>CM039679.1:324749492-325189492 GCA_022537955.1 Schmidtea mediterranea
GACTTTTAATAAAGTCCAAAAATACATTGTAAACTCAACTTAAATCTATTATCAAGATAGTTTTCACCTGCCAAATGTGATTTTCCATTAAAACTACCATTATTATTATTATTATTATTATTATTATTATTATTATTATTATTATTATTATTATTATTATTATTATTATTATTATTATTATTATTATTATTATTATTATTATTATTATTATTATTATTATTATTATTATTATTATTATTATTATTATTATTATTATTATTATTATTATTATTATTATATTTGTATACTACTCACATTACATACTCCCCCTGAATTGCAAAAGATTTAGAAACATATTTTTTTGTATAAAAAGTAGCGTGTGAAATATGTTTAACCAGATGCATTCATAGAATAATGAAAGAGGTCAGGGGGAAATAGAAATCTTGAATGCTTACCCAGATGTCTGAAATGACAGTTATATTTGTTTAAGTGAGATTGTTTTATTTTACTGCTATTTATTTAATAAATCAAATATTGTACTTTTCAGAATTTTATAAAATAAAACTTGAGGGCATTCTTGATTATTTATAGGATAAGACTTAGCTAAGTCTTTTAGTAAAAGATCTTTATTTATCAGTTTTAGATTAAATAATTTAATTAAATCTATTGTGTATACTTGTCAAAAAAAACGAATCAGGAAATGAACAATATACTGTAAAATTGAATGTACAAAATGGATTTATAGTAGTATTATACAAATAGGCATTTTTGAATGTTTACACATTGAATCCCCTCCTTTCAATTTTCATTCACACTTCTTTGTTGACCCCATGTAAGTTTTGTAATCAAAAATATTCTGAAATTTATTTACATAAAATTACTAAATAAAAATAGTTATTTTATTGTGGGTGACTTATTTTCATAAAATATTTTGAAGTTTTCGAATTTAAGTTTTGAGTGACTTATTTATTTCTATATAAATTTTTATTAACTAAAATATCAGTATACTTTAATTGATGTAATTTTAAATTTTTATAAAAATTGTTAAAGTTTTTTTGAAAATTATTGATAGATTTATAAAATTATTATGTAATATACTACTGATAAAAATTACATCAGTTTAAATTGTTAATTTTGAATATTTATTTTTGACCAGTTTGATGTTATTTAATTTTATTGAATGATTGTTTCGATAATTTCTTGTGTTATAATATAATGAACAATCGAAAGTTTTCATGTAATTATTATTTTTAATAAATGAAATGCAAATAATATATATCAAAGAAACTTTTCTGTTTAAAGAAGATAAAATCTATATCAATAAAATGAAAATAAAATTCTTTTTAAATGATGCTCATTCGAGCCGATTGTATCTGCTGGAAAAGAATTTTTATTCTGTGTAATGTAAGTTTGATTTGATTTAGAAAATGATTTAAATAATTATAAACTGAAATCATTTGTTGATGAAGTAGTTAATATTACTGAAAAAGCTTCCATACAGCATATTTGACACTGCTGGACGTAAAATAACTTCATAAATTTTTAGCGATGAAGGATTTTGGGATTTAATTTGTTAAAGCTGAAAAAGTAATTTCACATAAATATGTGGTGTTGAATGGCATAAGAACATTTAATATATGGTTTCCACGCGTCCCGGTACACGTGGGCATGTCCCGGTTTTGAGGTCCGTGTTCCGGTATCCCAAGATTTATTTGTCCCAGTCGATTTAAAATTTACGAATGAATATACTTTTTTTAAACATGAAAGTCAAAAATAACGAAATGTTCCCGAGCGAAGCTGGGTACAGGTCAGCTAGTATCTAGTATTGATACGCGCACGTGGCAACACTAACATTCTAATCAATTCCTCGGCCCTCTTCCATCCCCCTACACTAGTTGTCAGAAAAGGAAAGGTCATTTTTTTACATAATTCTTAATTAAAACCATTTTTTACATTATATTAATTTGAGTCTATTATTTATAAAAAAAATTCTAACGCCCATGAAAAATTTCGAGAGCACACTTGACTAGATAACCACCATGAACGACCATCAGATGCACCTCTGGTTGGTGAATAAGTGTCTACTTCGTGAAACCTTACAGCCTTCGGTGTGTAACCAATCGAAATCTTTAAAGTCGTATAAAGACGGATGGTTAGATTTAGAATGGCGATGCATGACACTTTTACGCTCAAAATACCAACCACCCACTAATGTGCGCAAGGGTAGTTGTTTTGAATTGGTGGCACTCAGAGCATCACGTTTTTTGAAGGTACTCTGCTATTGGTCACAGGAACGTAACCAGAGTGATATTTTGAAATTCGTGTCGTTGTCGTGCCCTACCCTTGGGAAAATTCGAAAAATATTCATTGAACGTATTTTAGTGTATTACAGAAGGCATCCTATTTGTCTGGGAGGTCCGTTTGTTATTGTCAATTGTCACGAGTTGATGCTCAACTACAAGGTTAAAAGCCACAGGGGTTGTGGGTCATGCGCTAAAGTGTGGGCACTTAAGATCGTGGATACGTCTACAACACCTTCTTTGGTGTTTGTAAAGATTGTGGAGAACCGATCTAAAAAGGTTTTACTTCCCTTAATAAACAGTGTTATACGAGCAGAATCAGTTATACATACTGAACTGGGGAACTGCAAAGGATATCTACATCGTTCTGTAATCCATAAATATAATTTTGTCTGCCACACGACTTAGTCTTCCAAAATGATTTACCATTTATCGAACCTTTTTGCTATTGGTATACGTATTATAAACCCTGTCTTTAAACCTTAAACGTTAACAGGGTCACTAGCAACCCCGTAGCAAAAGTAATTGACGGTTTTCCCCTGAAACCTTAATTCCTGCGTTTGCTTGGTATCTGGTAATATTATTCAAGAGTCCTATTTCCTAATACTAAAATTCAAAGTCAATGTTAGGGTGAAGTCTGGGCTTACTTGCGTTTGCCAGATGAAAGATAATAAAAGATTTTTTTAATTAAATAATTACTATAAATAGATATTTGTATTAGATAATTACTATAAATATGTATAAGAGATAAATAACTACTATATACAAATATAATCTAAATTAAGTAATAAATAAAATATAAATAGTAATAGTGTTTTCCCGAAAATAAGCCCTAGTTAAAATAATGTCTAAAAAAGAATTCGTTAAAAATGCTATTGATTTATTAAGTATGTTTAACTTCTTATAAATAATTGTTCGGCAGTCTAAACTGAGCGACAGTGCAGATACAACGTTTGTGTATTTTATTCTTGTAAGTCGGATTATTTTTTCATACGTAATTTTATTTTTTATAAAGTGAATAATTTTTAACCCAAGTTAAGATGAGTACTAAGCGAAAGAGCTATTCCGTTGAGTACAAAAAAGGAATTGTGGAAGACTCCAGGGGCATAAATCTTGTAGCCTTTTGTAAAGAGAAGATGTTCCAGAAGAAGATGACATGATTGTAAATGAATAAATTTTAGTTTCTGTATTCTTTGTAAAATTAATAAATATTAAATAAAAATGTATAAATTAATTTTAATTTTGTCTCCCCCGAAAATAAGCCCTAGTGCATATTTTGGACCAAAAAAAGAAAGTAAGACAGTGTCTTATTTTCCGGGAAACACGGTATATAATAAAAATAGTATTTTCATAAATAATTTATAAGTTCAAATTTTTATATAAATTGAAAAGAAATTGAGTTTATTGTTAGGAAAACATTATCACAGTTTTTGTGTGTTTAATAGAAATATTATAATATTGAAATTTGTGTAGGACTGAGTTAACAGAAAGTTTAATTTAAGCGAACCCAACAATAAAAGTAACATAAGCCATCTTGACAAAAATGACGTTAAATACCAACAGGGTCGCTGGTGACCCTGTGCACGTTTATAGAAGAAAAAAAAGGTAAGTCTACTAAATGTAAAGTTACAAGCATGAGGGTTTGAGAAAAATTTGTAAATGATCTTTACAAATTGATTTGGAGCAGTTGGTGATTGTTTCTGCTGTCTTTCTCTCCTTCAAATACGGACAGTAGTTACAGCGCTTCCTTTTGCGACACTTTTTTGAAGAACCATTGGTGTTGACCGACAATGGAAGAGAAAAGAGTTCAGGGGCTTTCAAGTGATATCATTTTATTCGTCAACTCCTCTAACAATAAGCGCCTGCGTTGTGATTAGACTTGATGAATGTCTGGATTGACAGTGAAAAATATTACTGCAGCGTTGTACACCGCAATATCGAAAATATTTTGAAAAAATACTAAGCACCATCTGTGACACTTTCTTTGACATGAGTTTTGTGTGGTTGTAATGCAAGATTATTTTAGGCTTTTTATCATCTCGCTCTAAATAAATTTCCCTATTGTGAGGTTGGGTGGACATCAAAATGACATTCTTTCCCTTTTTAGGTACATATGAAACTACAGTAGTTCGTTCATGAAAGACGAACAAACTCAAACACACCTCTATTTGCTTATTGTTGAGAATAACAGGAGGCAGAAATCGTTGATTTCTTATAATAATCTCGCAGTATTTAAGTTGACGGTAGAAAAGCATAGAAGCCAATGAGTCACTAGAGAAAAAATTGTCTCCGGTAACCCCAAGACCAGAACCCGCAAATGGTGATGTCATTTTCAAAGACTACTCTTTGACTTTGATTTACCTCAGATGTTCGTCCTTGTCGACCTGTATAGAGCTGTAGGTTGCAGACATACGACGTTTCGACGTCACAACAAACCCAGACTTCCATACCATATTTTCCTAGCTTTGAATGGATGTAAACTTTGAATTGGCATCGTCCTCTAAACTTGACCAGTTGCTCATCCACACAAATTTGAGCATCTGTACGATAACCTGTCCGACATCTAGCAGAGAGTTTTCGTGAAATTCTCTTATTGGAGCCATTTTGTCTCTTGCACGACGCTTGACTCTGCTTTCTTTCGTAACATACGGTACTTAAATTAATTCCGTAATGTTTTACTCTTACATTCTATTATTGATAGTGAAAAGTGCGACTCTTTGATAATTGATTCTCTTGAAATGCGGATTTTGAATTTATTATCAAATTCCTTCTATATTTTAAAATTATTTGTCAAGAGAAACTAATAAAATATAAAAAGTAGTTACTTAATGCCAAAATTGATTAACTGAAAAACATAATTTCACTCGACACAATTAAAAGTATAAATAAATAATTTCTTTAATAAATCAATACTGGGAAAGGCTTACCGATTGAGTATAATAGACTCGCTTCTTACTCACATCAATGATTTGCATCCTGAAAGTTAATGATAATAAAAATATTATTATATTTTGTTATTAGAGATAAGAAAATATTTCTACTTAAAAATAGATACGGATTTAGGTATCAATGAAATATCGGAAAAACTGTACTCAGGAACTGAACTTGATTAGTTTTGATCTCATTGAATCTCTTGAAAAATGTTAACTCTTTCGAATCCATTGATAAAATTGATAACTCTGATAATGAAAGAAGTTTCAATGTACAAAATTTTGTTGGTTTACGGGGAAAACCTTTTAAACAACTTGTTAATAACGCTTTCTAAAGAATGTACCCCCTCTATTTCTAGGATCTCCTTTCCTTCACACACCACATAATTTACGACAGTCGAATGCTATTCAAACGGGGAGCATCGTTATCAATACTACTCTTTGAATAACCTTCGATTTCGGGTTCGAAGCAGCCGTTAGAATGTCTTACGCATTATCCCGCAATTTAATGTAATAAAGTGTATCAAATTCCCCTGTTATAAGCAAGAAAGCTGTCCGTGAACCATACCGAATACTCGTATTGTACGTTAAAATTACGAATTAAGCTTCAGTTATTTTCCGTAAATAATTTAATTAACTCCCCCATTTATTTTACCAGTTGTTATTTTAATTTTATATTTTTCACTCAATATTTATTTTGCCCTTAAAAAGATTATATTTCCAACAAGCGATCTGATTTGAGTCGAAATAAATAACAGCGGACAAAGAAAAATTTGTGAACTGAAGTCAAAACTCTTAAGCTAAAAATTTTATTCTAATAAGATGAAAACAAAACAGTGACAATATTCAACAAAGAAAGAAGAAGATAAATTATCAACAAGTCCATTTTATCAGAATGTAGTCTTTCCGAGATTGTAGAATTCTCTCTTCAGTCTTCTCCCTCGATATCCACTGGAAGATATCGGCACTTGGGTGGCCTGGTTGCTGGATTTGAACGGGTTTGATGGAAATTACTCGCCCTCTGATTTCGAGATACCGTTGGTTCAACGACAGAGACGATTTGTAGCGAAGATCGCCCGCTGGAAGGTACATCTCTGTCGGGAGTTGTCCGAGATGAGGTGGATATTTGAATGTTGATGAGTACCTCGGCAGAGTGACTACCCGTAGTGATAGTGATTTGTGTCGGTGTCGGAACGGAATGAGTAAAATCCGGTTGCCGAGGAGCATAGATGATACTTAGATCTTCATCGTTTCTCAATACTGCTGGTTCAACTGCCATTAGTTCTGTGATTCTCATTAGTTCTTCGTCATTATTGCCACCCAAGTTGGCCTGGAGTAGCGCGTTTTCGGCTCTGCGCTTCTGCCGTCGGTGGCGATTTCGATTCGGCTTATGCCGGCGGTTTATGTTGTCTGCGATGTCTGTTCGACGAGCTCATTTCTGTTATTATTTTCTCTCGAGCCCTCCGTGAAAATTTGGAGGAGTGCGGCACCTGATCGGTTATCGTGATCCGCTGACTCCAGTTCTCGATAATGAGATAATTGTGGGCACGAGAAAGCCGCGTTATCTTTTTATAAACCTCCTTCGTAGTTTCGGGAGAGCACCAAGCGCCCATCAATTTATTATAGTTTTCGCGGAGAGTGAAATTCTCCCCCTCGAGCTTTTCCACGTATTGCGCCGCAGCAACGGCTGATGGAGCCGGAAAGATTTTTGGAATTCTGGGCAGATTCATGTGATGAGCTCGATAGATTCCTGTGGATGAAGGATTTGACGAAATTTGAGATGAGTAATTTGTGTAGGATTGCGGAGAATAATCCCTTATGGTAAGTCAATATTGAAGCAAAACACGCAAAAATAAATTGAGAGAAAAGAATAGTCTCGGATCAATAGGTATTTTAATCACGTCCATAAAGTGGCTTAACTTTGAAAGATAATCCCACTATTTTTCTCTGGATACGTTAGGTTTCAGAACTAAAAGATTATTAATTTCGTACTGCGAGTCTGCTACAAAATTTAGTTCAATCGACGTCAGAGTGAGCTCAGTTAATTTATCATTATTAAATAAAGGAGAAAATTACTACTATGTAGCTATATTTTCAATTAATAGGTAATGAATTGTCATGAAAATCTTAATTGCGATGTAAGAATTAAATCTATTTGGTGTGAAAAATTTTTAAACGAATTTAGAGACAAACATGAAATATTATGCAAAAGAAATCAATTAGGAACTACTCTCTATGCTTTCCCTGAAAATAAGATCATTAAATTGACGGACTGGTCAAAAACTGTAACACCGCAGTTTTTTATATACGCCGATTTTGAGTCAGTTTTAGCTAAAGATAGTGAGCACCACCAAATCAATTTACCGATTTCAGCAGGACTTTTACTAATAAATAATTTTGATGGAACAAAATCGTACGAAAAATTTATAGGGGAAGATTGTGTAGAAAGATTTTTAAACTATGATACAACAACAACAGTTTAATAATAGTACACAACGTTATCTTTGTCTAAAAGACATTGTTGATCCTGCAAGGAATCATGATAACTTTACTAGGGAATTCTTGAGTGCTGCTTGCAATGATTACAATATTAATAGAAAAATTAATAATGTTTTACCTATTGTTTTCCACAACTTGAAAGGATATGATATGCACCACATTCTTAAATATGGTTTGAGTAAATTTAAAAATTGGGCTTTAGGTTGTATCCCAATAACAATTGAAAAATTTATCTCTTTAATTGCACAGTTGAAGACAATTAGCGTATGTTTCATGGACTTTTATTAATTTGTTCATGATTCTTTGACTAAGGCAGTTAAAACGTTGACAACTTTATCTTTGACGCGATATGCCTTTACTCGAACTATTGTTGATGAAAAGGGTATCTTTCTTTAAAACTTTGTGACCTCTTTAGATGTTCTTCATGAAGCCTATGAGTTACCGCCAATATAGAAGGAATCACTGAAGCTGAATAAGAGAAAGCTCAAATGATTTGGGATGAAACAAATTGTAGGACTTGATAGTTTTCTTTTGCTAACTTTTTTCAACAATTTCGAGCTAAATTGAAAGAACTCAATAGATCAGAGCTTTGAATTATTTCGGAATTCCTGGAATGTCTTGTCTTATGCTTTAATGTAGTGGGGTGAACCGATTGAATTGATAACTGATAATGAAATGTTCAGCTTTTATAATGGACGTAGTAGAGGAGGTCTTACTTTTGTGAATAAACACTTTTTAAAAACAGATGAAAGCATAGTTTTTTTTATATAGATATTAATAATCTATATGATTGTGCTTTAAGTCAACCTTTACCTTGTGAAAATTTAGTTGGATACTTAATGGTTTTGATAATATTTTGATAGAATATACAACTTTGAATCTTGATGTAGATCTTGAAGTTCCTTCTAATATTCACGATGTTTTTAACGATTTTCCTATTGCTGCTGAGAAAATGAAACCTGAAAGTTCTAAGGTTAAAAAGTTGTTGCTTACACACTATCCTAAAAATAATTTTAAAAAAAATTCATTAAAAATGATTCGACTTTAAAAATTACACTTAAAATTACAATAAAAAATTACAACTTAAAAAATTTTATCTTAAAAAACACACCTAAAATTACAAAAAAAATAAATATTTGAAAAACTTTTTACATTTTAAAATTTAATTCAAAAAATATATTACAAAATTTCATTGTAAAATACAATTATTTCAAAATTATAACTTTAATAATTTTATTAAAAAATAAATATTTCAAAAATTTTATTTCAAAAGATTTCGCACAAAAAAAATCAAAAACTAATTTTTGAAAAATTGCACCAAGATTTTGAATTCGAAAAATAAACATGCACACACAAAAATCAATTATCTTGATTGCATAATTATGTGATCACGATTAATCCGGATTATTTATGTGATTTAATCCGTCGCGTCGGGGGAGAGGTGAACTGGAATTATGTGTTTGCCCCTACTATTACCTACTACATAAATAATTTATTTTTATTTTTTATTCGTGAACATTAATAAAAAACATCTGATTCATAGTCAAACAATAAATAGAATTCTTTATATCATTGCAAAAAAAGAAAAGCAATCACCTACTCACTCTATTTCTTTGCTTTAGTGTTACCCACTTTCTGTCATACTGATTGCATTGTTGATTTATTCTATTTCAATATAAAACATTATTATCTTTACTTTTCATGCATTCTCTCAAATGTCCCACAAAGGAAACATTTTATTTTCTTGACTACACTGCCGGTTTTTGAAATTCTTATCGTTCTCTTTCATTTATTATATCTCGATGTTTCAATGTGTGATTCAATTTGCTTTATTGGAACTCTTCAAATTTACATTTAACGTTTTATTCAACAGAAGGGTTTCCCAGATCGCTTTTGATAAATTACATAATATCATCACTTCTATTTATATTTAAAGTATTCTCTTAAATTGCAACACATAAAATATTGATATAAATCAATAATTACTAAATATTGACCAATCAGAATGCCGTAAATAATAAAATTGCAACATATAAAATATTGATATAAATCAATAATTACTAAATATTGACCAATCAGAATACAGCAAATAATAAAATTGCAAAATATATAAAATAATGATATAAATCAATAATTACTAAATATTGGCCAATCAGAATGCAGCAAATAATAAAATTGCAACATAAAATATTGATATAAATCAATAATTACTAAATATTGGCCAATCATAATGCAAAAAAATATTAAAATTGCAACATATAAAATATTGATATAAATCAATAATTACTAAATATTGACCAATCAGAATACAGCAAATAATAAAATTGCAAAATATATAAAATATTGATATAAATCAATAATTACTAAATATTGACCAATCAGAATGCAGCAACTAATAAAATTGCAACATATATAAAATATTGATATAAATCAATAATTACTAAATAATATAATAAAATTGCAGCAGAAATAATAATAGAAATCAATAACGAAAACCCAATATTTATTTGCCAATTTTCTCCTGCTTCCTCAAGTCAGCGAGCGCCTGCTGATATTGCATCTCGTGATATTTGATGAGGTCATGGTGCATGATTTCCACGTGTCTCATTGCGTCATTCCGGGCTGCAGCAGGCCCCCGGTTCCGATAAATCTTCATCAGATCGTACCTCTCGATCTGACATCGGGAATCCTGAATGTATTTCAATTTACGTCCGTCCTCATTTTCCCAGCCGCTGTCAGCGATCCCCCGGTAACTGAAATGGTGCCAATCGACAGACCAAGGCCGCGCTTTCATTTCTACCTTCAAATCATTCAACGGCACCTTTTCATCGGCATCCCGAGGAGCCGGAACCATATCCAACGGAACCGTGCTGTATATTGGCAGCGCGTCACGCAGATACAACAAATTCTCATCCAATCGCCTTTCCAATTTGAGTACTTCGATTTTTATCAGAGTAGGGTTGTACATCTCATACTCGACTTCGATGCCTGTAAATGGTCAGAAATTATGAGCTGCGGAAATAAATTAGTGGCATTCAATAACGGGAGATTCTAGACAGGAAATTATGGGCGGCGGACATAAATTAGGGGCATTCAATAACGGGAGATTCTAGACAGGAAATTATGGACGGCGGACATAAATTAGGGGTGTTCAATAACGGGAGATACTAGACAGGAAATTATGGACGGAGACATAAATTAGGGGCATTCAATAACGGGAGATTCTAGACAGGAAATTAAATAAAAGCATTCAATAACGGGAGATTCTAGACAGAAATTATGGCGCGGACATAAATAGTGCATTCAATAAGAGATTAGACAGGAAATTATGGGCGGCGGACATAAATTAGGCATTCAATAACGGAGATTCTAGACAGGAAATTATGGACGGCGGACATAAATTAGGGGTGTTCAATAACGGGAGATACTAGACAGGAAATTATGGACGGCAGACATAAATTAGGGGCATTCAATAACGGGAGAATCTAGACATGAAATTATGGACGGCAGACATAAATTAGGGGCATTCAATAACGGGAGATTCTAGACAGGAAATTATGGGCGGCGGACATAAATTAGGGGCATTCAATAACGGGAGATTCTAGACATGAAATTATGGACGGCGGACATAAATTAGGGGCATTCAATAACGGGAGATCTAGCAGGAAATTATGGCGGCGGACATAAATTAGTGCATTCAATAACGGGAGATTCTAGACAGGAAATTATGGGCGGCGGACATAAATTAGGGGCATTCAATAACGGGAGATTCTAGACAGGAAATTATGGGCATTCAATAACGGGAGATTCTAGACAGGAAATTATGGGCGGCGGACATAAATTAGGGCATTCAATAACGGGAGATCTAGACAGAAATTATGGCGGCGACATAAATTAGGGGCATTCAATAACGGGAGATTCTAGCAGAAAGCGGACATAAATTAATCGGGAGATTCTAGACAGGAAATTATGGGCGGCGGACATAAATTAGGGGCATTCAATAACGGGAGATTCTAGACAGGAAATTATGGGCGGCGGACATAAATTAGGGCATTCAATAACGGGAGATTCTAGACAGGAAATTATGGGCGGCGGACATAAATTAGGGGCATTCAATAACGGGAGATTCTAGACAGGAAATTATGGGCGGCGGACATAAATTAGGGCATTCAATAACGGGAGATTCTAGACAGGAAATTATGGACGGCGGACATAAATTAGGGGTGTTCAATAACGGGAGATACTAGACAGGAAATTATGGACGGCAGACATAAATTAGGGGCATTCAATAACGGGAGATTCTAGACAGGAAATTATGGGCGGCGGACATAAATTAGGGCATTCAATAACGGGAGATTCTAGACAGGAAATTATGGGCGGCGGACATAAATTAGGGGCATTCAATAACGGGAGATTCTAGCAGAAATTATGGCGGCGGACATAAATTAGGGCATTCAATAACGGAGATTCAGGCAGGAAATTATGGCGGCGACATAATTAGGCATTCATAACGGGATTCTAGACAGGAAATTATGGGCGGCGGACATAAATTAGGGGCATTCAATAACGGGAGATTCTAGACAGGAAATTATGGGCGGCGGACATAAATTAGGGGCATTCAATAACGGGAGATTCTAGACAGGAAATTATGGGCGGCGGACATAAATTAGGGGCATTCAATAACGGGAGATTCTAGGCAGGAAATTATGGGCGGCGGACATAAATTAGGGGCATTCAATAACGGGAGATTCTAGACAGGAAATTATGGGCGGCGGACATAAATTAGGGGCATTCAATAACGGGAGATTCTAGACAGGAAATTATGGGCGGCGGACATAAATTAGGGGCATTCAATAACGGGAGAAGATTCTAGGGACAATAGACAGGAAATTATGGGCGGCGGACATAAATTAGGGGCATTCAATAACGGGAGATTCTAGGCAGGAAATTATGGGCGGCGGACATAAATTAGGGGCATTCAATAACGGGAGATTCTAGACAGGAAATTATGGGCGGCGGACATAAATTAGGGGCATTCAATAACGGGAGATTCTAGGCAGGAAATTATGGGCGGCGGACATAAATTAGGGGCATTCAATAACGGGAGATTCTAGACAGGAAATTATGGGCGGCGGACATAAATTAGGGGCATTCAATAACGGGAGTATTAGATTTCTCTAGGCAGGAAATTATGGGCGGCGGACATAAATTAGGGGCATTCAATAACGGGAGATTCTAGCATTCAAAATTAATGAAGGCGGCGACATAAATTAGGGCATTCAATAACGGGAGATTCTAGACAGAATTATGGGCGCGGACATAAATTAGGGCATTCAATAACGGGAGATTCTAGACAGGAAATTATGGGCGGCGGACATAAATTAGGGCATTCAATAACGGGAGATTCTAGGCAGGAAATTATGGGCGGCGGACATAAATTAGGGCATTCAATAACGGAGATTCTAGACATGAAATTATGGCGGCGGACATAAATTAGGGCATTCATAACGGGAGATTCTAGACAGAAATTATGGGCGGCGGACATAAATTAGGGGCATTCAATAACGGAGATTCTAGACAGGAAATTATGGGCGGCGGACATAAATTAGGGGCATTCAATAACGGGAGATTCTAGGCAGGAATTATGGGCGGACATAAATTAATTAAAACGAGATTTAGAAGAATTATGGGCGGCGGACATAAATTAGGGCATTCAATAAGGAGATTCTAGACAGAAATTATGGCGCGGACATAAATTAGGGCATTCAATAACGGGAGATTCTAGCAGGAAATTATGGCGGCGGACATAGACAGGAAATTATGGGCGGCGGACATAAATTAGGGGCATTCAATAACGGGAGATTCTAGGCAGGAAATTATGGGCGGCGGACATAAATTAGGGGCATTCAATAACGGGAGATTCTAGGCAGGAAATTATGGGCGGCGGACATAAATTAGGGGCATTCAATAACGGGAGATTCTAGACAGAAATTATGGGCGGCGGACATAAATTAGGGCATTCATAACGGGAGATTCTAGACAGGAAATTATGGCGGCGGACATAAATTAGGGGCATTCAATAACGGGAGATTCTAGGCAGGAAATTATGGGCGGCGGACATAAATTAGGGGCATTCAATAACGGGAGATTCTAGGCAGAAATTATGGGCGGCGGACATAAATTAGGGGCATTCAATAACGGGAGATTCTAGGCATGAAATTATGGGCGCGGACATAATTAGGGGCATTCAATAACGGGAGATTCTAGACAGGAAATTATGGGCGGCGGACATAAATTAGGGGCATTCAATAACGGGAGATTCTAGGCAGGAAATTATGGGCGGCGGACATAAATTAGGGCATTCAATAACGGAGATTCTAGGCAGGAAATTATGGCGGCGGACATAAATTAGGGCATTCAATAACGGGAGATTCTAGGACAGTGAAATTATGGGCGGCGGACATAAATTAGGGGCATTCAATAACGGGAGATTCTAGGCAGGAAATTATGGCGGCGGACATAATTAGGGCATTCAATAACGGAGATTCTAGGCATGAATTATGGCGGCGGACATAAATTAGGGGCATTCAATAACGGGAGATTCTAGACATGAAATTATGGCGGGACATAAATTAGGGCATTCAATAACGGGAGATTCTAGACAGAAATTATGGGCGGCGGACATAAATTAGGGGCATTCAATAACGGGAGATTCTAGGCAGGAAATTATGGGCGGCGGACATAAATTAGGGGCATTCAATAACGGGAGATTCTAGACAGGAAATTATGGGCGGCGGACATAAATTAGGGGCATTCAATAACGGGAGATTCTAGACAGGAAATTATGGACGGCGGACATAAATTAGGGGCATTCGATAACGGGAGATTCTAGACAGGAAATTATGGGCGGCGGACATAAATTAGGGGCATTCAATAACGGGAGATTCTAGGCAGGAAATTATGGGCGGCGGACATAAATTAGGGGCATTCAATAACGGGAGATTCTAGACAGGAAATTATGGACGGCGGACATAAATTAGGGGCATTCAATAACGGGAGATTCTAGGCAGGAAATTATGGGCGGCGGACATAAATTAGGGGCATTCAATAACGGGAGATTCTAGACAGGAAATTATGGGCGGCGGACATAAATTAGGGGCATTCAATAACGGGAGATTCTAGACAGGAAATTATGGGCGGCGGACATAAATTAGGGGCATTCAATAACGGGAGATTCTAGACAGGAAATTATGGGCATTCAATAACGGGAGATTCTAGACAGGAAATTATGGGCGGCGGACATAAATTAGGGGCATTCAATAACGGGAGATTCTAGACAGGAAATTATGGGCGGCGGACATAAATTAGGGGCATTCAATAACGGGAGATTCTAGGCAGGAAATTATGGGCGGCGGACATAAATTAGGGGCATTCAATAACGGGAGATTCTAGGCAGGAAATTATGGGCGGTGGACATAAATTAGGGGCATTCAATAACGGGAGATTCTAGGCAGGAAATTATGGGCGGCGGACATAAATTAGGGATTCAGATCAAAATTAGGCGCGGACATAAATTAGGGGCATTCAATAACGGGAGATTCTAGGCAGGAAATTATGGGCGGCGGACATAAATTAGGGGCATTCAATAACGGGAGATTCTAGGCAGGAAATTATGGGCGGTGGACATAAATTAGGGGCACGGTTGATAGCCCAACAAATCCGCTGTAATGGCGAGCCGGGGCAACTTGGGAGGGGGAAACGCGTGTAACAGCAAAATTAGGTGATAATGCGACCGAATTGTAGCGATTCGGTAGCTCAAGGACACAAATCACCCCTTTAAGGTTACAATTTATCGATTTAACTGAAATTGAACCCCGCCAGAACAAATTCCTAATTTTATAGATTCAAATTATTTCCGAGAGTAAAAAATGAAAATTTTAATTGGAAATTAATTTTATTATTTTATTTAATGGCAGAAAAATTGAATTTAACCTATTTTATCGATTATATTCCTCAATCGAACGCTGGAAAATAATCCGGCAATCTTTTTATGTATACAAATTCCTACAAATCGATTCTGCTTGTTTGGCATAAACGGATCTGAGGTCGTGACCGCCATAATTGTTCCTAAACCCAATGAGGATAAACATTTCATTATTTTAATCATATCATAGATTTATAACCGGCATAAAATTCTGGTATTTCTAAATGTTTACGACGCTTCATCATTTCTCTTCTTTCAATTCGTTCCCGTAAACTGTCGCGCATTTCTGGCAGAGGGACATAATTAAACAGTTCTGGATATAGCCGGTTAATCTTTTCATTTGGAACTTCTTCATTTATTTCATACTCTTCCAATTTGTCTATCTCAGAATACTTTGTGAATTTATTTGTACGGTGAGATTCAAGATGTTTATCATCAACTTTGGGTAAATACTCGCCTAAATATTCGTTACGAAGGTAACGAATGCCTCTACATGATTTAACTTTTTTAAAAAAATAAACTAATGTAATTTCAATTGAATTTACTGTATAAAAATGCTGGAGATTTAAATATAACAGAAAATTTTTGCATTGCTAATTTAAAATTATTAAATTAAATAAAACAATAATTTAAACGAATAAATTATTTATTTATAAATATTAATTAACTTTTCTTTAAACCTTTGCAAGTTAATTAATCTGTAAAGTTAATCGAATATTATACTTATAATTAATTGTCTGTTACGTAATTAAAAAATTCAGAATAATAATTAAAAGATAATCAAACCTAAAAACTGACGATGTTCAAAAAAATTTTTTAAATAACTAATTTTTGTTTCGTAAATTGTTTAAAATAAGCTTTAAGGCATTGTCTGTTCGTAGCTTCCAGCTTTGAACCCTCAACATACAATATTCCATCTTTGGTATCAAAACTACTCTTTAAACCTAATATCCATCACCAGAAAATGGTTTAATTAACTGAAACTATATGTATCCAGGAAAACGTTTATTAATATGTTGGGTTTTGGATTATTTCAAGTCGGTTCTCTCTGACTCCTGGTGTTCTTTAAATTAAAACAATGAACGACCCAACGTATATTGAAACAACAGGTTCACAATTTATTATCACGCTACAATGACCAATCAAAGTTTATACGATTCTCTGCTCGGCGTTGATGCTTTGCAAACAAACAATATTCACCTTTTGATCCTTTAGTTCTGTTGACTCTCGTTTTCCTCGGTTTCTGTTTGGTTTGATCCCTTTTCGCCTTTCCGTATTCTTAATTCTATTTCTTCTTTTCCCTACTTCCCTAATTCGTTTATCACTTTTCTTACCGTCTGATTCTTCGAACCCTAGCTGAGGCAGAATGCCGATTTTCTCTGATTTTCCCTTTGCTTATATACTCCTCGAAATCAGGATGACAAATGGTTATTGCCGAGCCAATCTTTCGTTTGACATTTTCTCCTACGTGTTTGCTTCGGCTGTCATCCATAATGGTCCAACGAATCCAGATAATTAATGGCCCTACCGGTCTTCCTACGCGCGCTATCTTCTCCTTACTCTTTTCCCATTAATCATTGTGTCAAGCTAATGGGCCCAAATCTTCCTTTTGTTTGCCTTTCTTCTTGTTTACCCAGCTCGGGTTTCCTTCATCTCTCGGGTTCTCCATTGGCTCGGGTTTCCCATTAGCTCGGGTTTTCCATTAGCCAATTAATTAATTAATTAACGTTTTCTGTTTTCATACATTTGAATGTTTTTCAACCCTTTCTAACCCTTTTCTGATAAATCCCTAACCGTCATCTTGTTGACCATTAGCTAATCTATAACTGTCCCGTTTTTCCCATTCGATTTCGATGATTTTTCCATTTATTGATTTTTCTCGGATTTCCGGATTCTCGCCTTTCGTAATTGCTTTTTGCATTTTCTAATACTGTTTCCATCGCACTTTCATTTACTATTAATTCTGTGCACGATCCCGCTTTTATTTGCCTTTTTTCTTCGCTTACTTTCCATTTGAATTATTATCCTAAATTTTATTTAAATTTTTAATTTTAATTTACAGACCTCAACAAATATAACACAAAGATCATGCAATAAAAATAATGTTTCATTTGGATTTATTGGGCTGTTGGAACCGTCTCCGAGTTCGTTCTGCCCTGCCGGCTTCGAATGGGACTGTCTTTTTATTTATTTCGTCCGGTCGGCTCTGATCACGGTAAACGAGTTGTGCCGGGACAAAGACCAGTGGATAGGTTGCTGCACTCCATTCTTTGCATGCCGAGAGCGTGACTTCCAACCCTAGAATTTGGGTCCACTGGGCCAGTGTCAACACTTTTCTTCTTTCCAACCCTGTTGAGCCGCAGTTAGACGTTTATACAGTTGTTTGGCCCGAGTTGGTTTAACCCAAGTAGCTTTGACCTCTTTGATCTCTCGACATAATTGTATTAATTGTCACTGCAAGTCAGTGTTTTATCGTCTTAACTTGTTTAACTTTTGGCCCAGTGTTCGGATCGCATCCATATCTAAATTCCAAACAAATGTTATTAACTAATTTTTACAATAAAGGGTTGTTATTCAGATTATCTTGGTGACAGATTAACTAACTGTCGTGTCTCAACTATCTCCAATTTTTGATTATGTTATAACATAACTTATTGTGCATTCCAAGTCTTTAGTTAGAACTTCCTACAACTCTTAAAAACTTATAGTAGGTTTTATGCATCACCACACGTTCACTGACTTTTATATCATTAATTTTACCTCAAAGATACAAAAGTAATATCATGTTTAAATATAAAATCAACACAACAAGATAATTCACAACATGTTTATTGTCATATTAAATTATTTATCTAGTGACTTCAATTTCGACGACCAGCGAATCTGTTGTCCTTGCTGTCGGGATATCTCCATTGAGGATGACACCGACCATAGGCGTAATCGTCCCGTTGTCGATGGCCTAAACAATCAAATAATGCTGGCTGAATTTGTCGGTTCGGAAGAACCAAATGTGTTGGAGCTTCCATCTTGGATAACGCGGGATCGTCTAGCTCGAAGGAGACACCATAATCCCTAGCGAAGCGGTCTGTACTCGGTATTACTCCACTCACGATATCCGGGTTTATGCGAACCAATTGGCGTCTAGTCATATTCGCTCGCCATATGAATTTCCTCTCGAGGTTCTCCAAGCGACATAATATGAATTCAGTGTTTTGTCGGATCTCTCGTGCCGGATTCCAGTCTGGCTCCTGCTTGATAGCTACGCTGGGTACCTCTATCTCGTCATCTTGGCTCATTGATCAGCATGGCCAGTCGTTGTTTCCTCAAGTTGCCAACGAATATCTGCAGTCTCAAAGTGCTTGGCGGTATTTTGCCGCAGACTGAGCTGGGACTCTTAAAGTGACCCTCTAATCGTCTATCCATCTTTCCTCTGCGTTTCTATGCACTAAATGATAATCAAATGAACATTATAGCACCGTTTGAATTAAGATCATAAAACAAAATTTTGTAATTGATTATGTAACTAAATGCGTGCTTTACATGTGATTGTTCATTATGATTTGAAAACGAAAACATAAATCTGTTTACTTTGCCCTTGGCTGGTCAGTTTGAACTCCGGATCCACCTCAACGGTAGGCCTGTGACGTTTGGGTCGATCGCTACTCGAAACCCTTCTCCTATAATTATTATTGATAGGTGATTGATTAGTTGTTGGCTTCTTAAGTAGTGGCAAAACGGCGTCCTGCCCATAAACCCGGGGGGGGGGGTAAAAAAGTTGTTATTATTTTTTGTTTAAATGAAGTCCACCCCAAGGGTGTCAAAAAAAATTTTTTGGTTTAAATGAAAAAAAATTTTCTTTAAATGCATTAATTTAAAAAAATTTTTACAGGTCAGCTTAATGCTCACACTATAGTAAGGTATATATTTAGTTTCGTTAAAAAAATGATAATAATAATAATAATAATAATAATAATAATAATAATAATAATAATAATAATAATAATAATAATAATAATAATAATAATAATAATAATAATAATAATAATAATAATAATAATAATAATAATAATAATAATAATAATAATAATAATATAATAATGATAATAATGATAATTATGATAATAATGATAATAATATTAATAATAATACTAATCATTCGATTATAAAATTTATTTCAAATCAAAGACCTGATCCTAATACCATTTCGTAATGCATCTTGGAGGGTTTCTGGGTGTTGATATTTTGAAACTATATGGATGTTACCCAGGCAACCCCATACAAATATCTTTTGCTTACCACTCGGCACCCGTTGCTAAGCAACGTTGGAACTGTGTTCGAGTGGGTGGATCGTCCGCAAAAGGTGAGTACCATTGCTAATGCTATAATTGACCGAACGATCCATGGGTCCAACGAGCTGTCGATAGAAGGCCTGTACTCGCTTTCGATTTTTAGGTCCCATTATTCACCTATCTGTTTCAAATGATAACCTATACTCTTATATCATTTATCTTTATGTCTATCTTTATGTCCATTAGTTCTTCTTATCATTATTCGTATTATAGATTTTTACCATGACCTGTAAACCCTTCGTAATGTTAAATATCCGCAACGTATCTCTTTTATCTTTATCCCTGTTATAACTACAATGTTCCCTATTATTATTGCTAGCCTTATCATTGATACTATTATATGTATTACCTTTATTAATTGTTACTACTATTACATTTATTATTATTCTTATTACTATATAATTACCATCACATTTATTATATTGCTACTGTTCTTATTATTACTATTACTATTATCATGATTATTATTATTATTATTATTATTATTATTATTATTATTATTATTATTATTATTATTATTATTGTTATTATTATTATTATTATTATTATTATTATTATTATTATTATTGTTATTATTATTATTATTATTATTATTATTATTATTATTATTATTATTATTATTATTATTATTATTATTATTATTATGTTGTTGTAGGGATCCGTCCTTATTTCTCAGATTTATAAAAATATTTTTTTTGTATAAAAATTTAGCAGTAATTTATCCTTATCTTTACAGTTTTTGACAAAGTATTTTCCTTGAGTCGAAAAATTTTAGCAGCGTACCGCCCTTATTTTACGGTCTTATCCGAATATTCTATCAATTATTGAGCCGTATTCTACTTTTACTTTGCTATTTTTGATAAGTATTTTAATTGATTCGGAAATTTTGAGCAGCGTTCCGCCATTTATTTACAGTTTTACAATAACTGTTTTAACTATTTCCGAAAATTTGCGCAGCATTCTGTCCATATTTTTCGTCTCGATTCAACATAATTTATTTAATTCTTAAATATTATTTAAAACATTATTTTTCCTGATTTCGGTCGTTCGGATTATTCTTTTTCCGATGGCTATTCATTTTAAATGTTGCAACGATTTTCCCCGCTACCCTTTCCCTCTCTTTGTCCTTATGATCTATTTATGTTCATATTATATTTAATGAGTGCCCACTGGACTACTCGATGTTAGTGATTTTAAGCCGATTGTTGTTTAATATTTTATGTCGATTTTATAGAGAACGAGTGATGAGGGAGTAGCTAAAAAACTGCCCCTCCACCTTCCCGTTCCCCTTATAGCAGGTAGTATTGACGTTTAGGTCCTGCGTTATTCACGCCGTAACCTTCACGAGCACAGGCTATTGGCGGATAAACCGCACTTACACAGCCTGAATTGGTATGTCGATTTTGCTTTCTTGCGGTGATGTGGTGGCTGTGTGCCGAAAAAGGAATAAAATTAATTTTACCATAGTAGTTGAAATAAAAGCTTCGATGCACAAAGGTGGTTGGTTGAAAATATTTATTCAGTATATTACATCGTCCACGTTAAATTCGTTCGGCCAAATACGACAATTGGCAATTCATAAAAGCATTGTGAGTATTTAATAAATACCATTCGTAAAATCATTGTGCACATTCCATAAATTCAAGTCGAAAAATCGAATCAATAATCATACACTAGCCGAGAGTGGTCGTGTTCAGGCAAAACACTTACCAGTGTTAATTGGCTGAATGCACTGCTCTCAACTAGTTATACACACCAACTAATTTTCTAAAAAACTAAGACTGCAAGTAAGAATGAAATTTTTTCTCCGAAAAATAAGACTGAAAATTTGTGAAAACACATCAGTATATATATCTATAATTTGGCCTTAACCATGCGTGAAAATTTTATTACGATTAAACAAAATTCGACCTTGAAATTATTTGTGTTATCTAAATTAAATTTTTATTTATTTCTTAATTTAAATTGATAATTTATTTTTAACATTTTTAAATAAATTTATTCAGCCAAAAATATTATATTTTTATTCATTTAATTCATTAATTTTTACTTTTATATAAATGGTCATTTTACGGTTAAATATTCTTGTTATTATGTTATTTTTATGTAGATTTCGTGCGGTTCTTGATGCATTTTGTATTTGTTTTATTTTACTTTTATGTTTTTTGATTTAATATTTATTTATATTCTCTCAGATTTTAAAGTGTTTAGTTGGTGTTGTATATTGTATTTTAAGTTATGTTGGTGCTGGGTTTTCGTGCTGTATTACTGATGCATTTAAACAATTCTCAAGGCTATTTGTGTGCTAGCCCAACAATCTCTAGAAGTTGCTCTATATTGATAGTGGTAAAGCGATATATTTTTGAAACGAGCAACTCTGGTGCAAAATAATCCAGAGTATTTTTAATTCCTGGGAATAGTTCTTGTGTCTTTTTTAAAATTACTTCCAATTAGTAAACTAAATATGATTATTAGGATATTAAAAATAAAAAATATATTCTTACTTTTCGAAATATTTCAAATTACTAAAATTAAAACTAATACAAACAAATTTAATTGATTAACATTTAACTTCTGATATAATATTTTCAACATATGCATTATAATCTAAAGTTTTTATCCCAAGTATTACAACCTTCCCACTTGAAAAGATATTTACACAAACTGGATCATATTTTTGAATTTGTAATGACGGAAATATTTCTGGTTCAAATATACATATAACATTACGTGATAATTCATATAAACTTCATGACAATTGTTATAATAAATTGTGTTAGTACATCACTAGTTTTTTCCTGAGTTAAAGCTAGTTATATATATTTTATTTATATTTGATTACAATTGTGACAAATATTTTAAGTAAAATTAGGCGAAATTATAATATATTTTTGTCAGTGTGGCGAAAAATATTTATATGCAGCAATCACTAGCATAAGCATATAATATAGAAAACGAATTATTTTTATAATAAATATAAATAATACATAAATTATACACAAGTCAAAGGTCATATTTTCAACGACATGAACGATGACTTTATTAAAAATAATTAGATTAATATAAGAAAATATAAACAAGACAGTAATAAACAGAACGAAAACAAATGTGACAACTTCCGGTCAAGTGCTAATCAAAAAAACTTTTTATTTTATTAATGGAAAATATTTGGTTATAAAGCCACGGATAACTCAAAATTGAAATGCATGGGATTGTTGTAATTGTTCACATTTCTTTTTGTTTTGATTGGTTGATTTTCACTGAAATAGAACAAACTCTGTGCCTATGATATTAAATATATATTATTATCGAATGTAATTTTTATATTATTATATGTTCATCAAATATATAATACGACGTATAATTATATTGCAAATAACGAATAACCCGTAGGTAATTAGAGAGCCACCACTAGAGCACATCGAGATCTGTTATATTTATAATTTTTAAACAAATTTTCCTTTTTTAATAAATATTTATAATTCTTTGAAAAATTTAAATTTTCCATTAAAAGGCTAAATTTTAAAAATTTTGAAACAATTTACATATTTTGCATTTTTTTTCTTAATTTTTGATGTTACATTTTCTTTGTTGGTTTTCTTTATCAAAACTTTATTCTTTATTTAATGTTTTAAAATTGTTTTTAAAAATTAGAAAATTATTCAATTTAGAGATTTTTTTTCAATTGGCTATTATCATTATATTCTATGTTTTTTTTGATTTTTTGGTGTATAAATCTCTTTGCCATATTTTTGAACAATACTTTAACAAAGGACTCCAAAGGTTTTACTTAAATCCATTCAATGAACATGGTTTAGAGGGCTAGTGAGTATCCAGTATTGCATCTTTTCTTATCTTATTATTTTTCATTCTAGTAGGTAGTAATGCGCTTTCCAGATACTTGATTTTTCTGAAAAAGGTTAGGGTCCCCTCTTGCATTTTTAAAGTTTTCCGAAACCCCCCTTTTTTAATCGACGATTACATCACTATTGCGTAACCTTTATATGATAATTGTACATAGAAACGATCAACATGTCTTTTACTATTACATACCTTCGAATTTTGTTTAAATCTATTATAATGTAACTTTAACAACCATTCATTACGTCACCAATTTAAACATTCTTCTAGAATTGTTCATTCCTATAGTCATAATTTTTAACGCATGTTCTAATTGTACTAATACTTACTCCATAACCTAAAATCTTTACATCAAAAATATAAAAAATCAAAATACTTGTTAATAATAATACATTTATTCACATATTAAAATCCTAGAGAAAGATGAGCATTGACTAATTTCTAAATTGGTGATATGACATCTTTTTCATCTATTTTATTTCCTTGGATTGTCATATTGACAAACCAACTTTCCTCATCTTTATATCCAATTTCTTTAAAGGCATCATGAAAACTATCAATTCGATGGTTGATGAATATATTTTCATCGCAACTTAGATTCTTGTTAATATTCATTAACACTTTATTTACAGCAACAAACTCTTCTTTTGATAACTGTGCATTGAAACTTGAATATTGAAACTTGATCAATTTAACATGCTTTGTGCATTCATATGGGATTTCATTCTTCAAAATATACATCTTATAGTTATGATACATTCGCACTGGTTGGACATCTATTTGCTTATTCTTGGTATTCATTTTCAAAATAATGAATGAAATTACATTTCATCTCTCTTTTATATCTATAAAATCATGTGTGTAACCAATCAAATTCGAGCATTTATGTAACCAAAATCGATAATGTGTGAATCATGCACTTGTATTGCACATAACTTGTATTATTATTACCAACAAATAACACAACATTTATTATTCATCTAAAATTAATGAAAAGTGAGATTTTCTCAGTTCTTTTCGTAACAACCAAATGTTATATTTTTTCTCTGTCAGTACATCCTTCACAGCGATACGGGCATACATAGTTATCAACAGGGTCAGGCTCTTGATCCAAGGTTTGTAAATGATTTAAAAGCACTACATTTAGATCTATTCCAGTGGCCATCTATATTCTGGATGGAATAATCTCGGGCGCCCAATAAATTAAATCTATTAGTAAATTCGGATATAGGATTTGTATTAATTTCTCTAAAAAACAAAGATTAATTAAATAATTGATAATAAATAATTTACCGTTTGCAGATAAATTTGTCATTTTAAATAATTTGTTCTAGTATTATTTTGATACATACATTGTTCATAAGAAAAATTTACAAATTCCATGTCGTCAATAACTGATTTTATATCGTTAATGATTTCTTCAACAATAAATTTATAATCCAATGTTTTTATACCAAGTATAACTACTTTACCACTGCTAAACACATTAACACATAGAGGGTTATACTTAATATATCTCAAAGCTAGAAATAATTCTGGTTCATAAAAAAATTTCATATATTTTGATAAACCCGGTAAATCAACTGATGTTCCAAGATCAGCAGTAACTGCAATTGATTGTAATTCTAAGTTACTAATGTTATATTGTAAGTCGCCGACTGTGATTGAATGTTTACATCCCATTATCCGACATTTTCCAGATTTGAAAAATATAATTGTATATTTTCCATTTTTTTCAACTATTTGTTGAGGTTTTTTCCAACAGGAAATATCATATTGGACACAACAACTTTATCTAAAATTCATAGAGCTATTCAATTTAAACAATATCCAATATTTAAAAATTATGTAGATACCAACATGCGACTTAGGGCTTTATCAAAACATACCCTTGATAAAGATTATTTTAAATTATTAAACAACAGTTTGTATAGAAAAACTGTTGAAACTTTGAAAAAACGTATAAACTTATGGTTATGCAACTAGGTACAAAAATTATTAACATATTGTTCTAAGCCGAATTTTAAAAGAACAACTAAAATTGATGATGACTCAATATCTGTTTTATCAAGAAAAGATTTAATATGTTTAAATAGACCAAGTTATATTGGTCAATCAGTTTTGGATTTGTCAAAACTGCACATGCACCAACTTCAGTATATTGAGTTGGAAAAATATCGTAAAGAATTTAATTTGAAAATAAATATTATTGCTGGGGATACAGATTTCATTTTCTTGTAAATAAAAAATTGTAGATTAAATACTCTTTTGCCTGCAATAATAATGGATAAATTATTAGACACATTAAATTACGCGTCAACACATCCATTATATAGTAAAAACTTGACTCGGTAATATGGAAATTCAAAGACGAAAGTAAAGCGTTGGGATATGATGAGTGGATCATTTTAAGGCTTAATGTTAGTAATGATTGTATGCAGGCAAAAGAGATTACTGTGAAAAATACTGGACTAACTCATCAGTCGTATCTAGATTGTTACAATACTAATGAAATTTGTGTTGGGCAAAAACTGATAAAAACCCTTTTCTTTTATTTTTGTTTAGCCAGCGCGATAACGTCTGTGTGGTTTTGAGCAGAAAATTTAAAATTATGAAAAAACGGAAATTTAAGGAAAAATAAAATAAATAAAAATTTAATAAAAATTCTGAGATATAAAAATGTAAAAATTTTAAATCAAAAAGAATAAAAATTTTATTAATTATGGAATATTCGAGAATTCCTTGTTTTACTGCATCAAAACACACACACAAACAATCATGATATAAAAGGCGGTGCTGGTTAAGCAAAATTCAATGCTATTCTTTTCATTTTACCAGACAATTTTTATCATTTAGTAAATCTCTCGAAATCATTTTATTTGAAAGAAAGTAATTTATTTTGTTTGTATTTGATTTTATGATTAATATGACATAGTTATTAACGATTTTTTTTTATTTATTTTTTGTTAAGTTTTAAAGAAACGTACTTTTGTGATCGAGGAATTCGACTCCGTATTGTTGAACCTCCATCATAAAAGGATTTGTTCTTGAAGTATAATACTTAAATTTTGCCGACAATAATCGATTTACGACTTACTAATATAGACTTACATGCAAACAAGTTAATAAAATGAAAGTGTTTTATTTTCGTTACCCCGGATCGAACCGGTCGTTAGTGGGGGAATCCACGGTGCCGGTAGCAACCAGGCCTGCCCAGTATTCTCCCCTTCCTAAATCCTATCGCCCGACCCTCGAAAGAGTAGTGTTGAGGTCCTGGGAAAGGTTAAATATAAAGTTTATAGTACAACAAATGAAAAATACAGACTAGCATATAGAAGAATCAGAAAGAAATTTTTTGGTGTGATCAACAAATTTTATTCCAGTATTAAAGTATTATATAGCTCATTAAAATTAGCGACTAATCACATTAGGAAGTTAAATCGGCCATAGATCGCATTTTCGTATCAAATTTACGTGTTAAAGTCGATTTTGAATGTTACCCAAAGACTGTACGTTACTCGTTACCTAGACATCGAACACCGTTCATTTCATAAAATCGAATCCACGTCTCATGATCTGCAAAACAACTATCAACGTATCTCTGATATTTATTATTATTATTATTAAAAAATTTTATTATTAATTTCATTTAATTTTCATAATGATTATCATTGCCAATAGTATTATTTTATGACCCTACTGTTATTATTAATAAAAATTTTATCATTGTTATTACTGTCGGTTACTTGATTTCATCATTTCGGTTATATATTTCAAGCCACCCATTTTACCATTAAAGTTATTAACTACTCATAATATTATTAGTATTATTATTTCATTACCATTTTTATTATTAAAATTATTATTAAATACCGATTGATATTATTATTATTATTATGATCAAAATATTATTATTATTATCATTATTAATATTGTTATTATTATTATTATTGTTGCTATTGTTGTTGTTGAAATATTGTTATCATTATTAATGTTATTATTATTATTATTATTTTCATTGAAATATTATTATTATTATTACTATTAAAATATTATTATCGTTATTATTATTATTATTATTATTATTAATATTATTGGTATAGTACTATTATTGTTATAAACTATATAATACTATTATTATGGGATTATATAATTCATTACCTTCAAAACGATTCCGATATTATTATTAACATTATTAATATTATTATTATTATTATTATTATTATTATCATTACTGTCGGTAGTGTTATTATTATTATTATTATTAATATTATTAATACATTATCATTATTACCAGAACTATATAGTAGCATTTATGAGGATAGTTTATTAATTATATTTAGGTATACTTCTGATATTATCATTATTATTATCATTATTATTAACCTTAGTAATATTATTAATTTCATATTAATTATTTTATTATTTTTATTATGAATATTATTATTATTAATTGTATTTTTATTATTATTATTACTAAAATATTATTATTATCATTATTGCTAATTTCATTTCGTAGTTATTATTGTCTATGATCCCTATTATCAATCTTATTGTCTATATTACTAGCTCTATTAATATATTATTACTATATTTGATAACTTTATTATTATCATGGTGAGTATTATTATTGTTGTTAACATGCCATTATTATTATCATTAAGTTGCTATTATTATTATTATTAATATGTTAATATTATTATTATAGTTAAAATGAAACACTTACAAAATTTTTTTATTTTTAAAAACACATATCAATAAAAATTTCAATAATAGGGATAAAACTTCCAAATTTGGCGAGGTGCAATAGGCTGCGAATCTCTACAATTTAAAGTTAGAAAAGAATTAAAAAGAAATAAGTATACCTTACAGAATATGTCGATGAAACGGAAACAGCCACGGAGGTCGTAGAGGTTCGTAGAATTCCTGAAATACCTAAAAATATTATTTAAAAGGAAATACAAAATTGTAACCTTGAAAATTTCCAATTGTTTGACTTGTTGCTATGGCAACGAGTGAAAAGCAAAGAGTGAATTGCTAAAATGTAACAAAATTATATATAATAAAATCTAAATTGTTGGAGAAATAAATTTTTAATACTATTTTACAATAAAATTTTTGTAAATCATTTTAGGTAATTTAACTTAAAAATTTTTATATTTGAAGCTAATAAATTTAAATTTGGTAAATTAATTTTTTAAATAGAAAAATATAAATTTCATAATGTTATTGTAATGTTGATAATATAGTGAATTATGTAACTACCCTTGGTTATCACAGGTATTGTCAACGTTATCGTTGCTAATGCCTGTTATAATTAATTGATCGTAAAGAACCAGTAGATTCCGTTAAGACATATAAGTAGAAAAGGACATACCCATCCTTCCCCCGTCCAGATGACATAATTATTTGTTGATTAAAATATATTACTACATTAATACTTATTATGCATGAAATAGAGAATAATAAAAATAAAATTAAAAATTAATTTTGTTTAGTGGATCTACATAGGAAAACTCTAGAACAATTCCGAAGAGACATAGCCGGCTACCATCAAACCGCAGTAACACAAGCTCAGAGGGCAGAGGCCATGGTGCGGAAGTGCCGCTACATGGAGCAGACATGGCTTCGCCCCGAAGCGGCAACCAAGTTGAGGGTAGAGATTGACACATTGAAGACTCAGTTAGCTCAGAAGGACGAAGCCCTGCGGTCGGCCGAACAGAAGGCCCAGGAGTTAGAAAAACAGGTAGCAGAATGGAAGTTGAGGGATAACATCCGGACAGGTCTCCTGCAGAGTGGTGTCCACCTGTCTGAAGAACAACAAACAATAGTGTTGAGGAATGCCACCGGAAAAGACGCTGGCATAGGAAACATAATATCAGGCCCCTCACATGCATCAGAAGAGTTACCGAAAAGGAATCGTAAGAAAAACCGGCCAAACAAAAGAGAGAAGGAGCGGCAGTTTAGGCTAAATCGTGCTCGCCTATTGGGGCATATCTTAGATGCCAATGGGTTTTGATTATACAATTATGTACTTAATTTGACTAAATTAGTAGATGTTAACAACTTATTAATCGTGTAATTTATAGACGTTAATTGTTTACTTATTATAATATAAATTGTTAACTTAATGTTGAATTTGTTTGTTATTGTCGTGTAGATATGACTAGAGTGGTTGAATATGGGGAAACAGAGTGATCTAATGATTAGATAAATTAGTGAATAGATAAGATGAGAAGGGGACGATTAAGTAAGAGCAGGAAGTCTTCTACGACAGCTCATGGACCCGAGGGGGGTTAGGGCATTAGCAGTTCTTGAGAAGGAGCTCACCTTTTGCTAACCTTCCACCCACTAGTTCACAGTACCAACGTCATTTATGACGGGTGACTAGCGGTTCAAATTCTTATGCAGGCGCTAGGTGGGGATGATAAGCCTCAAACAGTTCAAAACTATTTTAAGGACCCATCAGTGCGACAGAAACAACAATTAGATGAAAGGATAATAGAACTCCAACAGGAGGTGAATGGACACCGAGGAGTTGCAGTATTTAAAGAGATTAAGTTGAGACATCAACTCGAAGTAAACGAACAATTGAAGGGACAAGTCGAAGCGGAAATAAAAACGATAAAACAAGGATATGAGGAAAATGAGCAGAACTTGAGGAAAGAGATTGAAAAATTAAAAGCGTTAAAAAATACGCATCGATTGGAAACGCAAGGGGAAGAGCTAACAGAAAACGTCGAATACATCACCTATCTCTTAGACGAAGAGATACAAATATCAAACACTTTGCATGAAGAAATAAACACTTTACAAAATCGACCACCAATCTTGCTCATGCCGTTATATCCGACGGAGATACCAACCCAAGTACCCGCCGAACCAGACGAAGGATTCTGGGAGACGGACGAAGCGATAGTATAAATTTAAAGAGAAAATCTGTAAAAAGTGTAAAAATAATGAAAATAATAAAAATGATGAAAACAAAAAATTGTAATCGATGTATATTTAGCATGAATTCGAATGAAATAGAAATCCGAATGAATCTAGAAGACGGAGAATGCATACCAAGCCCAATTCAATTAGTGCAACCAATAGGACAAGACCCACTGAGGTATTATAGTAAAAGGTGGAGAGCCGAAAGGAAAGAATGGCAAGAGATAGTGGAGGAACAAGAATCAGAAATCGCCCGGATAAATCAAAAACTAATACAATCCAAACAGTTAGTCAATGTAGTAAAACGAAAACTAACATCCAGCATGGGGGAAAACAGAGATCAAAGGAGAGAAAATGAACGATTGAGACGAGAATTAGCTGGGATAAAAACTCGTGTAGTCCTGGAAGATTATTGGAAAACCGAAGCAGAACGAATGAGAGACAGCAGAAAAAGCGAACAAAGATATGTAATACAACTAGAAGATAGTTGTAAAGAAGCCAGAGAGATAAAAGAAAGTCATCAACAAGCTCAAGATGAAATTAAAGCGTTAACAGAACAACTCCAGGAAGCAAAACGAAAGCTAGAAAAGCAAACAACTAAACGAATAAATGGTAAGCGCCAACTCAAAAGAGAACAAACCAAAGAAAGAAATCTCCAAATGAAAATTCATAATCAACAAAGAATAATTAAAGAAAACAAAGAACGACTAAGAGAACTCCCAAAAATAACCGAGCGATTAATAAAAGCCCAAGTCCTAATAATGAGATTTTCAGAGAGCAGGACTAAAGAGGAGTGCCAGAGACACTCAACCCCAGAAAAAGAAAAAGAGTAAAAGGGCAAAAATCTCCACTGTATATAGTTGAATAAAATTGTAAATAAACACGAAAATTGATTGATATATATTAGAAATAAAAACTATGAGCCAAACGTTATGGATAACAATGATGATGATAATGATGAGAAAGTGTAATACGGAAAACCCGTTGGAGAAATGCGAGAAAACCCAACCCTTCAGAAGAGAAGACAGCACTTGTGCTGATTTCAAAGAAACCCCGAAAATGAGGAATGTCAACAGATAAACCTCCAATGTATGCAATGCCCCATGAAAGAGAACAAGGACGAATTAAAACAGGATATCGAAAAAACACAAGCAATGGTACAAATCCTATTGAAAAACAATGAAGAAATAACCACTATAAAAAATGAGAACCGAGAGATAAAGAAAACCCTAGAAATCATTACCAAACAAATCCAAAGGAAAGCCAAAGCAAATCCCAATAATAAACCAATCCAAGAAATTCAAAAAATCGTCCTATCCATCACCAAGCAACGAGGAAAACAAATTGAACAGAAAAATGAACCTGGTACAACAACCCTATCAATAGAACTTATACTACCAATTAGTATAACATCCAACATGATACTCTTAATATGCTGTCTCATTCTCGGTCTAACAAAAACAAACAAAGGCAAAATACCCCAATTCAAAAATTCAGAAGAATGTTCATCCAAATCCGAAAAATCAACAAAACCAACGAAACTTCAAAACTATCGCATATTTCTATCAATCACCCTTCAAGATCAACCCAAAGAGAAATCCAGCTCGAAAGTGAAACCCAAGCCGTCAGTGATTCATTCGAAACCAAATATAACTGATTTACATTGATTTGAACTGATTTTACTAACTCATACTGATTCACATTGATACTAAAACTGAACTATCCGATTTTATTTGATTATGTACAGTAGCCGGACCTTAAGTCCATCCTTACCTTGATGATTAACCTTACCGTAGATATTTTTATGAATGCGAATGTCGAAAAGGAAATGTATTTATTATTTTGAAAAATCAATTGAAATTGCGGGTCGCAATTTTATGGACCCCCGAGTGTTTTATGTTGGGCCAGAACACCAAACGGCCTTGAGAAATGTTTAAATGGATCGGTAACACACATGCAAACATAACAAGCAAATTTAAAATAAAACCTATTGAAACATCAATTAAACCCTATCAAATATGAGATAAAAAGAGGATTAAAAATAAAATAATAAACATAAAAATAAAATTAAAATAATAACAAAACGCACCAAGATCAGCACGATACAAACACAAACATAACAAGAAAACATAACAAATTCGACAAAAATTGATAAATTAAGAAAAGTTCATGAAAATGAAACTTAAATCAAAAAATTTGAATTAATAATAATTCAATAAAAATTCTAAATGAAAAATTATTAAAATAAATCAAAAAATAATAAAATTAAAGAATAGAATTCACTAGAAAATAACAAGGTCGAATTTTGTTTTACTGCATCAAATTTAACATGCGAGGTTAGGGACAGAAAATAGGTATAAATACTGATCCATTTTCACATTAAACACACCGTTGTTAAAAACCATTTACATACCATTTTTCAAAACCGTTTTTGAATTAAAACTTTGTTTGAAAATCTATATTAAAACTTTAGGTGAGAAATAGTTTTATTTGGAGCTCTCTCTCCACGTCAGATCCTAGCAACCTCGGTAGAGCTCTGCTTGGATTTCGGCGTGGGGGGAGATGCATTTTTATGCTTTTATGATTTTATTGGACAAGTAATTTTGTATGTTGATTATTTAATACGTTAATAAATATTTATAATATTGTTAAGTACAGGCTCTTAGCCTTAAAAAGATAGTTGAGTCATTCTGACGTCACTAAACAGTGACGTTTTTTAAAAAAGAAAAAAAAATATATTGTGATGACGTTTAGTGACGTCAAGAAAAACAATTACCAAATTTAGAATTAAGCAATTGAAAATTGCTAAATATGGAAATGCGTCATCGGAAAATTACCAAATTTGGATTTCCGATGACGCGGGTCTAAAATTGGTAATTTCATTAATTTTTAACTAATATAAATAGAGGACTATTTTTTAGTACAAACGCCGATAATAAAATAATTGGAAAAAGCCGGTGATTAGAAAAATCAATTTCTAGCGAAGATTCCAACGATATTCAAATCAAAAAAAAAGAAGAAAGAATCGATTGCGAGCAGCTTAAAGGAACGATCAGGGAAATAAATACGTCAATCAATTAGGAACTCTATAAACAGCTGGTGAAAATAAAGGATTATTGAATTAATTTCCAATCAGAATTGAGAAAACGGATTAATTACAACAGCAGGAGCGGATTGTCGAGGATTTTAGACCGAACCAACATTATATAAAGAGAGCCAAAGATTTTCTAAGGACAGAGAGGATATTTGGATAAAGAAAAAAGGAAACAGAAAGAAAATCATTTCTTGGAATCGAAAAGGAAATTTATTATTAGAGAAAAAGGAAAATCGCATATCTCGAAGAATTTTCAAACCATTTCAAAAGGGATACATCTTATCCTGATTTTGGGTAATTTTTTGTAATAAATTAATAAAGAAAAAAAAAGATAAAAGCGGGTTCAGAAATCCGGCTTATTAATTAAACTAATTAATTTTTCTAAAATCTAAAGTATCTAAAACAGAGACCGTTTTCGGATACTTGGGGTGCCCAAAAATTGTTTTCTTACTTGCCCTCTGTCTATTAGGATAAGTCGCTGAGTCTATATAGTGACCATCGACTTCTTGCGGGCCATTTGGCAGGGATCCTTTGATCCAGTTATCTGTATATTCTATTAAACTATACACATATACGCTGTAAATTTATTGTTAACGCCAAATAAATTGTATAGGTAAATAATTTGTCTTTGCCTTATTTATTTGCATAGGACCTCAACCGACCTTTTTATATTTTGATTAGTTTATATTTTAAATATAATTTTATATTATTATTAGATTGGAGTCAGATAAACGAACTGTGTTAAGATCGTAGTCCGCCACTTTTTGATCTTAACAATATTAAAAATTGTTTTTCATGTATTTAATGATATTAATTAATCCGTCGAAATTTTTCCGGCCCACAGCCAACACATATTGCAAGATAGTAAAATCTACATAGTACAAATCTACATAGTAACGTCAATATAACCCCTATAGAAGAAACGAGAAATAAGGAAGAAGTCATTCGGCTGCTTCCTCGTTTCTCATTTCTGTAAAATCGACCTAAAATCATATTACACACGGCTAAAAATTATCACACCGAGTAGTCCAGTGGGCACTCATTAAATATAATATAAACACAATGTGCGCCTAAGGCTTATTAAAGGATAATGGTACGGGAAATAAATTAATTCATTAATTAATCTGAAGTAGTTTGTTGATAAAGTAGCTCATTAAATAAACAAAAATAATTCATCGATTAAAAGTACAATAATTCTTGAGTAAAAGTAAGGAATTCATTAATTTATTATAATTTAGTGATTAAAATTAAGTAACGACAAGTAATTCATTGATAAAATTAGTATAATTCATTTTAATAAAGTTGAAGTAATGATTGAGTAAAAGCAACTAATTAAATTAAATTAATTGATTAAAATTAAAGTAATTATTGGGTAAAAATGAAGTAATTTATTGAGTAAATAATTCATTGATTAAGACTAAATTAACTTATTGATTAAAAATCAAGTAACTCTGATTAAAACTAAGGTAATTCTTTGCCTAAAGGATGAAATAATTGATTAAAAATAAAGTAATAAGGTAAAGTCATTGGTTAAAGATAAATTAATTCGTTGTTTAACGATAAAATAAAATAAATTAGTTACTTAGAAAATTAAATTAACACCAAGTCATCGATTAAGACTAAATTAATCCGAAATCGTTGTTATAAAGTAAAGCTCGCATTGTTAATAAATTAAATTTGTAAATCAATTAAATCGATGGAATCCAATTTTAATTAAGTAAATACGAGTTCAAAGCAAGACGAAACCAAAATTTACTTAAGAAATTGATGATTACACCCCATAATTTCAAAATCCAAACCAAAAAATGAGAAAAATCCATTTCGTAAATATCGTAAGGAGGGAATGAAACAACCGAAAATCTTCGAAAAATCATAAAATTTATTCCCCTTCAAACAATGAATGCTCCATCATAGCGAATAACATCATCGAGAAACAATAAACGATCATTAGAGAGTAAACTCTGAACCCCTATGACAACTGCGAAACTAAATCACAAATTAAAATACCCACCATTTACAGGACCCGTTGTGCTGCCGTACTTAAAGATCACCCTTGGCAAACCAAATGGAAATACTTAATGAAATTCTAAAGCGAATTAATAACATTAAAAACTGAGAGATAAGGTACGAAACTTACCAGATCGCGGAATGTCGAATTTTCGACAATCGCCGAAAATTAATAATCGATCATTAACTATTCAATCTACCATGAACGGAAACAGACAAATTCCACAGGATGTATATTCCAAGCGCGAACAATGTCAATGTTATAAACAATCAAAATCAGTTTATCTCTAATAATCAATATTTTCAGCATCCGGCAAATCGACTGAAACGATGGAAATTAAATCACATTCAGAGGAGGTAATTAAAGAGCCAGGAACATTCTTGGAAGGAGAAGGACTGAAGGAATTGGTCACCATACATAGTGGTAACTCATTTTTGAATTTTGTACTTATCGTCTTTAATGATAATTAAACGATTTTAATTGTAATACCTCTTGTTAATATTATTAATTAATTTTCATTTTTACAACCAGCGTTAATCTTATTAAACTGTTTACATCACAATGCATCATTCATAAGACGACGGAGTCTAGTGCATAGTATTATCAACCTGGATGGTTCCATATCAAGGTTAACAATATATCGTCGAATTATGATTAGAAAGAATAGTTCCTGCATTGAGGGCTCTGAGCCTCATTGAGGAAAGTGATAGACTATTTATTTCAGCAACTAACACTCAAATGAACTATCCGGTGTCTATGGTGAATTAGCGATAGAATTAGGTCTCTAGAATGTTACTCCTAGTTCATATATTTAATGCTCACTAATAAACATAGTCAATTAAACAAGGAGATTATTGACATTTAAGGAAAAGATCTGATTAATAGTAGTCATAAGGGTGACTACGACAAGACAATATAATATGACCTCTTCTTGACCCATGATATCTTTACTCATGAAATACCTTGTCCAAGACCATAATGATAAAACCCTATGACGTTAAATACCCGAAATATATTTCAAGGGAAGTATTTTCCAGCAACAATCTGAAATCACAACCCATGTTAAATTCTATTAGCCGGAATTCCAAGTAAAATAACCTCGATAACCGCATTTCTAGGGCCTTCCCGTAAGTGAATATCCGTTGACAATATTTAATTTCAGCTCTCAATTCCACACTCTCCCTCGCAGATCGCTGGAGATGGGCTTGGGCCCAACACCGCCAAGAGCGATGTCCGGATTTTCCGCCGTCGACATTCCTCGACCGGTAAAATCTGGGAGCGGTCACGTCTACGCAATGGAACACGTCGGAAGAAATACGTCAGCAGGCCCGACGGCAATTGGAAGACCTGTTGTCACGACAACGAGACTTAGAGTCGCAGGTGGCCCGAGCTCGCCAGCATTTGGCAAATGTAGAGGAAGATTTGCTGGCGGGTCGGATTGCCAACTCGTACTGGCACCCCTAACAGACCTCACCAAGCAACACACGCAGTACTAAAAGGCCGACGATGGCCATTTCCGGCTTCACACATGAAGAGTGGGTGGCGAGCAAATTCCCCTAACAGTTGTGACGATCCTATTGGTTTGAATCAATATTAGTCACTTGTGATTTCTCGCTATATTAACTTTAAAAAATAGAATCTATAAATTTGTCGTTAGTTGTTTCTGCCAGATAAAATTCTTTACATGAATTTGTTTAAATTAATATTAATATGGTGTGCTTATACCCGTAATATGAATCTCTAGACTTAATTTTGTTTATAATAGCGATGGATCCGACTCAGTTAGTACAACAGGAACTATCCCGAGCCCAGCAGAACAATCGAACACTCTATGGACAAATCATACAGCTTACCAAGGAGATCCAGCAAGTGAAATCTACCTGGGTGGACCCGGCCAGGCTAAAATCCATCCACCAACGCCTAACAGCGGCTCAAAGGGGCTGGGCAGAAGAGCGTCAGTTAAACCAAAGTCTCCGGACTCAAATCCGAGGGCTGGAAGTCGCTCTGGCAGCAAGTCGGGAGGGGCAAGCGGTAACTTACCAGCTCATCTTCGCCCCATCCCAGTTATCCTACCAGACGCAGACCCACGACCCTACACCTGCCAAAGATTCTCCAACCGTCCCATCCAGCGGTCGTCGACCGGGACGCAAAGAACGTGCACGCCGCAGGGCCGAACAGCTATTGGACAAAAACAATCTTGAATAATTGACTTGACAGATGAACCACATTTTCCTTGAAATTATAATTGTGATTAAATCGAAATTAGTATATTTTCAATATAATTAAAAATGGAATGATCATCAGAAGGTCGTGAATACTCTCCTTATGTCATCGGAAAATAGTGTTCTTCTCCTACTAGTAGGCATGAATTTCGAATCTCCACACAAGGGTCGGAATAAAGCGAGCATAGGTCTTCTAACGACAGCTCGTTGGACCCGCGGGTTGTCCGGGCAATTACAGTATTAGTAATAATGCTCACTTTTTGCGGACAATCCACCACTTGAACACATTTCCAACGTTGCCTAGCAACGGGTGCCAAGTGGCAGTTAGAATCATTTTGTATGGCGTTACTGGGGCAACCACAGGTTAATTCAAACAAATAACGAAACCCTGTAACCCACCATTATGTTATCAATGAAAATTTCGCAAACAATGATACGCATTTCCAAAATAAAAATTTATACCATCCACATTTTCCAAATGATGATTTATTTCAATAAAAATTTAAATGTAATGTCTTGATTTTTATTCAGTGTAAAATTTATATATATTTTTATTTGTTGGTAATATTTTTATTTGTTGTGTTATTTGTTGGTAATAACAATAATACAAATTATGTGCAATACAAGTGCATAATTCACACATATTTGAATACACGAATATTTGAATCCGATCAAAATATATCGAGATCTATATGCAAGATTTGACACTTTTACAGAACATACAAAACCTTTATTCATATCAAATTATACTACAGATTCTATTTAAATAATTTACATTTATAGGTTTGTTTGAATTTAATCTTTCAAGAGATTATTTGCAAAATGTGGATTTAAAGTCCATTCAGGAATATGTAATTCAATTGCTGATAGTTTTAATTTAGCTTTTGATTCAGCAACTCCATAAAATATCATCTTATCATCAATTATTCTATTACAAACTAATTCTATAAAAACATTGTATAATATTCTATTATAATTTTGAAGGAATCCAAATAGGTATTTTAATTCAAAATATCCTTCAAAATTCTTGGACTTGTAAAGTTTATCTCGTTTATGATATCCAAAATTTACATCTAATCCATCTTTATCCTTGTCACCTTTATTAAAATCCAGTCATTTCTCCATATTCATTTTTGTTAATATAAAATTTAGCATTGAAGAGTATATTCTTGGATATAAAACATTTTCAACTTCTGAAGATCCTAGTTTTAACCTCATATTAGAAAATAGATTTGGGAAAAAATTATTCTCTTAAGTTGTTTCTTTATTTCCTTCAATTTAAATTTAAATTTTATTATATAATCTTGAATTACAAATATCTAAAGGATTTGATGATTGAGCATATTGAAAAACTACATCTCTTGATTTGTTTAGATTTTAAAATTGAACCTGATGTTGGAGATATTTTGAGAACATCATTCTTTTTTATATTGTATGTAAATACTTGATTATAATCAAGATTAAGTTTATTATATTCTGAAACTTTACGATTTATATTTTTCATTTTTTATAGTAAAAAATTGAATATTCTAGAATGGTGAAGCGATCATGAAAAAGTATGAAGGTTGGAATTCTTAAATATTTTTATATTATTATTAAAATTAAAAATTTTAAAAAATAAAAAGATTCCTATGAGTATTCGTCATTTTTAGAATACCCATTTTTATAATATAAAAAATTTGTATTTATATTTTTATTATTTTTATTTGCAAAATTCAAGGAATTGAAAAATAAAAAATAAGCAATCTTTGCCAACTTGTGAAAATCGGGAATTTTCCAAAATTAACTACTTTCCAAAATAATATAGTATTTAAAAAGATTTGCAAATAGTGTGTTTAGTGAGCTAACCAGTTCGTCCACCCGTTGCCCTTTCTGAAAAATATAATATTTTCTAAAATGCAAAGAAAAAAATGAAAAGAAAAATAACCTCTAGAAGAGAAAAGAACTTTGAAAGTGAAATGGGAATCGGATTTTTTTATCGCGGAGACTTCAAATCATTTAATGAAATTCCTCATCTCCAATGAAGTTGTAAAAACTCTTAAAGGAGATAATGCCCAGCAGCATTTTCGCAGCCACGAATCTCATCCATATGCAAAATTACAAGATCACTCAATGAAAATTTGTCTGGAGAATTTGAAGAGACAGTTCTATCAGCAGACCTCCCTCATGGTTACATTCGTAAAAATTACAAATACTCATAATGAAGCTTCATGAAGAGTGCCATATCGTCTCGGCATTGCTGGAAAGCCCTTTCCAGGTGCCAAACTCGTGAATGGATGTATTTTGAATGTAATTAGTTGCATTTACCTTGAAAAAGAAATTGAATATTCAACAATCCGTTTCTCAATTGACACTGTACAATGACGTCAAAGTGATATCGCTGAGCAGTTTAAACTACCCTGCGAAAAAGATTAACAAAAAAGAAAATTTAATTGCGTTGTCACTCGATGAATCAACGAATATCGGTGACTCAGCCTAACTGCTCATTTTTATTTGCTCTTTGCCACTTACATTTGAGGTGTGCAGAGATCTTCTCTCCATGGAGACATTTTTGCTACTCGTACACGTGGAGAAGACATATTTATTGCAGTAAAGGGAGCTTGCGTCAGATCAGTGCTTACGAGGCATTTGCACTGACGGCGTTCAAGATTAGTAAGTAAACATCAAGATTTCGTATCACAATTTACTGTGTCCAAATAGCATGATAACCAGAATCTCGTCAATCTGCATGCATTATTCATCAGGAAGCACTGTGCTCTAAAGCAGCTATTTTCGACACTATTTTATAGGATGTGATCCTATTCTTCATTCGCTTCATTCGCTCTAAAGCTCTTAATCACCGTCAGCCCCGGGAAACTTTGCAGACCAGCGAAACACATGCCGATGACATACTTTACCACGCCGATTTTTGTTGTTTGTCACAGGGAGAAACTCTTTGTCGTGTATTGTTAAGGAAATTGTGAATTTTTACTCCACGAAGAATAAAAAGTGTCCCTTAACTGAAGACAAATTTCTCACCTCTTTAGCATTTCTTGTGGAATACTTATTCATATGAATACTCTGAATCCGTCACTACAAGGCAAAAGTATAACTGTTTTCTTTATTCATCGAAAGGTGCAAGAGTTCTGTGACAAATAAAGTCTTCTAAAAAATAATCTTCTACAAGGCAGCTATTACCACTTCTCACAATTGACATCTCTGATGGAAAACGATGAAATACAACGGGCCGACTTTACAACAACATCCTTTATCGACGGCATTGGTGTTCTACTGCAAGAATTCACCGAACGATTCCATGACTTCAACAAGATTTTAATAGCACTTCGCCTCACCTGGTGGCGACTGAAAATGCACTCCTGTACCTCCAAATGGAATTGATGAGGTTGAAAATCAATGGAAATTCAGGAAACTAGAGGATAAACCCGTTGATAGAATTGTGGAAATTAGCAGTTGAGTACCCTAAACTACGAGAATTGGCAAGAACCATCTTTGTTCTTTTCAGAAGCACCTATGTATGTGAAGCAGTATTCTCTCGAATGAAGTACTCTAAAAATAAGTACAGAACTCGATTGATGGACTACAACCTGAAGTCTGGAATACGACTAAAGGTTTCAAATACGTCTATAGATCTCGCACCTCTCGGCAAATATCCAAGAGCAAGACAGTCATTAATTTGGAATATTGTTATGGCGAAATCACATTAACTATACTATACTTGAGTGTAATCGAACCTGCATTCTTATGATTGCCTGAATTTATTTTGTCAGGAAAAATAAGTATTGTAGCTCATGGAAAAGAAAATGGGGAAGGCGGTATGCATGTTCGTAAGAGTAAAGAATGGAAGTTGTTCCTGTTTTTCAAAATTAAATCAACGCATTTGAGTCTGTGATTCTAAAACAGTTTTCTTTCAATAACCAATAGTCGTGAAGCAAATAGAAAGATTCAATACAGCCGGCATATAGAAAAAAGTTGCGCGCTCCTGCTCTAATCGCCTCAAGACGGACTATACCTTGGCGCTGATTTAGTGCCCAGATAGTTTTTATGGTATTTAATGCATCACAGCGACTGCAGGTAAGATTACCTCTATACAACGATGGATGAAAGGTTGTGACAGTATTCATAGTTTTCCTGTAACAGCCAGTTGAGTTTGAATTGCATATAAATACAGAAGAAAATTTATGCATTAGAAAGGGTACAACCTATTAAGGTTAAATACTAGAAAATATTTGTGAAAATATTTGGTGAATATTTGTGAATAAAGATTTCTTGGGATTTTATCTTATTGATTATTGAACACGAGGAGTCGAATGGAGAAACCTATCCATCGACGAATATTAATATCCTAACAGTACCATGCCTACAATCAAAATACTGAGTATAAAGCGATAACCAAAAACGAGGATAACTAAGATCAGGTTTTATTCTTTAAACTTCAAGTACTCTTGATGACATATATTCAATTCTGACTAACATAAACAGTAACAATAACCCGGAGGCAAAACTTTGAGGATAATCCTTGTCGTTATCTAATAACGCATGATTATAGGACGTGTACATTCAACATTACTACAATGATCACCGTATGTAAGGACATTATTATAATAATATCCGATAAATAGTAATAATTTGGAGGAACAATGAGGCATAATAACCAACCAACCATGGCTAAGGGGACCACGACGATAATAACGACATATTAGAATAATAAAATTGCTGACTCGCGATAACAGAGTAATAAGACTAACTAGATAATCAACCAACGGTAATGTCATCCAGGAGATGAAAATTCAGGCAACCCAATGTAGCAAGAACTCACCGTGGGTTGAATTGAAACCTTCAACTGGATTTTTGCACTGGCAGCATGTTACCTAGGATAATCAGAAGGTAAGAAATTGTTTATCATCAAAGGCAAAAACCTTCCCGACAGGAGTAGGCCCGACTCCTACGAAAAAGACATCGTGAGATAGCACCAAATGATCATTTTAGGTTCAACAATATAGGTTGAACGAACATAATTTTTACCCACACATAATTCACACTAGATAAGTGTAGAAAACGAGTAATTATGTCAATCAGAGTGCTATTAATTCCAACGAAGCATGTATCATTAAAATTTTCGGGCGAATTGAAATCACCATAATGGTTAAATTGTGAAAATAAAATTAGCCAGTAAATAAAAATCAGCAAATATAACAGAAAATCTAAAATTAATCAGGGAAAATTAATAGTCCGATAATCCAATAGAGCGATGAGTAATCTCCGATCTCAGCTATATAACCCTGCATCCACAGTGGGAAACGACCAAGGTACTTTGATTTCCGACAGGCAGATTATGAGAGATTCGACCAAGGGTCACCATTCAGCCACTGAGACAGGTCCGAACTCCACAACAGTGGAATTTACACCAGGTAATTGAGGGACAATCTATGATAACCGCAATTCAACGTTGAATTGAACACTAAGACAAGGAGCTACGCATGAAAGTACATCACATAAGCTCCAGCTCATAGTAGTTATCGGTTGACGGGCACACCTTGAATTCAAGCATAGAATTTAGACAACTGACTAGCACACCTAGAACTTGCTCATCTTTGCAAATATAAAAATCGAATTAAATTTTCTCTTTTTAGACATTAGAGATCCAGGCGGGAGAATATCATGGTTCGACGAATCCAGAATCACGGTGCAAGTCCCAGCTCGGTCCGCCACAAGGTATCAACATGATCTATACTATAGATCCTATAGATTCTATAGGACAACGGCTACTCGGTCTAAACCTCCGGCGAAGCCAGTTGGCCAATTAGATCCAGGACCCGAGACGACGAGGTGGAGCTACACAGCGTAGCAATCAAAATAAAACAGGGTCGGAACCCAGCACGAAAGGCTCGTCAGCGAGCCAAGTTTACTCTATATCGGTTGGAAGCCTTAGAAGCTTAGTCAAGTTTAAATGAAAAGTGATCCTTTCATTCAGTTATTAATGAAGCAGAGACTTCAGAGTTTAACTGATTTTTGAGAGGCCTTTGTTTCATTAAAGCCCACCAGAAACAGTTATTAGTCGCCATAACACTGCACATAGAAATCTTTTTAAAAGTGTCACCCTGATAAAGGTGTGAAGGTTGCTCAATTTCGTGTCCGTTTAAAATGGTCACTTTTTTTAAATATATAATATATAAAAATTGTATCAAAACAAAAATTGTTTATCTTATATTAAATGAATTTTACTTAATAAAATAATTTTCATGTTTTGCATTGCCAACGTCATCTCGCCTCAATCTAGGCCACTAACATTTCTTGCTTCAAGACCCTAAGCACATTTATAGCACATAACTTTCTATGATAGAAAAGAAACAAAGATCCAACAGAATATTTTTTGGATTTCATGCAATTTATATCTATTATATATTTATTAAGAAAATACAATTTAGTTAATTAAAATAACGAAAATAAATAAGTTATAAATAAATTAATAATAATAAATTATTAATAATAATTATTAATAATAAATAAATTATCCCCAAATTCAATTTAGTTTAGATAATTTTAATGGGAAATGACTAAAGCGGCAAAAAATGAAATCATGGTGAAAACAAATTAGTTCGCCGGGAACCAAATCAAAGTTTGGGGAAAAATTAATTAGTTGTTGAGGAGAGATCCCATATATAAGGATATCTCAAATCAATAACGCGGTCACAAATTTCGGTCAAGTAAAATAAGACATATTTAAGAAAAGCTTTAAAAAGGAAAAATACAAAGGATAAAAATCAAGCAGATATCGTTCAAAAATCTATTAAGATTTTCTATTGAGTTTAAGGCGGTTTCCCATCGGGATCCCTGCACCTAGAATAAACCATAAATTTGTAAGCTGTTGTCGAAGTTTTGTATCAATAAAAATTATTTGTGTTGAGTAACTTCATTGGTATTTAAAGAGCATGTGGAGTCAGAGAACCAATATCTACCGAATATTCTTAGCATAAGGGATAAATAGTTTATGATATATTGGAATTTGTAAGTTAATTCCAAAAATTTGCTTCTTTAAACCTTAAATATTTCTATTAATGTAAACATATGTTCATAATTTTTATTCTATTTATAAAATAATTTCTTACTTCTTTATTTCTCTTCAAATTCAGTTATTTTACTAACCATATATTATATTAGCAATATAGATTACAAGTAAAATCGCTGAAAAAATTTCATTAGCCTGTTTTCAGAATAACAGCTAAAAAAATCGGAATATACAAAACCCGTTGGTATTTTATAGTAGAATCATGTCCCAATAATATTTTATAAATTAAATACAGAATGATAATTATTCATAGAATAAATAAATCAAAGTACAAATGAATCGTAGTATAAATATGCATTTATTTCTCATTTTGCATTAAAATGAAATGATTGTTGAATTTTATGATTCCCTCTAAATCTATTGAAATATCAGCAGGTAAAGCAAACACTAGGTGAAATACGTCAATACCAGAGCTGGATTTACTTTTAAAGGGGCACAAATCTAAAAATCTTTTTTAGCCCTTTTATAATTTTTTTAAACAAAAGGGTAATTTGTTTCCTGTTGTTTTATAGTTAAAATAATAGTTTTTTAGAAAGGTATTTTATTAAATTTAATATGCATATAATTAGACTTATATTGCATAAATATAATAATCTGTAAATAATTAAAAGATGTAATAAGATTTTATAATAATAATACAGAATTCTGAGCCCCGCCAGTCAGAGCTCTGGACAACAACTTTGTAAGCTTAAGGGTAAATCCATGCTAGGTTACTACTGACGCTAAAACGGTAACTTGTACGAACTTTTTGATGCGTTGGAAGGTAGTGAAAGATATGAAGTGAACGGTGGCAAATATATATATATATATATATATATATATATATATATATATCCCGACAGTAAAGCAAATCTAAAATTTTTGCGTTTTTAATCGGCTACTGAGTCGTATTGTCCCAATGGGGATCAAAGTGTTACGTGTTTTGCTCATTATTTTTACTTTAATCAACAATTATTATTATTTTAATTTTTCAACATTTCTTATTGAATTATAATGAAATGAAATTTATTAACAATTGGTAAAAATAATTGAAATTTAGAGTCTATTCGAAAACAGAAATCCCCAATGCAGAACTTATGGATAAAAACTCAATCAGTAAATCAAGTTCATATTGAATATTAAAAACATCAGAAAGAGAATTAATCAATCTAAAAGTAGAAAATACAAAAGTTCAAAAGATAAAAAATTTTACCAACACAAAGTTAGAAAATTTACAGAATTTGAATTTTACAGAATTGAATTGAAAATTTTAAAGTATTGAAAGATGACTGTAAAAATTCCAGAAAAGAAATAAAATAATATCAAAAACAAATCAAAAATCTCAGATAAGCATAACCTTTTTGGGGAAACCTGTAACTTCTCTGGATCCTGTACCGTGTAAAAAATAGGTTGCAAGGGCTTAGGAATTCAAAAGACATGCAAGTTAAAAATACCCTATATATAAAATACTCATTAAACAAAGAGAAATTGTGGAAATTATCTCAGTCGATTAATTTATATCTCAATTAAACTGTCACATATGTAATGCATAAATAATAATAATTTTATTTATTTGTTTGTTCTTATACTAAAAATACTTATGAAATCAAAAACAATAAATTTATTCAAAAACTTGTTCCATCTGTCGTGAAATATTTAAATATAAGAGGATTGGATGGAGGCAGCTGACCTCTAATCCCATAGACAAACCTCCTAATTTAGTGGTATTTTGAAATTTGGAAGCGGTCAGATAAAAACGTCATCAACCTGCACAAAACGCCGGTTTGGAACCGGATCTCCAAATATCGTTAAAACATTTACTTTAAATTTGTATTGGGATCAGTAACACTTTCATCCAAGGATTTATAATTCAACTATATTTTCATTTTACCTGGTTATACAAATACTAATATTCATCTCCGTGGCAATTTATTTTAACTTTATATTTATCGCACAACTCAAATACAATTCTCAGTTTGCAGTATTCATCATAAATTACGCAAACATAATTTCGTAGACAATATTGGAGTTTGAACACCTATATACAGAGATTTAGTTACTGAAGTCTTATAATTAGCAGGTACCTAACAGACAATAAAAAATCCGGATGCACTATTAAGCCATATATGATTTTTTTCCATCTTTTTGTTGATGTTGAAAAAATCGCAGAAAAAACTTATTGTCTATGAAGATGTTTCAACAAAATATCCCAAAAGAATGTATCTGACAAGCATGTTGTGTAAAAAAGCTTTGGAATTTGTTTTTCCTAGTCGAACTTTGTATCTTTTGAATACATATTTTTTGTGATTTCGTCTTGAAGGTATCAAATTGTTTACGACATCTGCTCCTGATTACTGATGTTGGAAATGCAGTCAAATATTATTGTAAAAAATTTTACATTCTTTATTCGTTCAGCGAACAGTTTGAAAACTGTGATTAATCGATGAAAGATCTACTTCCAGTGTTTTGATTATTGTTCATTTACCAATTTCAAATTAACACTTATTCCTGCTTCTCGGCTTCACTTAAAGATTATTCGAAACATTTCAAATTTCCGTAAAGATACATTTCTTGACACTTCTTTTTAAAAAAAAGTGTCTATTACATAAAAGTTATAAAATAAATATTAACAGGTTTAACGGGAGTTGTATTATAAATCAAAAGCATTTTTGACAAATGACAATAAAGAATTTAATTATACTTATTTAATTTGGATTCTATAATTTATTAAATATCACATACATGTTGGACTAAAACAGGGGTAGGCAACCTACGGCCCGCGGCAACGTTTTATGCGGCCCTTTAGACTTTTCACATATTTTTTTTAAAACTGCGTAAACAAATAAAAAAAATGCAAAATATTATTTTCCTACATTTCATTCAGAAATAGCCTTTCCTCTGTTTTTGTTCTTGTTGGATGTTTTCTTGTACTAGTTGTGATCCCCAGGGCAAAGGTTTATTTTCGAAATCGTTACAAATCTTTGTATTATTATATTATTATTATTATCGCCGCAATCGTTATAACGGTTTTTAAAATAATTTTAAATTAACACTAGTATCTTTTACTGTTTTCGTTGTTGGCAAATGTAACGTGTCTGCTAAAACTTTACAGTTTGGATGGTTTGTTGTTTAAAATTTCAAACTTAATTAATTAATATTTAGAAAATAATTTATAAATTTTAAAAAATCTATTTGGAAACGAGAAATGAGTGGGTCAACATCGAAGAAGAGAAAAATTGAAGACGAGTGTAGGACATTCAACAAAGACTGGACATCTTAAGTATTTTTTTGTTGACATTAAAACCAACGCTGTGTGCTTGATATGTCGGGAGTCTGTGGCCGTTTTCAAATAGTATAATCTTAAACGACATTTTCAGACAAAGAATGGCAATTTCGGAATAAATTTAAATGAAACCGAATTGCGGCGCAAAGTAGATGACTTGGTGAGAAGTTTAAAGCAAGAACAAACAATTTTTGTGAAACCGTCATCTATTCAAGAAGCTGCTACAAAGGCCAGTCTAGTTATTGCACACAAGATTGTAAAACATAATAAACCATTTTCCGAGGGAGAATTCGTAAAGGATTGTGTGCTTGAAATTGCCGATATAATCTATCCAGAAATTGCACATTATCCTATCTAACATAAGTATAAACCAGAGCACTATGACCTCGATGTATGATGATTGATGATGAAATCTTGGTGTGTGTGCAATTATAAAAAGCATATATGTTTGTGTTTGAATGAGTGAACCAAAAGTTACATTTTAAGTAATAATATTTCATTTCTAAATTATGCAAATGAAAGTAGCCTAAATAGTATTTTGATTGCGTGTCTGTGGAAAATATTGAAAATTATAAAACTATACTATACCATAGTACATAATAGGTATGGAATAAATACATTCACATAAAAAATGAATGAGGACAATGGATTGTAAAGTTCGTAATCTTAATTGGACAATTATTATAACTTAATTTTTGTGATCATTCATAAATGACAATGAGTGTTATTTATGGTGATAACTTTATTTATTTTGAATGTATTAATGAAATCGACAATTAATACATTCATTGATTTGGTTTTTGTGTTTCTTTTATAAATAATTTAGAGCATATTAAAACATATTCTAAAAGACTGAAATTTCATCTCTGGACCCATGATTTACCCCAATACGTTAAAATATATATATACCAAAATAAATGATGCAACAGTTTTGATTTGACGATTACATAATCTCATCAAATTTGTCTGGATTGTAATTTATTCACCAAAAACTTTTAAAATAATTCAATAATTAACAAAAATATATTTTTTATTTTTCATGATGCTACAAGACGTCATTAGAATTTCAACTATGAAAGTATTTAGTTTTTTATGACACAAAGAGTCAGTGAAATTTTCTTCATTGACACTTGAGTGCCAAAACAATAATAATAACAATAATGATAACAATAATAATAACAATAATAATAACAATAATAATAATATGAATAATAGTATAATGATAATAATAACTGTGATGACATTGATAATAATCATAATGATAAACTAAACTTTTAAAAAGTAAAGGTTAGGATAATAATAAATTTAATAATATTATTAATTTAAAAATTATCAACGCGAATAACATACATAAAGGTTAACTAAAGATTACAAATATGTCAGATATCAACCTACAACAGACTGTTACATATCTAACCTCTAGGATGCTGGAAATCATTATAATCCTAACAATAGCAATAATTATGTTGTACTTTTAAGAAATAGAAAATTGTTTACAAAAATTATTGGCAATGGAGGATCCCTACCATTTATAGTCAAAACAAAATTTTAGTATATAAACTAGCGTTTCCTCAGTCGAACTACCAAAAAATTGTAAGCTAACAGTTGCAAATTCAGTAATTGATATTGCAATACAAATTCGAGCATGTAAAATTACATACCCTAGCGCTCATGTGATAGCAAATAGGGACATAGAGCAAAAGGAACATAAACTTTGTATAATTATAATAAAAGTGCAACTTTTCAACTTTAGGTATATAATAAAACTTTTGAGTCAGTGTTTGTTTGTTTTTATTTATATAGGAAATCAAGTTGAGATTCTAGGAACCTCAACATCTGTGTTAGGGTTGAAAGTTTAGTAAATAAATATTTCAATAACATGTCGCGTTTTGAGAATTGTAAATTATGTTTATAGATTACTTAATGTCATGAAATTTTTTTAATCATTATTTCCTCGATTCATCATTGGCTTTTCTCATTTTTATTTAACAATATTGTAATTTTATTTTTTTAAATAAATTTAGTTTGAAATTTAATCGTGAGTAAAAAGATGATTGAAAAAGAATTATTTATTCAAAGTTAATTTAATGTGATTTCCAAATTATTTCATACGAATACCTCTAATTTATTAAAAGATTCTAATTATTTTTTTTGGCACATTCATTACATTTTATTGAAAAGCCAAAAATCATTCCAATCTACGTTTGCCAATATGTTCATGTTTAAAAAGTTCCAATTGTTTATATTATTGGTAATATATTTAAATTACTTTAGAAATTATTTCTTTGCAGAGAAGTTTTTATAGCGTCTTTATAGCAATTTAGTCAAAATAATTGTTTCTGACAATTTAATAGTATTTTAATAATGTATAAAAATAATATAAAGTTAATTAGCAAAAAATAGAAAAATAAGATTAAAAAATCCTTTGTACAAACAATTAGTACTATATTTTACTTCTAAAAACGGTTTCTGACATCGGCTCCATGGTTTTACAATAAGACAATGTACCTTGCTATAAAGTGGTAAGGCCAAACTCTTATTTGACCAATAAGTGACGCTTTAAATTCCATCCTTACTCATCGGACCTTAACCCATCCAAAAATCTTGAAAGGGGATCCTAAAACGCAAAATTCAAAGACAAATATCCTGTTATATTTAAATTTTTTGTAACAGATAAAATAATAAAACAATTTAAAGTAAAATTTTAGTTAATGACAAATTATCAATATATGGCTTTCATTCCATTATTTTTCGGAATGGCTAAAAGAGATTTTCAAAATATATTATTTATGATAGTTGTATATTAACTACAAACATATTTTAATTTTTCACGTCGTTATATGTTTGAATTTGGTTATTAGTAAATTTGTCAGCAGGCATTACTGACTTCTAGTGTTCTTTATAACAATGGAAGACCAGAAACAACAAATTTTATTCAGTAAATTGTGTTTATACTCGTCAAAACACGCACTAGATTTCTAAGATTTGCACTATTTATTTAGTTTTTCCAAACCCGTTTAATTTCAGCTAAAATTATTTCAAATTTATAGAACACCAGTATCATTCATCTGAATTAAATTGATTACACTTCAGCTTGACTTTAAACTGTCAAGTTCGGATATTTCGTTTCTAGTTGGATTGATAATTTTCGATTTAAATTAATTAGTTTGTATTTTTGAAAAACTTTGTTAAGGCCCTTATCAATTTAAAATAATTATATTCGTCTTATTATTTGTCATTCCCTCATATCTGATTCTCATTGAAAAAGATTAATTTAAAATTTTCTTATTTTTTTAATTTGAAGTTTTGGTTACTATTATAAACAGCTTTACTACAATAAAAATAGTAAATACTCTGGGTTATATGGTTTAAGTTAAACATCAGTTTAATTTAGATTTTAATTAAATAAGCTTATATAAGTTGAACTTTACCATGATTCTATAATTACAAATATTGGCATTAAAATTTTTTATTAGTATTTGACGTTTGTGAGGATATCTGTCAATTGCGGAGATAACCCTATCGGAAAATGATTTATCTTTTAGTTCACCTTTGATCTATTTATTTCATTTATCATACATGAATCTACCAAATTTATGCAGTTATATCACGTTTAATAAGCGTGATAATGGCAAGCGTACAACGTTATCAAAATTGTCAGCAATTTAAAGAAATCAGATAAATAAAATGTTATTTTCATGATTTTAATAAAGCATTTTAAAATGAAGTTTTTTTCATTAACAAATTTCTGCAATTTAAAAATCTGCTAACCTGACGATATTTAAACAACTTCACTTTGAGAAGTCTGCATTATTATTTAAATTATTTGATTAAGATTTTAAATTTCTAATATTTATGCACAATTTTTTTATTATTCTCACCTGTAAAACGGGTTTTATTTCTTAATTTACATAAAAATTTTTCTAAAATATGATTTGAATTAATAATAGGAAGACTACCGTTAGATTTGGAACAACTAAAACTGATTTTTAGTGAGCAATAAAATCTTAGACTAAGATATTTTTATTGTTAAAGTTGATTTAAAAAACTAATCATTTGAATTTCGAGCGTAAAAATCAACATATTTCAGAGTGATCACAAAAGGAAATTATAAAAACAAATATGTATAAAATAATTTTAATTTGGTAGAAAGCTCATAGGAAATCCAAATGCAGAAATACCAATTAATTAATTAATTTAAAAAATTGTGTTACATCAAAATCATAAAATATTGAAAAATGCGATTTTTGTCATGTAAGATTTAAATGACAAATAAATATTGGGTTAGGATTCCCGATTATAGATAAATAAGCATTTTAAATTTCATTCAGAACTGCCATTTTGGTCGTAAACATGGGAGTATTATGTAATTTTGTGTTTGAAAAAATGTGTTGTGATTTATTGTAATTGCCAATAAGATTCAAGAAAATGATAGTTTTCGTAGGATGTTACTTCACTAAAAATTTAAGAACAAGCGATTTTCGTAAAAACTGGCATCTCGATGAATTATATTGGATCAGACTAGCTATTAAACAATATTAACAAATGGATATTTCATTAGATATTAATAATATTTCTCTTGAATTAAAAAATTAAAATGTAGATCTTACTTCAATAAATTAATTTCATGAAGCTTTTATATAGTTAATTTTTATTTATTTTTTTCTGGTTAGGTCGGTCGAGTCTTTAAATATCGTGTGGGTTCAGAAAGAAATCGATTAAGATATGACATTTATGAGTTACTTATTTTAATATTTTAAAAAGATTAAAGAATGTGGCAAATGCTTTATATCAAGCGCATTTTCAATCAACAAAACTTTTGAATTAATTTAAATATTTTTTTATTTTCAAAATCTTTTATTATTTTTAATACTCAGTGTTTCACTAATTTCAATAACTTTATTGATTATTGTGATATTGATTTCTAATAAATCACTGAAAACCATTTCCCAGCGGATGTTATTTGATTTTTATTGAATAAATTGAAATATTATAATATTTATAAATGAATGCCAACGCCTTCAACAAGTAGACAACGCTGGTAGTATTGTGTCAGAGATCAATTCAGACGCACATAAATATGTTTATGGATTTGATTGTTTATTTTATTTTTGTAAATATTATAATAAATTGATAATATTTACACTTTACACTGGACCAAAACATTGATTTTAAGCTTAATATCAGCGTTAATGTTAACTTTTCTTTTTGTAACAAGGATTGAAATTAAAATTTGAAATGTGTGTACCAAACAATTAAGTCGACAGGTGTCTGTTACATTATGCATTAAATAATATTACATTAATACCTTATGTAATTAAAGGAATAGAAACTACTTGAATAAGTTGATAACCATGGTAAATAATAGAATAATTTTAAATCATCAAAATATGAATAAAATCAACGACTAAAATCTCGATTTTTTATCGGAAAGTTTAACCAAAAAGTAGTTATTAAATATAATAATAATTAAATTTTAATTCATATCCATTTTACGCGTGCGTGATAATTAGATAATTTTATTATTGAAAAATTCGTTGAGTTGTTTTAATAAACACGATAAGAGAATTCTTATTTTTTTAAATTTAAGCTATAAGGTTATCCTAAAAGTTGATAGTAAATTAATTTTTTTACATTTTTTTGCCAATTTAATATGCACCATTTTAAATGAAAACATAATTTAATTCTCGTTGTTTCGGCCAATTAAGAAATTTTGTGCGTCAGTTTGCGCACTGAATTTATTTTAATGTTATGCGTCTGTGTGTGCAGGTTAATTTTGTTTTGGAATATTTTAACGAAATTAATAAGTTTTCTCATTTTTGAGTTGCTGTTTAATTAAATCAATTTTGATCTTATTTTTGGTAAGAGATTTGGAAGTGTTTTATTGAGTCGAATTCTAGATTTCAATTTGAGTTTTTTGAAATAAATTGAATTTGGAAGATTCTTTTTATTAATTTGTTAACTAAATTCGTGATCGAAGAACTATTTGTATACGGACCATTGGATTTTGGAAGTTAAATAATGTTATTTTATCAAATTTGAAGCTAAATTAAAACAACAAATCAGCTAATGAAATATTCAAGTCCGGAAATTTTAAAAAGATCAATAAATACAATGACTGTAAAATAATTAGAAAAATAAGAATAATGAGCGGCTAGAATCAGTATTCCATTAAAGATAAGCCAAAAATATATGGTACTCAGTGATAAAATGCTAACTAGAAATATAGTCAACCAGAAAGCTATGTCAAAGAATTAAATAGGAAACAACAACACATTGATCTATAGTCTGAAAGAATGAAGATAAACAAAATCAAAAAAACAAAAAAAACTTAATATTAAAATTATCAATATTCACTTATTTTTATAATCAAAAATCTATTCCTTGTTTCTAGTAAACATCGTTCTTATTAAGTTTAATCATTGAACTATTAGTATTTGACATCTGTTAATAATATTTGTTAATAATAAACGCTCGTATGAAAACATCACTTTTTTGATCACAGAAAAATATCACAAAATTTGGAGAAGGATAATGTCGAGACATTTAACCACGTGGTTCCGGCTTTATCAAATAAAGTATCTCAAGATTCTTCGATCAATAACTCAAACCCAGAAGCAAAAAACTATCACAACTATCCTACAAATCCATAATTGAAAAAATAAATAAATGTCTCAAACACATCTCAAATTACAAAAAGAATTTGAAATATCTTTTAAAATTTACAAAAGACTAGTATTATTAGCATATCAAAAACCGTTAAACAAACTCGACTTCATAAATTTGTGTAACAGCTGATAATAAATACAGGAATTATAATAGTTAAAGGAAAAATAAAAGCAATCGAATATATTTATTGTATAGCAAATTTATTGAAATTTAAGGATTCACTAAAAACAAATCGAAAATTTATTCCAGAGAACAGCACCAACATCACTTTTTATAATTGATAATTAGGAAACATAATATAATAATTATCATTATATTAATTTGTTTTGACCTTTAGAAATTAATTATAAAATATTTACCTTACAAATTACCAATATAAAATGTCCTTTAAATAATTTACTCGACACTTATGTACTGATAAAATTAATATAATAATTCGAAAAATAATTTCTACAATTTTCCTTTTTCTATTGTTATTAAGAGCAAATTAATGAAAAATTATTCAAATTAGTTTGGTATTTTTCAAATGTAGATAATTATTGTAAAATCCCGAGATAAAAGGATTTTACTGTTGCTGCACTTGTGTATATACAATACCATTTGCAGATTTTGGCATTCCATTCCCTACCATAAAATATGATTGTTGCCCTTTTACATATTTGACACGAACAACCATGATAAAGCGCAGAGATGAAATGTCGTAAATCTCTAATAGTTACTGATAAAATCTCTCAAACTTTAACTTTTAATATTAACATTAATTCAATTATTGATCATAAATATTTTTAATTGATTTACTATATTATATGAATTTTACTTGAAGATATTTTAATAAATTGATCATAATAAAACCCCAATGCCAATGTACACCATATAATAGAAATTTTAAAATGCAAATTTAGATATTTATGATTGAATTTAAGTTTGTTAAAAAATATATTGTTACAATATTTTTTATTAATTGTTATGTAATGCAATAATAAAAATTATAAATCAATGTTGCACCGAATCCAGATAAGATTTCAATGTGCTACTAGCTTAAACGCTTAAAATACATCTTTTACAATTTCAATCTGCATTAAGCAGAGAATTTGTAAATCATATTTCCGTGACTTTTAGTTTGAATGAGATTTGTGAACAATTTTTTTCATTAATGTCAAGTACAATTTTGATGGTAAATTTAATTTTAAAAAATTGCATGATTTTAAAATAGTATTTTGAGATTTACTTTTTACAGTAAACTTGAATCCTGAAGATATTTTTTATAAAGTTAAGGATTTAGATCACTAATTAATTATTTGAAAATTCTAAAAATATTTGCAAATTTTATATTTTTTGAAATATAGTACTTTTGCTTAACAACGATTTGTTGAAAATAATGATTTTAATTAATTTCTAATTTAATAATACAATTAATAATACAATTGTGTTATAATAACACATCGTAATGATAACACCCAATATGTTGTGTTTAAGCAAAAATATAAACTCTAATAATTTGTAAAATATCAATATTTGCAATTCTAAAAATGAGAGTGAATATTTAAATTTAAATATTTTATTAATTTTTTTGGTGATTTAACTGTGTTTGGTGTTATTATTTATTTTTATGTAAGTATATTGAAAAACAAATGGCTCGTAGTAGTAATAAATATTTTTTTTCGTGGACGAAAATCTTTTAGGGGGTAAGATTTGTTAAGGAAAGGCTCTTAGTCTGAAAATTATAGTTAGATTGACGTCACTAAACGGTGACGTGTAAAATAATAAAATGACGTTTTAGTGATGTCACAAAAAAAGTACTAAAAATAAATAATAGTAATTTAAGATGTAAATACGTCATCAAGAAATTACTAAATTTTGATTCTTGATGACGTAAATCTAAATATAGTATTTTATTAATAGGTAAATTTAATTATAGTAATTAATTGGTAATATTAATCATAAATTTTTTATATAAGAGAGCATTTTAGTTTTAGGGGCCGATCCGAAAATAACTTAAGCGGGATAAAATTAATTTATACAATTGAAAATCTGTAATTCAAGAAAATCGATTCATTAGTAATCAATTCCATTATAAGAGAAATTCGTGATTTCAAGAAGATTAATTAACAGAAAATTCGTAATTTCAAGAAGATTTAACTGAAGAGAAATTCGCAATTTAAAAAGATTAATTTAATTGAGATTTAACCCACCAAGCGGAAATCTTATACTCTTTGAAAATTGAAGATTATTTGCAAGTACATGGATGCTACAAATTCACCGAGAAGTGATGAAAAATCAAAAAATTAGGAGGATTTTTATTGTATTGTTATTTGAGTATGCAGTAGATTATGCACAGCTCGAACACAGTAAAAATGTATTTTTATATACAGTGATATATATATTTTTCTGGTGGCACTTATTTGCTTATTGAGAAAAGCTAGTAAAAGGTACAAGATAGTAATAGATTTAACTTGTAATTAGTGAAGCATGGTATATGTATACTAAATTTGGTATTCGTAAGAAAAATTGTCAATCTTAAAATTAATTGATTCTTTAATAAAAATAGAAGAGCCTTTGCAATCAAAGCCACTGGAACATAAAATTCACATCCTAACAATATATGAATAACCATCAAGAATAACCAGAAAACAATATAAAGAATGTTAACGCTTCAGTCATGAATTAAAGGAGAATACTATTGGCTAAACCAAAGTCAACACTTATTTCCTTATTGGTTCCAAATTTTGTTAACCAAACTTAAAACTTGTAACAAAGGCTTATTATATCGTTCATTAAATATTTAACATTTCTAAGTTTTGGTTGATGAACTTAAGGTTAAAAGAAGTTCTTATATAAAGAATAATTGCTTATATTGAAATTGTAAAGTGCATATTAATAAAAGCCAAACTATCGAGATTTTAACAAAAATATTTTAAAAAAGGCGTTTTCTAATTGATAAAAAGATTTACATTGTTTTACAGTTTAACCCTAGAAAACATGGAGGTGACCATAGTGGTCCGATTTAGTTTTATAAAGCAATCTGTTCTCTATAACATGATAATGTCTATTATTTGATTCTAAATTACTTGATTGTTCATAAATAATTGGAATTATATTATCATTGTACATAATTAGAATATCAATAAAAATACAAACCGTGAGAACCGTAAAGACAAAACGAAACAAATTTTATAATTAATTATATATAATATTGTGAAGTTTCGTAAAAACTAGAAAACAAAACTTCGTGTAAATATTTTGGACTGTTGATAATTGAGAATTTGTATTTTTCTGTTGAAATTGCTGAAGGTTTTCTTGTCTGACATTTTTTTTATATATTTAAAGTTGTTCTGTTTTTTCTGCATAATAAAACAAACATTTTCTTATCTATTTCTCTAATATATATATATATATATATATATATAATATATATATATATATATATATATATATATATATATATATATATATTGGCATGTTAATAATTATAAATATTGGTAAATTTTTACTATTATAAATATAATTATGTTTGAATTGTATAACCAGTAATCCGCATACCACCATTTTAAGAACGCTGTTCTAGAATCTTTATTCCTATATATAATGGCACAAAAAATCTGAAATGTCAGACATACTAATAAACTAGCAAGAAGCACTGAATAATATTTTAGAAGCACTTGGTGAAAGTAAATGAGTGCGTGGAAGATCAATGTTGTCGAGAAATTAATGAGGAATTACCTATTCCATTGAATAACGAAGATAAAGATTTGTGTTATCAAAGTTATGTAGAAATAGAAGACACTACAAAGACGCCATATTGGAAGTAAAGGATGAAGAAAAAGGTTTCTAAAGCCCTTAAAAGCAAAACAGAATATGAAATACAGAAAATACTGGGTTCACAAAAAGTTCTCAGAAAAGCTTCAATACCTCTTGTAACGATTAGTAACTTATAACTGTAGATATCACGCAGATTATAGTTGGCTCATCAAGTAGTTATATTGAAAATGAAAGAAAAAATTGCAGGGTTACAATAAGTTACAAAAATTTATTTGTACTTTACTTAGCTAACGTGAGTTTTGGTCAACAGAATGTGATATTCGTTCATTACAAAGAAAGATCTCCTTTAATAAATTCGAAGAAATTTGTAATTGTCTGATATAAACTTTCATAAATCAGAAATTTGTTTGAAAATTTTCGTTTTAAAATAAATTATACTCTATAACCCAATGTTATAATTGATGAGTAGCTAGTTACATTCAGGTAAATGTCTGCTTTTCGAGTGTTTACACCTTCTAAGACTTGATGGCATCGAGTAAAAATTTTGGCTTTATATGATGCCACAAATGCTTATCTTATCAATGCAAACTTCTATGTTATGAAAGAAAATGGGTAATCGGAAAAATGTCAAAGGGAGAATTTGGTGAAAATGCTATCATGATCATTTTCTCAAAAATAGAAGAAATATCGCAACCGACAACATTTTTACTACACTCTCGCTTGCAAAATACTTTTTGAGCTTCAAGGAAACAATTGTAGATACGGTGAAGAAAAATAAAAGGTTATTGTTGTAAATTTTGACTGTATCACTAATATGAATTAGCTTTTTTAGAATAAAGTGACCAGTGGTTACCACTGTGTGTATAACTTGTTAAGTCGTGTATACCATATATACCATTATCTTATCTTATGTTTTACATCGAATCGTGAATAAGATCGCAATTCTTCAAGTTCTGTTATCAGTAAATGATTTAATTTTACATATTGTGCATTTAGTGGCAATTCGCAAATTTAAACAAAACCGAGTTGATGCTATCAAACTGAAATTTAGTGAAAAATAATTCTACAATGTCAAGTTGAAAATTCATTTTATTATAATCACACAAAACTTTAAAATTAATAGTTTTCCTGGTGAAGACAAAATAAATTAGCGACACCTTGCTTCAAATTAATTGCCGAACAAGAAACTATGTTACCCGGACCATAAAGAAATATAAATGTAAAAATATATTTACTTCACATTTCAATTATTTCTGGTAGACATTTATCAGAAAACATTTATCAAAAAAGGAACTAGTTTCGTCAAAATTTGGAATTAACAACAATTGGCAAAGTACAAAATTTGGTATGATACTAAATTATGATTGAATTCAAATAAATGAAATTAACTTGTTCACTAATCATTAATCGGTAATCATCAAATTTAAAATATATGTAACAAAGTCTTAGACTATTAAAAATATTTTTCTTATTAAAAAATACTAATTATTGTGAATTACAGAATAATAAATACTGAGAAATGAAAAAAAACAACTTTAAAAGACGGAAACAGCGAATATACTAACAGAAAAAAACATTGAAGATGCAAAACTTACTACAAAAAATTATAGAGTACAGTAAATGTATCAATTTTGAAACCTTAAATGACCATAATTATGCACTCAATGCTGAAAATATGGAATCTAAAAAAGATGCAAAGTTTACGAGGACAAAGTAAAATATTAAATATTGGTTCAATACAGGAAATAGTGATAGGTGTAGTGACAATAGTTTCAAATACAGCTTCTTTTTATTTTACCCTCAAACAGTTTATGTAAAAGAACTATTCAAAAAGTAAGACAAAAGAAAAGGGATTATAAGAGTAACTAATTATTAATTTCATTATTTTAATTTATATAGGTTAGGGATTTTGTTATGTTGAGCCTAGCAGTGTCTCCTAAAAACATCTGTCTCGGAACACCTGGGGTGAATATTGTGAATTAGATGTGTGATAGTTATTACAAATTATAAACATTTTAATAAAAGTTATTTAATTGAAAAATTTTATTAAATTAACAAATGTTCAAAAAAAATGTTCTTGGGCTAAACTTTGATTTTGTTTGATTGGGGGTAATTCAATCTATTGTAATAAAGGAAACGATTAAATAATATATTTGATAAGGTCTTCCAACAAATTATTGTTGGAAATATTTAATTTTTTAATCGATTTTTTTTCTACCAATAAGCAGTTTGACAACTTATTATGACGAATTTATTTTTTAAACTTAATTTTGTAAATTACTTTTAATAAATAAGTAATAATAACCCTCGTTTATCGCATTAGTGTGCGAGATTAAAGTTACTTGATTGTTTTGGTGCGCAAACAGACGCGAAGCAATATTGTAAATTTTTTAATTGTGGAATTAATTGTGAAATTTTGAAATTTAATGTTATGCATCAATGGTATATATTTTGTAACGTTTGATTTTGAATTTTGTCAAGTACGTTTATTATGAATTTTCTATGTTTAATTTTATTTTTTTTGTAATTATTTGGTTTGGATGATTTGTGATTTGTAACAAATAAAGTTTGTAAGTTTACACACATTTGATTTTTAATTTTACACTCTATTGAACGATTAATTTATTTTCAATAGTAGCACAATTGTTACAATTTATAGGAGTTTGATATTTATAATTACTCAGATAATCAGTATTATAATTATCATTGTAGTTTCGATAAATTTTTATAGTTTTATAAATTATAAATGAAGAAATTAGCAAAATACAAGGACATTGCTACAGTTTCTTTATCCAAACAAAATCAAAATCAGAATTAAAAAATGGTGAAAAAATTATGAAAGCGAGTATTTTGATTAATCAACAGTTATTATTTGGGGGTCAGGTGAAATATTGAATCGGCAAGTATGATTCAGAGCTCTATGGCTGATGAATTCGTTCGCCAGTGTAAAGCATGTCAGATATGACCTGATTTATGACACGAATTAATAATTTCTCGGGATTCAAGGTGATAACTTTGTCCAAGGTAATAATCTCGATGTTGTAATGTTTGAATAAAGTTTAACATGCGATGATCGTTGCTCAACATTATGTCTGGCTGAAGCTGACAATTTTAGGTTGAAATATTTCATTTTTTTGAACAAACATTGCGGAAATTGGCTTACATAGTTATTAATTTAAATTATATTTTATTATTAATATTATTATTATTAAATACTTGTGCATATTACAAGCATGATATTATTGCAGTTGTGCCTCACCGATGGCCCGCTTCCAACCTTTCACGTCTCTCAGAACAGCTCTCGATACGTTAGTACACGAAATTAGTACATGAAAAGATGGCGGGAGGATAATGCAAAAGGTGGCAGAAGGATAATACAAAAGGTGGCGGGAGGATAATACAAAAGGTGGTGGGAGGATAATACAAAAGGTGGCGGGAGGATAATACAAAAGGTGGCGGGAGGATAATACAAAAGGTGGCGGGAGGATAATACAAAAGGTGGTGGGAGGATAATACAAAAGGTGGTGGGAGGATAATACAAAAGGTGGTGGGAGGATAATACAAAAGGTGGTGGGAGGATAATACAAAAGGTGGTGGGAGGATAATACAAAAGGTGGTGGGAGGATAATACAAAAGGTGGTGGGAGGATAATACAAAAGGTGGTGGGAGGATAATGCAAAAGGTCGCATGAGGATAATGCAAAATAAGCCGGGGGGATTACTCAAAAGATGGGGGGGGGATAATGCAAAAGGTGGATGAAGGATAATGCAAAAGGTGGAGGAAGGATAATGTAAAATGAGCCGGTGGGATTACGCAAAAGAATTAGAGTGCATAAGTTCTATCTATAAGAAAACACGTGAAGGAATCAAGTGAAAATGAGTAGAATTGATCCGCTCTCCTCAATTATGGAATACATTCCTCATGCTAAATTTTTTATGGTCACAAAAAATAATTTAATATTTTGTAGAAAAATTGTATTAAAGAGGCAACTTGCTAAACAATAGTGAAAACATTAATATTATTTGTAACATTGCTAATAATTTGAATTTCAGACGATTTTGACAGTAAATAAATTCAAATTATATCATCTATCAATAATTGTATAAATATTAAATAGAATATTTAAAATGATAGAGAAAATGCTGCGACTCTTAGTTTTGATTCTTTTGATAAAATGGTTCGAAAACTTGAATATTTGACTATATATAAAATTCTAATAAAAATCGTAAATATATCAAATATATTTTGTCATGTTTTATAAATTAAAATGTAAAATATGTAATGAAACAATAGACGCGATTTTTTATTATTTTTATTAATAATGCTGAAAATGAATAAATTACAACATGAATACAACAATCTATGGGGGAAATAACTAGTCAATCGTTTTTATTTATCTTTTTTTATGTTCTATATGTCAAAATTTAATAAAATTTTAACGTATAAATCATAGTTAAAAAAGACAATATTGGTATGAATTGTATTTTTACTAAATAAAGCATTAAATCACTGAATTGATAGCATGTAAAATATAAACATTGTAAAGATTATAAAAAGTCAACAACAACAAATTTTACTTTTATTAATTAAGATTGTTAATAAGTTTGGTTTAGTAAACAATTATAAATAATCTAAAACTTACTTAATTCTAATTTAGGAACGTTAAATATTTTCTTTATTCATAACAATTGAATGTTTCTACTTATTAAAACAATTTCTCAGTTTTTTTTAAATTAAATAAGAAATAATTTAATTTAGAATTTTATTTATATTCATTTAGTTTTCAATTGATGATTGATTTTTTTCTATTTAACACAAATTTTCAGTAAAATTCAAAGAATTTAATGTATATTGAGCTGATGTAATTATCTAATGTTGGCTCACTTACAAGATTTTTGAGATCGTCGTTTGTTTGCTTTTTAATAAGACATTATATCCTCGCTTCTTTGAAGACTAGTCAGCGAGTCTACTCCATTTTACCGATATAACACTGCTTTATTATTTATGAGTGTAATATTACATTTGGTGGAGATATTCTCGTGTGAGTTACGAGTCGTTTAATTTTCCCAACTACTGTTACCAATTAAAGCCAACAACAATAATCATTTTACTACTTGACACTTATTACTAAGCAACGTTTTAAATGCACAATATAGGTTGATGACAGATAAAAAGGACCATACCTAATGTGCACTGCAAAGGTATACCTATGGGTTTAAGGACTGCTGATAAAAAGCTTTGTCCGATTTGCTTGAAGATTAATCTCATATACTTTGTAAGTAATTAAATCTTTCAGCTGACAACATCTGCTCATGAATTTTTCTTAAATTTTAAATTCAACGGAAATTTAAAGGAATAAAAAAATACAAAATAAGATACATAATTAAAAAATTAAATTTTTAGACTGCACATATATACAATTACCGATGTAGTCTATTTTTGCCTATCAGATCATCAATTTTGTTCATTTCTGATATTATACTTAGATCAGGGGTTCACAAACTTTTACCAGTCATGACCCATTAATTATAACCTTAAGGTTTTTGAGACCCACCTGTAAAAAAAGTATAAACTTTAATTCATAATTCAACCTTACTCTCTTTGGGCCATCCGGAGCCTGTGTTGCAGTTGTCTATTCTCTTTCTCTAGACGGCGTAAATAAGATTAGACTTTTTGACGGGCCTCTCTGACGGGATTTCGGCCAGGCTCTCTCTTGATGGCGACACTGTGGATGTTCATATCTTCCAGTGATCTCGTTGGAACTGACAGCGTAGTGACTTTGTACTCGTAGTCCCAGAGAACTTGGCGACATTGAGCTACCGTATTTGAGTCAAATTGCATAATTCTTCTCCCTTGTTCCGATGCATACTGCTCGATCTCGATTCCTCGTTATTTTCGGTTGGTTTGATAATAATATTTAAGTTACACTTTATGATAATTGTAAAAAATGAAATGATCTAACACAATTTCTTACTTTCGTGCGTAGAAGGTTGTGACAATAATTTTAGCATCATGGAAGATGTATTCCATACATTGACGATCTTCTGAGGGACTCCTTGTCTCGGCTGCCCTCTGAAACTCTTTACTGGTTTTTGATTTGAGTCTCGGATTTTTTCGTAGATCATATTAATAATAGTTCCAGTAATGTTAAGAGAGTTTATATAACAAACTCTCTTCTCTTGCCGGATCACTGGCTACGTCATTTTCTAATGTATTCAGGCATGTTGTCACTGTTGAATTTTCTTTACTAATTTCTGTTATTAGTTTGGTGGGTGTATTCTCTGAATAATTATTGTCTGGTTACGTTATGATAAGATTGGTATTGAAAATCATTTTTGCGCGATATTATTTAGTTTAGTCATCATATACAGTGTGTAAAATTGAATAAGAATTTTATACCGACAACCAACACTGCATTAATTTTATTCGGTCAAAATTAATTTTGAAATCACTATCCTCACACAACTTTATTAATTCTTCATTCGATTTTTCGATATCTCAGTAACTGAACCATTTTGAAAATGATTTATAACCCATGTACATTCATAGAGAATTTTCATTTTGTTGTGGAAGTAAAAATCTAAATTTTTCATAATTTTGCCCAAATGTTCAATTATTACAAAAATAAAATCATTATTTGGTGTTATTTTGTTTTTCAATGATAAAAGCTTGTAATGTATCAAAGTAGTCATAGTTTATTTTTCCATAACAGTAGTTTTTTTGAAAAACCTTTTATTTTATCATGAACCAAAAATATATCAGTTACATTTATTCCTTAAAATTGCAAATTTAATTCGTTTAATTTTGAAAATATATCAACTAAATAAGTAAGTAAGTGTACATAATTCACATCACTCAAAACAGTTGTATACTCATCTTTTTTGTTTTCATCTATATATGTTACAACTTATTCACAAAGTACTACAAGTCTAGTCAGGACTTTACTCCTTGATAGCCAATAGACTTCTGCACACAGAAGTAGAGATTTATGCCAATTTCACATATCTTCACAAAGATTTTAAAACAAACCTGACTATAATGGTCTGCTCTTGATAAAGTGTACAATTTAAAAATAAATTAATACGAACATCTAAATAGTAACATTTTTGTCGACCCACCAGTAGGTCGCGAGCCACACTTTGGGAACCTCTGACTTATTTGGTTACTTTGTTTTATATATTATTCAATTTATATAAGTATTAAGATCATATTTCAGCTATATGACTAACAGTTGAAAATCTGAATCCAAAGATTTTACTTGTAAGGGAATAAAAAAAACTTATTTTGCTTTCAAGTATTTATTATAAGTAACAAAATGTGAATTATTTTCTTTACAAGAAATAATGAATTTCATTAAAAAACTAAATTATAGATATTTGTTGTTTCAAACCGTTCTAAGAATATTTGCAAGTTGCGGAAATTTGGATTCTAATTGATCAACAATTCGGTTTTATTGAGAAAAGAAAAAGATGAGAGATTCACAAAGTGTAAAGGCAATCGATTAACACAAAGAATTTTGTGTCAAAGTTTCCTTGATTACTACCATCTACTATTTATTTAAAACACGACAGAACAGTTTCCTTAAAAAACTGATGTCGAAAAGATTCGGCTTAAACCAACGCTGGAAACTGTTATAACTACTTGATCAGCGTAATAGATTAGTAGTTTCGGTTTGTTCGTGTACAAAAAGCTTTTGAATGATTTAATATGTGGATTTTCAATATGATTTTTATTTTCCTGTTGAGTTTTCAGTTTTGATATTCTAACTCAACTTGATGTCCTACATAAATAATAACACAAACACTGGTTCAAATGAAACTTTTATTAAATAACAAGATTATATATACACAAAAAATATTTAGTTACAAAAACTTTTACAAAAATTTGTATAATTTTGTTTTATAATGTGTGATTTGCTATATGACTTTACTTGAGCTAGTTATGTAATTTGTATGCTCGAATTTTAGCTTTCAAAGTTAAGTTACTAACTTGAAACTCTTCTTAGGCTCATATTCTAAGGGGTGATTTGATTTAAAAATCCTATGGTATTTATACATTTTTATATTGTTTTGTGGGTTTAAGTGTCATTGATTATGTCGATAATTTTTATAAAACATGTTATGTTTTTATTTATTTATTTGCGCGTTCTTTTACATGAATAAAATGTATTTTATTAATATTTGCTATAATCAGATAAACTTTGACTTGCTATCGCATAATTAGTTGACAGTTGTTAGATCGCTTTTCAATAGTTCACTCAGATTAATTTTATTGTTCTGTTTCTTATTGCTTCCTCTCTTTTTACACTGTCAAGACTGATGTTAAATATTATTTTTGCTCTCTTTGATCTGTCTCAACTATCATCTAATTTTCTTTACTATAATTTTAAACGATGTATTTTAATTAACGGTTTTCTGGTAACTTATTCGATTTATTCAATGTCTCGAAATTTGATCTTATCCTTATTGGCGCCCTTGGGAGAATTTTTCTTACCCCCCCCCAAAGGCAGGTACTGCCTGTAACTAAAACTTATAACCTTTTTATACTGATTCCAAAATAAATTTAGTTATTTTTCGTAATTAAAAATTTTGCTTTTTTAAAAAAAATTACTATTTTTATTAATTAATTTATTATTACTATTTTAAGAATCTATTATTTATGGTCTTATTTAATTACAAAATATAAATTTAATATGCTATTTTCTATTTTTAGTAATTTCTATAATTATTATTATTTATATACAAATAAGTCAAGGCAAGCATAAACAAGCATGTAACATCTCCAGTTTATTGCGGAATGGTGTTTCCTGGAACATTCATCGAAAATGTAATTTGGATTATCTTTGATATAACCATTCGATTCAATGTTAGTAATCATATTTGTGATGATGCTATGTTGGTCTTGTCTTATAAACTGATATTTCTCCTCTATCTTCAATTTTGACGTTTAAGATTTATTTCCTTAAAAATGGCTAAATGATTTTCCAACTGTCTACCCGATAAATACTTCAAATATTTTTCTGGTAAATATATATATCAGTCTTAATAATTCACAGTTTGTAGAACTCCAATCGAAATTGATTGTAATATGTATTACATTAATCAATCTTTCCTCAATCAGATATGCAATTGCACTTTCTGCCATGTCTCCAAAGGCTACCACACACCTCACAAGCATGCAAAATCCTTCGAACTGTGTTTTGGATTATATTTCAGTATTTGTGTACATAGAGCATCGATGATTTCTATTAAACACTGCTCATTAGAATTTTCAATAACCAATTCATTTATTTTATCGAAATAATTTGAGTATTCTGGATCAGTATTATTTTCGAACTTGGAATTTAGGATGAATTTATCCATTAATATTTTGCAATTAAAAATTATAACTAAAAAATACTTTTATTACAAAACATTCATCCAAATTTAAATCCTTACAAAACTCAACAACCACATTTGATCAGATAAACAAACATAAATTTTCAGAACTTTTGTAATTAATTGTTTAACAAAAAAAACTTTAATTTGAAATTAACCACTAACATATGGAAGAAAATGATGAACCCAACAGAGTCACGTATCGGACAGTTAGGTTAAATATATGTAGTTGGTGATTTGCGTTCCTGCGTGTATATGGTCTTTGAATTGGTCTGATTATCATGTTCCAGATTCTCAGCTTCAGAGCCCATATCCACATGGTTTTGAACTGCATGCTTTTTACAGCAAATTAGTCTGGTTTTTCTTTTTCACTTGGTCAGTAGTAGTGTTAATAGTGAGCAAACAAGGCCAATCACCACTCAACCCAATTATAAAATTAAAAAATTTTCAATTTTTGCATCATGGCATTTTTTTCAATTTTACAATTATTTTCAATGTTTTCAATTTTTCCAATTTTGCCAAAATGGCATTTTTGAAAATATTAAATTTTTCATCAATGGAATTAAGGAACTGTATTGGTTTGCTCACTATTAACACTACTCGAAGAATTGTTTTTTAATTTTTTTTAATTTTCGAGGTTTTCAGTTTATTAAAATTTCTTAATTTTGTGAAAATAAAAAAATAAAAATTTATTTTTAAAAATGACAACTAGTTCAAGAAATACGAGTACTCCAATATTTTTTTGTCAAGAATGTAATCAATCGTTTCAAACTCAAGCAGAATTAAAATTTCATCAAAGAAGTATGAAACATTTAGAAAATATAAATGGTTTAAATGATTCAAATTCAAAAAAATGTGACAAATGTGATGGTAAGTATTTAATATCTGGTTTTAATTTACATTATAGATCATGTATAGATTTAAGTCATCGAATTTTTAAAGAACAAATCGTTAAAAATACTATCTTTGTTTCTTTTTCCTAATTTAAAGAAGATGAAAAAATTAAAATTACCACGAATACGTCTAGATGGTAAATCATAATAGTTTTGAGCTAAATAAATTACATTAGAATTAATATCTGGTTTTAATTTACATTATAGATCATGTATAGATTTAAGTCATCGAATTTTTAAAGAACAAATCGTTAAAAATACTATCTTTGTTTCTTTTTCCTAATTTAAAGAAGATGAAAAAATTAAAATTACCACGAATACGTCTAGATGGTAAATCATAATAGTTTTGAGCTAAATAAATTACATTAGAATTAATATGTCTACCTTGAGTAAAATATGATTCCATAATTTCTAGATTTTTCATGTTGACACAATCATCAAAAATTATTAAATTCTTACGTGATCGATCTAATTTTTTACATGGAATAATCTCATGATATTATTTACTCATTGAAACATTGATTCTTTTCTCACATGAAATAGCTTTGCATTTGTTTCCTCATATAATTCTTCACATAAATCTATAATAGATGCATCATCAGGAATTACATCTTGATTTTGAAATAAACCCACAATATCTTGTTTTGATAATCCAGAGTTTAATCCATGAAAAATTATTTGCATTTCAGGTTGATCAATAAATTTACTAAATATTATTAAATTATCAGTCTATAAAATTAGGAGTTAGAATCATTTTTAATAACAAGACAGTTTTTCCAGAACCAGAACTTTCAAAAATTCAACATTCTAAATGAATTCGGTAAAATAGAATTATGATTGAATTTCACAATATTTTTATTCCAAGTTGGCATAAACAAAGTTCCACTTGAAGACATTTTTAATAGTAAAAATTTGAAATATCCTAATGAAAGTTTCACTTGATTATTTATTCTTGTAAGGAGAAAGAAAAATTCCATCACCTTCAACCTCTATTTGAATATTTCCTTTTTTAAATTTTTTCAAAGTTTCTTGTAATTGTTTATTTTTAGAAAGACTCTTTTTATTAATAGATTTTATAAAATCACAAATCACGTGTCCTTGATATGGATCTAAAAAGATTCCTTTTTCTTTTGAAGAATTAAGAAACTTTTTCTTTCTGGGCATCAGCCAATTGTGCTTCTTTTACATTTTTAACAGCACTTGTAATTCCTCCTGCTGCAGCTGCTATTCTTCCAAATATTAAAGGTAATAAAGCTGCAAGTGGAAGAATTCCTCCAGAATGTTCAGCTTCTTAAATTTCTGCTATTTTCTTTTTACCAATGTATGATGTTTTACCATCATATTCAAAAGCTGCAGGCTTGTGTGTTTCTACTATTTTTCTTATTTTGTTTTCTAAATTATCAACAGTCTGTGTATTAATAATTTTATCAACCATGTTTAATAGAAATTATTTATTAAAAACTAGTTTTTTGGAGTTCATTTTGATAAAATTTACTTAGAATTTCTTCACCATCTAAATCTTTAATTCCATACGTTTGTGGTTTTGTATTATTTATTTTAGAAATGATAAAATTTTCGTTAGACCATTTAATTGTTACACCTTTTTCAAATTTATTTTTCCAATTAAATATTCGGACTCGATCTCCAATATTAAATTTTTGTTTTTCTTGCAAATCTTCATTAGCATAATTGTTATCATGGGTAATTTCTTTTATTAAATCAGGATTCTCACTTGCTTCTGTTGGTGAAACTCCTATTGTTTTATGAATTTTATTATTATATTTATTAATTAATTCTGGTAATACATTTATTCAAATTTTATTTCCTTGTTCTGTAAATTTTTTATACATCCAATTTTTTAATGTTCTATTAAATCTTTCAATTATAGGATTATGTGAACTATAATTTGATCTGTCATCAGATGAATTAAAAGTTGAATAAATTTCAATATTATTTTCTTGTCTAAATTCTTCAAATATTTCTTATTATATCAACATATAATTTTTTTGAATTCTATCCCGGGTTTCTTCAAATAAAAGCAAATTTCTATAAGCAATATCATGTTTTAAAGCATCTTGGTCAATTCGATTAATTAGTTCTTCTCCTGGTTTAGGAATATCATTTTCATCAAGTTTAATATCTAAACGAGTTCCTGGACCCGTATATGAATGATTTATTAAATGTCATTCACCTGGATATTTTTCTGTAGTAAAAGGTTTTAATAAAGCAGAAACTATTTTTGATGATTGCAGGTCACCTCCTGAAAAATTTGAATCTCCTGAAAAGTATGAATCTCCTGATAAGTGTGAAGATGATAATACTTTATGTATTTTAGTTCTTTCATGTTTTGCTTTTGAAATATTTTTATCTAATTATCATATTTTTAAATTTAAGAAATTAAGAAATTTTATAAATTAAAAAAAATTAAAAAAGAATTCTTCGAGTAGTGTTAATAGTGAGCAAACCAGTACACTTTCCTAATTCTCTTGGTGAAAAATTTAATATTTTCAAAAATTCCATTTTGGCAAAATTGAAAAATTGGAAAATTGAAAAATTTTAAATTTTCTAATTGGGGTGAGTGGCGGTTGCCTGGTTTGCTCACTATTAACACTACTGTCAGATGTAAAGAATGTGGCCTTTGTTGCCCTGCACTTTAGTGTCAATATTTTTGCATTTTGATAAGACTCTATTTTTCCTTCGAAAGGTGACTAATATCCTGTTAGAAATCAGTTAGCAAATCTTTTACTGAAACAATAATGAAATTATCATCACTGTAAATTATAATTACTAGCATATGCATGCAAATAGGTATACAATTTTTAAGTATAAGTATATAAGTTCGTATAAACTTAATTTTAACCATGAGTATGCTATGACAGTTTAGAAGATACTCATTTGCAAACATCATCTCAGCTTCTTATATTCACTTTCCTTATTATTCTTTCAATCATGATGAGACACATTTAAGAATTAATGTGACTGAATTGAGACGAGAGTCATTGAAAGGGTGGAGATCTTAAGATGGCAGCGTTTGGAAAGCCCATTTCAGAATCAAACATCCAAGTGTGTTAGTGTTTATCTTGTTTTGAAGTTACAATGTAGTATTCTGACAGACGATGTTGAAAAATGCAAAACAATTGAATACTATGATCAGCTTATTTATTATGTTCTCAGATTGTCTCGAAATCTTATTCATTTGTTTTTAGCATGATAAGAGAAGATTTGAGTGAAAGGATTTGAGGTCATTCATTATTCATCATATTGCCAAGATTTAGACTTTTCTGATTATTTTGGAAAAGATAATCAGAGAACAACATTTCATGGTTGCAAACAGTTTACAAAAAGCTTTGGGGAATATTTGGGACCATACTTGTACTCTCGGAAAATGTTTGGATTTCAAGAAAAATTGATTTGAGAAATAGTGAAATACAAATAAAAGAAGTTGATGTCTCTTAGTTTACAGTTCCTTAACTGTGGTATGCCGCAAACATTTAAGACACACCACGTGCATCCATAGTTTGACCACCTCAAGTGATCGTTGTGATTTGAAACTCATCTTGCTCCGCTTGCAATTGTTGACAGCTATCGCTTGTAACTTCGAGATATCTTCAATATAAAGCGCTTCGCACTTGATTACGATCCAAGGTGCTCGAAAATATAGTTGGTAACTTTTAACTATGATCGACCATGTCACACCTTATGAAATGGCGTCCCATTCATTATTATTAGGGAACCTTTGATATTACATTTATTTTCTATATAGGTTCTCCTTAGCTTGTACATTGATTCATTAGATCGTTATATTTCTCATTTACACTCAGTGCAAGATATTGGCAGGTCCTCATGTTGAATGCCCCGTATACATTGAATCCCAGCGCTATAGAAAATAGGCTCAAAACTAATAAAGTAATGATTGTGTTGGGTTATTGTTATTGAAAGTCGGTTCCCTCTGACTCCTCGTGTCCTTTTCGAATCAAATAAGCAAACCCAACACAGAATAATTTTATTTGCACTTTATCACAGTTACAACTCAATCCGATTTATTTCAATGTTTTGTAATCACAATTTCACTGATTTATTTGCACCCTTCAACCACCGTATAAATTTGATTATCTTAAGGTAGTTTATCCAATGGATAATTACCCTTTCTGATAGACAACTTTGACCTTACTTGGGTTTAGATTCTTTTACTGACCTGACTACACGACTCGTTTGCTTCGACCACTGGCCATTTCGTGTTTTTCCCTTTTCCTTTTATACTCCTGCTCAGACTGTTTTCAGACGATTGTCAACAACATTTGCTATATTATTAAATTATTAAAAATAATTACGTCCCACAGACCACATTAGCCGACATTTGTCAACAACGTTTGCTCCATTACTAAATTACAAATTAGGAAATAATTACCTCTCCATCGATCAGTGGCGCCCATTTAATATTGTTTAGGCCAATTTACCCCTTTATATTATTGCGTCTACACGCCGGGTTTTCCTTATCTCTCGGGCTTCCCATTAGTAATTAATTTTTTTAATTAATTTCTTTTTTTGTCTTATATTATTTTCTAGGGGCCCCTCACTATATTTTTATTATTATTTCTGGACTCTTCTCTCAATTTGGCGCTCAACCATACCGATTTCCCCCGATCAATACTACTTTCGAATTTTGTAAACTTTTTAATTAATGTTGCACTTTTATCATTTTGGTGTTTTATTGATTTTACTGTGCTTTTTTCGTAATACCCCAACAATTGTCATCCAACTCTGCAAAAATGATGTAGAACGTGAATGACACTGATGTGACTGAAATAGTAAGTTTATTCTTCATCTTACTCTATGTAGAGTAATTAATACATGAAAACAAGACTTTTGTATTTCCAATTCTTAGGAAAATAGATAAGATTACTATACCAAATATAACTTATGGACTACAATTATATAATTCAATTTTTGTTTATAATCCCCACTAAATATTAAATGAAAATATTAATGACTACACAAAAGACAATTTTGAATTGTTTTGTAATGAATGTAAAGTATGGAGAAAATTTTATGATTTTTTTTCTTTTTGATTTTTTCATCTTACCATTTTTCTGTTTAATTTCGTACTTTCTTGCACTTTTTTATTATTTTATTTTATTTTTGTCTTTTAGTTTAATTTGTGTTTCTTGAGTTTTAGTTGACATAGTGCCAAATTTATATGTTGATTTACCGTTGCATTAAAACAAATGCGAGTTTATCATCGTTTATGCCAACTATTACTAATGTTGGGCCAGGACTGAATTTTGTTTAAATGAATTGGAAATAGCACGTAAACATAACATGCAGATTTAAAATCAGACCCATAAAACATCAAATAAACCACCTTAAAATGTGAGAAAGATATGATTAAAATATAAAATCAAAAACATAAAAATAAATTAAAATAATAACAAAGTGCACCAAGATTAGCATGAAACTAATATAAAAATAACAAAATAACATAAAGATTTGACCGAAAAATGACAATTCATGAAAAATCAAAGAATTAATGGAAAAATTGAATTAAAATAAAATAATTTTAGTTGGAAAGAATTCCATTAAAAATTTAAGAAAGAAATTGCCAGATTAAATCAAGAAAAATAATAAAAATTAAAGTTAGATAAAAAATAATTTCAAGGCCAAATTTTGTTTTATCACACTAAAATTAACACGCAAGGTTAGGATCACAAAACAGGTATATATTATATTCGCAGAATTTAATCACTTGTGAGGGATCACTTTTTCTCTTAAAAAGCTGTTACGTTTTTTTAACAGGAAAAACAGTATTGGATCACAAAGCGACCGGAATAAAGTCTCAAACTATTATCTATCAGGAACTATCGAAAATTATCGAAATGAGCGTGAACGAACATTATGAGTGTGCTATAGAAAGGATGTAACCATGCAATGATGTACTATGAGCAATTATGCGACTTAAAAATATGAATTTGTTTTTCCTACTGTCGAAATGTTTCCGGCCCACAGCCACACAAACAGCAAGTAATTAAAATCACACATAACTACCGAGTGGTGTAAGTACGGTTCATCCGCTAATAGCTCGTGCCCATGAGAAACCTCGCCGTGCGTAACGACGGGCTTGAACGTCAAATCATTCATACGCTTAAAAGGTAGTGGGAAGATCGGGAATCAGTCTTTTGGCTCGCTCTCTTTCACCTATCTCCCGAAAAATCGACCTAAATTCCGAAACATATCGGCAAAATTATAACACTGAGTAGTCCAGTGGGCAGTCTTAAAATCTAATATAAACATACATACATCTTAAGGTTAACATTTGGTTAAAGGAAAGGAGACTTGCGGAAATTGATGCAACAGCCATGACGTATATATTAATTATAATAATCAAAAGAAAAAATTCTAATCACAAAGAGTACGGTACTAACCTGTATTGATAGAAGTTATGCCTTGAGTCCGACAAAAATCCTAATGACATAATACAATTGAATCCTATTATGCAGACGATAAGTTAATAACGCTACTGGTAAGTAGAAATACCCCCCAGATAAGTTGACTAAAGCCAAAATACTGGTAATGGCGGAGCCGAAGGTATACATTTCAAACCACTACGGTGTTACGTTAATAATATCATAAACATAACCATCTTAAACCACCTAGATATGAGGAGTTTACGCCCATCTAACTGAAACAGAGTCGAAACTAGAGCCGTAACCCAACCAAAACCCTTATAAAAATGTTAGTACTAATAGTCGACTAAAATACCGCCTCAAAATGTCAGCCAATGGTATAGGCATAGAAAACTAAACTAATAAATATCAGAGCTTATTCAGACCAAATTTATAGCGAGACGATCGAGTCCGACCCAACTATCGTAAGACTTATTAAAAATCAACGAAAAAATAAATGTATATCAAAACCTGAATAACTAACGTCGAATTTTATCTACCATCACACTACGCAAAGCACAAATTAGGGCATCAATAAATAAGAAAGAGATCATTAAATAAATTTATTAAATTACATTGTGACAAAGCTTGGGTTAACGACAAATTCTCACCTGAACGGATCCAATACAAAAAATTCCATTGACGAGATGACAAATCAGGCTCCATAATCCAACCGGCTGTACTAAGTAATCCAAAACCATAACGTTGTTATCTCGAAGTAATAAATTAAAGTTAATGACAATAACAATTAGATTCCAAATGGAGAACTCACGACCAAAGAATTAACTAGATTGTACCCTAAATAAAATGAGAAAGTCATAGTAAAAATCATACCTAATGTTCAGTTCCATCTGGAAAGGAGAGGAATTTCTCCTATTAAATCCTGTCGTTGGTGGGGTAACAAATCCACACCTAACTTCGCATAAATAGTGAAGCTGATTCACTGCAATGTTGAACGTAAGCACCTACAAACATGAGTTAACAAGCACTAAAATATAAAATTACCTAAGAGACTATTCCACTATTCTCAGAGATGCCACCCAGATTTAAATAAAATATTCACCGATTATCCGATAAATGAATAATGATGGGCTGGAGATTGTGTATACATCCGTTAGTCCCTGATCTAATTACGTCATCGTAATCCCACCAAGTACGAGAACCCAGATGTGCATCGAATTAGAAAAGAAAATTAATCCACAAAATGCACGTGCACATTTACTCCGACACATCCACTGGTGGCATAGCTGGCAGAGTCGTGGAATGCATTGCTAGCTGAGTCACTGTCTTGAGATTACCAGAGAAATACATAGAAGTTGGATAAAAAAAATCAATTGTAGACAGGATAGATGAATATTATTTTCCAGAAAGCCAATGAACTACTGCCACAGCCAGTAAATTATTTCCATTTAAATAAATTACCCATATTAAGTGCGATAATGAGTCACTCTCCGCCACTGGATGAGAATATGAGACGTCCAACTGACATGGCGATATCATTCCGTTTGAATAATGCCGAACAATTAATTAAATAAACCAACAAGAAGAGATGTAATCCACAGTGAAGCCGACCACGTGGAGAACATGGAACCCCGTTATCCTCAGGAAGACCACGTCCAAAGTAAGGATCACCTCAATAATCTTATTTCCTTTTCTGCAATTATTATAATCATTTGATTAAAAGTAAATTATGACGAAAATCCATGTAATGCATAAATTTATTAGTACCTGGCACTACTCTGCAACCTCTGGAACAACGAAACCAGGATTACGCTGACGATCCCCAGTAGATTCGTCAGAAGATATGGACAGGCGCTGTGGCATCGTGGCTACTCACTCTCCACGTATGGAACTCCAGAATGGCCTTACAGAAATCCAACAGCCGATAGAGATGTCGAAGTGCCCAGTGTGGCCATTAAAAGGGACCCCAGTCGGAATTCGGCTCGAGAGATTCGACACAAAGCAGAATTTCAACTCCAACAGTTTGAGTACTTCGAGCGAAAACACCACTGGAAGGCAAACAACCAGCTCCGAAGATTGGCAAGAATCAATGCCGATATCGCAAGCGGTTTCATTCCAAGTTCGGACAGCCATCTTCCCGACTACCAAGTGGCCTTCAATTCAGGAGACCCAATGCTTCTTAACATAGACGCGCCCGTGCACTTGGCGGTACCTAAGAAACTGCTTCAACCAGAGATTCTGGACAACTTGATCGACCGAGATGCGACCACACATATGCCCGTCGTTCGCTGTGACAAGAAATCCATGGCCAAAAATACCGAAAGGAAATCCAGAAATGAATATTGACATTGTACATTAACCCGTGTCTTGAAATAAATGTTTTTGTGGTAAATCTTCTATCTTGTAAAGTCAACCTGTAATAAACATCGTAATGAAAAGTAATTAACTTAGAAAACTTGAGATTAAACATGAATTTCTGCCTAGTGAAAATTACTGGAAAATATAAAATAACAATTTTCAACATATAACAGTTTTCAAATAAAATACGGATACATTTAATTTTATTTGATATCGTAATATATGTTTGAGTCTTAATTTGGTTATTGTGAATTTTATGTGAGACATGAGTCAAAAGATTAAAAGTGAAAGAAGTAAGGGGCGTAAAAGCAAGACGAGCATACCCTTCTATCGGTAGCTCGCTGAACCAGCTGTAGATCGGGTCTTAGCAGTTTTGGTAACAAAGCTCACCTTTGACGGTCTCAGAACCATTGGTTACAGTAACAACGTTGCCTAGCAACGGGTAAATAGTGGTAGTCAGGATAGTATTGTAAGTACAGGGTCAAGGTCAAACACCACTAATCCCACACTGAATACATAACTGCATTTAAACACTTAATAAATAAACTATTTTTTAGCATTTACAATTTGAAATATTAATTATAAAGGTTTTTTGATGAAAGTTAATTATAAGGAAATATTAAAACATAAAATTAAATATATTCTCCAAAAAACACAAAATATTATTCTTATTAAAATGGCCAATACTTAAATGATTGTTTTAATAGATTAATAAATTGAAACATACAAAAAATTATTCAACGCTGCAAAATTAGAACCACGTACGTTTTTTGTTATTTATTTTTAATTATATGACGAAATATTTATAATTAAAGATATTGATTGAATTAACATAATATTTGAAATCTATAAATTATAGCTGATATTTAATTTCGTAAAATTTATCCAAGATACTGCACTAATTATTTGACTTTGTTGTATTTTTTTTGCAATGGATGAAAATATTGTCGTACGTTATATTTTTGTGCAGATTTTCTTTATTTTTTGGCTATTAAACTAGCACTGTGGAGTTAAACATTTTATTTGAACTTTTATATTTAATCATATTTTTGATATATCAAAAATTATGCAATTATTGAGCAGGATTTGTATTCCATTTTTTTATTAAAAGATTTTTTATAAATAATTTTTTGCAGTTTATTAGAAATCGATTATTGCTGCATTATTTTATGCAGTTTAATAAAGTATTGATTATTCAGAAGGACGGTTTTTCGTTTGCAAGCTATATTAGCTACTTATTGCTCAATTTAAAACTAATATAAATCCTTGGATTAGCAAATTTATACAACAAAGTGGCAGTTACCTTAACATCAAATTTTAATTAACATTTATCGTTCAAATAATTTAATAAATTAATTTTTACTTTTGCAAAAACTTTTATTATCCAAAATTGTTTGTTAACTTAATCTTAAATGATAAATTAGCATTATACTAGTTTATGATTCGAAATATTTGAGTTGTAAAGTTTGCATTTGATAAATGAAAGAATTTTTTGTTAATTACATTAGTTATTCGATTCAAAAGAAAATGCTGAAAACATTTATTAGATTCGTGAGATTTTCTTTTAATTTTTAAAAATTAAAATTATTTAAGAATTCTCAATCCTGCAAAAATGATGCAGTATTTTAAATCATTAGAGATATCCAAATAAATTAATAAAAACTCGAAATTCAAACAATAGCTATCATATATAATTTGAACACGGCCATTTTGGCATATACAAAAACCTTATTCTCGCAGCTTTTGGGTTCTGCATAAACATAAGATAAGCCAAATCACATATTACCTAAACGTTTTGCAGTTTTATGTATAAAAATAATAAAATAATAAATATAAAATCAAATCACTATGGTTACGTCTTCTGAGTTTTCCAAAGTTCAAATAAGATTCTGACAAAGATATTTTGAAAATTAGTATTCACAAAAATTTTGAAAAATTAGCATTAAATTATGTTGATCTGGCATCGACTTATATAAGGGGGTTTTAGACGCATGTTTTTTGATGTGGTAAAACAAAACGCCTACACGTTTTTACATTATTTCATCACTTTTCTCCTGGTTTACCGATTTTCATGATTCTTTTTTTAAAGGTTCTAATTGCAGTTTAGGCTTAATTCTTAGTTATGGTGGGTTACAGGGTTTTGTTATTTGTTTAAATTGTCTTGTGGTTGCCCCAGTAACGCCATACAAAATACTTCTAGCTACCACTCGGCACCCGTTGCTAGGCAACGTTGGAAATGTGTTCGAGTGGGTGGATTGTCCGCAAAAAGTGAGCATTATTACTAATACTGTAATTGCTCGGACAACCCTCGGGTCCACGAGCTGTTGATAGAAGACCTATGCTCGCTTTGCTCTGTCCCTTGTGTAAGAAAGTTCCAGATCGGATTTACGTTGACTGTTGGAGAAGGAACGATGGTTCGAGAATGTAGTACGAGTCTTCATGATGATGGCCTTATGCAAATCGTAACTTGGAATTAAATTAACAGTGAATGCAACTTATTTATTCAAATCAGCAAAAAAAAAATAATATCCATGAACTAAGGTGATGGACTTGGGGGTCGTGCTGCTCGGCGTCGGGCACGCTCCTTGCGTCCCGGCCGACGATTGTTTGATGGAGTGGCGGACTGGTTTGTAGACTGAGTTACACCATTGTGGGGATCTCTAAACGGCATCTGTGACGGGGCGAAGACAAGCGGGTACGTTACCGCTTCCCCCTCACGACAGACTGCTAGGGCGACCTCTAATCCCCTGATTTGCGTGCACAGGCTCTGATTAAGCTGTCGCTCTTCCGCCCAACCATTTTGAGCTGCTGTGAGCCTGTGATAAAGAGTTTTCATCTTTTTCGGGTCTGACCAGGTTGCCTTGATTTGTTGCACTTCTCGAGTTATTTGGATTATCTGGGTTAGTAGATTTGCATTTGCACCTCTAGCGCGATCTTATTCGGTTTGCAGGAATTGGATGGTTGCCATTGCAACAAAAATCTTTAAATTTCTTTATGGATAAAAAAAAATAAATGTTATGATTATTACAAACACAGTTATGAAGATGAATCAATTCGAAAAAGGGAATTAAGACGAACGACATTTAATGAAAATTTCTTAAAAAAAAAACTTAATCACACACAACTTATTGTTCATGTCCTTTGTCCGAGAAATCAGGATTCTTCGGAGAACCTTTTAAGCCCTTCCTCCGAGGGGAAACCTGGAATGGCCGTCGGGTATCGCGGACCGGTCGAGGTGGATGAGTCTCCGCAATACGCCCGACGCGGATGTCCTCTTCGACGTTCGCGAGGTACATCCTCGCTTTGACTACGTTCAGGTCCGCTTGCTCCTGCACCCTCTCCCATTGAGCGAGGAGGTTCCACGCGTGGTCGCGGATTTCTTCGGCAGGGTATTGCGGTTCGTTGGGCCAACAAGGGTCCTTTTCCAGGCCCAACATCCGCCAAGTGGTGGGATATGGCCTTTTCGGTTGAAGCTCCTTGATGATTGTTGTTGTCAGGTGTATTCTCTTCTGACGCTGTTCGTCGGTTACTTGGGTGGAGATCCAGTCGAGCGGCATGATTTCTTCTGAAATATCATTGTAGTTAGATAGCTGGGTATAAAGGAATAAAAATTTAATCTATCTAAATCGTCCGCCTGATTTAATGTTCGGTTACTTTGGGTTCGCGGGAAAATAAAGGGTTGATTATGACTTCGTTATACGAGAGATGTTGGTTGCTTTAGAAATGTTATAATAAATTCATTTGGGGTTTAGGTAAAATAATTCCTAATGCAAAAAGCTGCTGAGGGGAAAATACTTATAGCATTCGTGAAATGGGAATAGTTGCTACTAGTTATTCAAGAAAAAAATCATCGCAATCGCGGATCAAGAATCAGTAAATTTCCCCATGATAATTTATGCCCTGAAATCTACGCGGTATTTACTCATTTTTCTTCGATGTTAATATTTGGGTTACTGGATTAAATGATCAACGTAATATTGCAATTTAAAAAACCAAAATTTTATTAAATCTAATTAAATTTTTAAGTATTACAGTACATTTCAAACTACGAGAATACGACTGTTCATCTATAAAATTTGCGATGTAAAGTCGGTCAGTAAATTATTCTAGCTCGTGATCCTCCTACATTTCGTTTATAGTTGTCAGAATAGTTTTAAAAAAATGCGACACGTCGTTATTACGACTAGTCGAGTTATGGAAATTTAAAGTTTAACATGAGTTTATTGATAATCTAAAGGTTTTGTATTTAGTATGTAAGGGTGCACTTATTAATTAGCTAATTTTTATTTATGAATTACTTTACGGGTGACAACTATAATGGTCATTAATTAAAAATCTATGATATTATGAAAACTAAATTACTTAAGGGAATTTATGCAATATTACCTGGCAGGTTCGAATCCTTTGATAAGTTCCTTATAGCTGTAAAATCCATGTTAAAAGAATAAATTTTCTGTTAATCGATAATGTCTTGGTTAGATATTCGATGTGTATATTCCCGTTATAATATAATGTTGAATAAATTTGTTTATTTTAAGTCCAATCTATGTGATCCGAATGATTTCCGGTTCGTCGATTTTCAGGTTAGATTGTTTGATTGTTGTTTGTTAATAATTCGTTTTCTAATTTTAGTACGTTGGTCAATTTTATGAGATTTTCAACAGTTAGAAATGAGCGGACAATATTAAATTCGGGTAAGTTCATATTCCGTGTTTATATTATTTATAGTTTATTTTAGAGAATTACGAGATTTGGCGTAGGTAAATTCGACGAAATTTGGTTTTATTACTATGTTGAATCGGTATTAGTTTTAGTAAGTTATTATTTTAACTACTTCATATAATTTTTTTATCAACGTTTTAGGAAAATACTGGGAAAAGTCTACTGGGAATTTTGGAGTAAGATCTTTCTTAAAAAGAAACTTTCGTGATCGCATCCATTGGAATTTTATAACGTTGATATTATTGGGTTTTTTGAGGAACAACTATTCATCGTCTGCTACAAGGGTATTTGAAATGCGCTTCTGGAGTTATTTTAATTCGATGTTAGTGGTAAGCCTGTTCTTGCAGTTTTTCAGATTTTTGTAATATTAATGTAAATTCATGGCCGTTTTCTTGTTACTTTAATTTATGTAATATTAATATACATTTATAGTCTCCTGTTTTGATTTTTTATCGATCTTAGAGGGCAATAGTCGTATTCAATCTCGGGTTTAGTACCATCTTTGGGGTTGTTATTGGTAGTTTATGCTATAGCGGTTTTAAATTAAACATTACAGTCAAATTGAATTTATTAAATACACGTATGCCACAACTGTTAATTCTAGTTCATAATACCAAATCAATTTATTCATATCAACGATTTCAAATTAATTTATTCCCGTACCCTTTTCCCTTTAATAAGCCTTAGACGCATTTTATGTTTATATTACAGTTAATGAGTGCCCACTGGACTACTCGGTGTGATGATTTTGAGCCGTGTGTAAAATAATTTAGGTCGATTTTACAGAAATGAAAAACGAGGAAGCAGCCAAAAGACCTCTTCCTTGTATCTCGTTTCTTCTATACGGGGTAATATTGACGATACGACCCCTGCGTTCCGCACGCTGGGTCTTCACGGGTACATATCATTGGCGATTTTCCACGCGCTTACACGAGTCTGTACTGTATAATGATTTTATTATCTTGCGATGTGTGTTGGCTGTGGGCCGGAAAAATTTCGACAAAAATAATTTTATTTAAATATATAAAACAATTTAAACATAAATATTTATTGAAGTATATTAAAAGTAAAATACAAAGTTACCATATCCATTCCAATAAAATTTTCATAAAAATACCTCTCCCCCCACGCCGACGTCCAAGCAGAGCTCTACCGAGGTTGCAAGGATGTGACGTGGAGAGAGTTCCAAAATAAACTATCTCTCACCTAAAAATCTAAAGAATTGACTTGAAAATAGGTTTAAAATAACTAAGATTCAAAATTGATTAAAATGGTTTTTTGGTTAAATTTTATGTGAAAATGAATCGGTATTTATACCTATTTTCTGTCCCTAACCTCGCGTGTTAAATTTGATGTAGTAAAACAAAATTCGACCTTGTTATTTCTAGTGTATTCTATTCTTTATTTTTATTATTTTTTAATTTATTTTAATAATTTTTCATTTAGAATTTTTATTGAATTATTTCTAATTCAAATTTTTTGATTTAAGTTTCATTTTCATGAACTTTTATTGATTTATTAATTTTCGGTCGAATTTGTTGGGTTTTCATGTTATATTTGTATTTGTATCGTGCGAATCTTGTTGCGTTTTGTTATTATTTTAATTTATTTTTATGTTTATCATTTTATATTTAATTCTCTTTTTTCTCATATTTGGTAGGGTTTAATTGGTGTTTTAATAGGTTTATTTTAAATTTGCTTGTTATGTTTGCATGTGTGTTACCGATCCATTTAAACATTTTTCAAGGCCGTTTGTGTTCGGGCCCAACAGTTATTTTCTAGAAAATAAGCGTTTTCGATGAATTTGTGACTAATTTTATGACATTTGTTACTTTTGTTATTTTTTAATGTTTAATTCTTTTAAAATGTTTTTATTTATTTTTTACATTTCTTGCATTTTCACCCTTTTTTGTATTTTTTGTATTATATAATGCTAAATAGGCTATATTTGATGATTTTTCGTCCATTAAGATTTTGCACTCTCTAAATTTTATGGGATGTCGGGTCAGATAAACAAAAATTTAAAACTTAGTTTTTGATCAACATAAGTCAATAAGTAAAACAATTTCATAATTAAGTTAACCACTGAATTTCACCACACATGAACTCTGGAACAAGGTCTTCCTGGATCTTTCGACTATGACATCTGAATCTAATTAAAAAAATCTTTAATGAGAAATTTGTGTCTTGCGTTTCTTGCGATGAATTATCTAAAGAAACAACGCAGATATTATTTAAATTTATCCGTTTTAATTTTTAATAATTAGTAGACTCGAATTATTGCACGTAAGTTTTCGTCTACTAGGCCGTGGATCATCTCATTTATTTATGGGAATTGGTCGAACGTGAGTTTTTAGGTTATGGGAAAAACGCGTATGACATAGTTATACTGTTGTGGTCATATGATGTACGTACGATTACTTCGGTCTATCCGTCGGAATCAGTTGGTGTTGGTGTTATAGTAGTTGCGGCGGACTAGATTTAGTTTCCTCAAGGTTATTCTAACAGTTTCGCGATTTGATGACGACTTCCAGCTCTCACATCACCAGCAGTTCGATTATAAGTTAACACCGATGTTTAAAAAATACTCGTTTTTAGATAAAAATATATACATTTCTACCCTAAATAATCACAAGAAATTTTAAATAACTGTTGGACGCACTGGAGTTATTAAATTTCATAACTTCACTCCACCTACTAATAGGACTTTCAATCGTAATGACTAGGGAAAAACTCCGCAGGCGCCGCGTGATTTTAGTAACCATCATGTACCCGTGACCGAGATCACGTTGGTGATGTACAAAATGGCCGAATGCCATTCGAGCAGGTGAGCGCCATTTCTAGCACTACTCCTCGAAGGACCTTCGTCTTTCCCGAGTTGTTCGCTGCCGTTAGGAGGGCTTACGCTTCCGTATAACAGTTCTCGTTGTGCGTTAATCCCCGGAGAGAAAATCCTAGATGATCATCTAATTTTACCCTGTGTTTACCACTGTTCAGCCCTCTCAGTCCCGCTATACCACTTATAAACTCATTTATTTAGCCATCCCAACGCAAGAAAATAAAACGAAGGCAAAAGAAAAACACCATAAACTTAATAATTGTATTCATCACAGCAACAAAACAGAATGGGGTGCAAAGTTTAATCATGTCAAGTTTCTAAGGGAAAGAATTTCCACTCTGACGTTCATTCTGTCTCACACACTAAATCAGATCCCTATTAATCGTCTCCATCGATGTCAGTGGGAAAATATTTTCGTTTCCTTGGTCTATATGGTGGAGGATCTAAGAATTGAGCCTCTTCTCTTCTGGTTGAGGGACCTGCGACTTCTTGTGCCAGGCTAGAATTAGGCACTTCGCCCGTAAGAACGGCGATATCCTCCACTTCGAGTCCAAGCCCATCGAGGATGTGGGTGACCGGGAAAGACTCCGGATCCTCGTCAATTAAATTTATGTGAATCGACCGGGCAGGGGATCGAATTATTATGTCAGGGGCGTATAGAATATCCGGGTCGAATTCCGGAAACTCAAACTCCTGGTAAGGTGGAGGCGGATCGTTGGTTGGATTGGGGATCTCCGTAGGTTCCACTCCAGTGAGAACCTCTTCCGCTCGTCGGCGCCGCTCGCGACGACGTCGATTTCTATTCGGTCGCCGGCGAGTCCGTGCGTTAGTAGTATTCCGGGTGTCCTCAGCAGGTGGTTGAGGGACAGCGGGCTCGCCAGACGGGCTGAGAATACCAGGTATGGGATTCCTAGAGATAGAGGACGAAGGTAATTCGTTGGAGACAGGAAGGTGAGAAGCTGGAATTATTTCCAATTCCCTGGCTCGGATATTTGCCGGGACGCAAGCTTGGAGCTCGGTGTCGGTGAACGCACGACGGAGTGCAGTTGATTGCTCTTTGATGAGCAGCCGCTGGGTGCGGGATTCCGTAATCAATTCGTCTCGCGCTCGAGTGAGTCGCTCGATTCTCTGTCGCAGTTCTTTGACGACCTCGGGCGGAGCCCACGTGCCCTTTAGTCGTGCGTATTTGGTCTGGAGGGTTTCGTGTCTTTGCTTTAATTCTTCGTATTGGTGGCGGACGGCCACGATCGACGAGGGAAGTCGTGGTATTCTTGGCAATCTGTCCATTTCGTTGTTGTTATTAAGATTCTGCATCCTAAAAAAGAAAACGAAGGAAAGATAAAAAAAAATTTCTTGAGAAAATAAAGTGGTGATAAAGTACGGGGACCTGGGCGAGAGACAGGGCGGCAGTTTAACGGTTGGGTCCTTATTCTGTTATCCCCCTGGCGGTTCCCCGTAAGTTAGCCATTTGCCAATATTAGGTAGCGCTGAGGTATCTTCGGGCATGCTACAATAGTCGCATACTAATTATTACGGAGTCGGCTAACCCCAATTTATCTCATTTGCGATAAAATGATTGAACAGTTGATCTAATTGCTTTGTAATTAAATTTATTTTACTTTGCCATGATGTGGGTAGTCATTTAGAAGCGTATTGGGATTTTGTTAGTTCAATACGTTTTCCTTAACGAGTATTTCTAGGTTAAATGTCGGCTATTCCGAATTAGTTTTTAATTACTATTACGTTTATCCTTAATATTATAGGTATTTTATTAATTTCCTTTACTATGGTTATCTCCCTTATAGAATTTATTGTTATTACTAAATTTTTGTCATTCCTTTCGTTCAATCCCTAGTGTGATATTCATAGGATCTATTATCGCTATTATTACCATTTGCACTGGTTTCATTTATTATATTATTTAATTGGGTTAACCCGGACAATTTTCCCTCTTTACCTTCATGGTTAAATGTCATTTAGGTTATTTTATCTACCGTAGTTGATCTCATCAATTCCGCAGTGTTCGTGATGATCAATGTTACTACTCTTGCCGTTACAGTCAGGCTGGTTGTTTCAGTTATCGCTAGTTTTATCTCTTATAGTTCATCCGAAATAGTCATAGAATCGGTCACGTTCTATTGATTTAGTGCAATTCCATATCTGCGTTAATTTGAATTTTATTATACGTCGCATTACATTAGAGCGTTTTTCAAATATCAACTAAGTAATCAGGCGTGACTATTGTCTACTTACACAAAATTTATCGATTTTCAAAGTAATTGTTTTGAATTTCCTACAGTCACCATTTCACAATTTGATTTGGTCGGGAAGAAATCTTAGCGTTTTATGATGCGTACTGACATTCCCATAACCATTCTCCTTTAGGTTAGCTCATTTCAACGGTTTTACGAGATTTAGTTCAAATGGAGATATTATGGTTACGATGTTTATTCATCAACTAATTCTACTCTTACCCCTACTACCCGTTTCTAATCGAGTCGTCCGAAAGAAAATGACTCGCATGGTCTGATTGTGATCATGCCTAAATTCCCCTTTCTCTCTACTGTCGCATCTTCCCTGATTTTATTCCAACTCGTTCCGGCCACATATTTCAGAAGCCGCCCCGAGTATACATCGGCGCCCTGCGTAGCGGTCCTGTGCATTATCACCAGAACCGACTGCGGACTGCCGAGGGGTCCACGAGGCATGACCCGCGAGCCCAACTAAGGGTTTTCACCCACTAGTTAGCCCGAGATCCGTCCCATGGACCTTCTATTACGATACAATATATATATGAATTTAAGGGTCGGACAATAAATATCAATATAATTTTATTGGCATAAAAGTGAATGAGACATTACAAAATTTTTAATTACAAACATATAAAATTAAGATAAGATGTACAATAAAAATTCCTTACGTCTCAAGAGTTCTAATCGTCCAAAGTTGCACAAAAATTTCAATAGTTTTAAAGGTTTTGAAAGATTTTTAAAAGTTCCAAGTTATGAAATTCATCACTGTATTTATACTATTTGTATGCTTGTGTGCGACCAATAGGCGATTTTTCGCCATTTTTAGGGCTTTTTATTTATTTTATTACTTAAAATTTATTTTTGTTATTTTTTGTATATTTTTCTTTAATTTTTAATATATAATTCAGTTTATGTTCGAATTTCATTTTTACTGTTATTTTTTGATAATATTATTTTTGCCCTTTTTTATTTGTTCTCTGGTCGCCTCTTCTGCCTATGTTTTTTCTAAACCTTATTTTGCAAGGTTTTGGCAGTTTATTTTATTTTTTATATGTTTCTTTCTGCAGCTGTCTTGCTTTTTTCATGATTTTTATTAATTATTTGTTTTTTATTTAGTTTTGTTATATATTTATTTTGTTTTAATTAATATGTTTTTCATTAATTTTTAATATCTTGGTGCGGTGCATGTTTATGTGCAGTGATTCCTTCCACAACTTTTTCACTTTTATTTTTTGTTTAGATTGTGGCTCTGAGCCCAACAAACCACTCCCGGGGCCGTTTAAATTGCGCCCCGCAATTTTCATATAACACATTCGCATCCCAATATGATTATTTTTATACATTTACTAATTAACAGAAAAATTGAAGGATGAAATGGCAATTTATAAGAATCAAGCAGACATCACTTAAGGTGATGGGATTTTATACATAAGTCCATACAGTTAGTCAGTTTTTATTTACAATTACACATAATAGGATAGTCATTTATTATCAGGTTCGATATCCATGACTTGGACCTGGGATGTCGTTCAGCTGGATTGGTTTAGGTGGGGTTTCGATCATTTTCTTTTGATTGTTTATTACTGAGCTGTTTTGGTATTGAGAACTTGAGTTAGAGGATTTTATGAAACGGATTGTTTGATTGATTCGATCTCTTCTTCGATTTCTATTTGTTGGAGATTTTTGGTATGATTTTGCTATTTGGGTGATTTGGCAGATTGTTGCGACGATGATGATAATGATTTGGGTGATTCCCAAGCAGAGGATTGTGATTTCGAATTTGTTTGTTTTCTCATTGTTCGGAGTTGCAGGAGGAGGGGGTATTGTTGTTTGTAGGAGGATATTTTCGAGTTGTGAGAGCTGGTTGATCTTCTGTTGTAGGTGGAGGTTGAGATTTTTACACGAAGGTTTTTGAAGGAAGTATTTTCGTATTCGGGTGAGTTCTGTTCTGATGGTTTGGGTGATTTCGATAGCTTCTTGGTTTTTCTGAAGATTTGGGTTTGATTTGTTGATAAAGACCGCGATTAAGAGTAGGCAGATTTGTGGGTATAGCTCCATTTTCTATTTATATGACTTTCAACTCTTGCTTATTTACATTTGTACACGTTTTCGTACTATTTTATTCGGGGTTTAATTCATCGTGACTACTCAAAGTTGGGCTGCTCATTAGCATCAATTCGGCCCTCATTAGTCTGCCTCTCATCTCAGGGATAAGGGTGATTATTTTATTTTTTTCGTCTATGGCGCTTCTTTGGCTCTCGTTTGTTTCTTTTAGTATTCGTATTTGTTGTTTGTATCGCAACCCGCTTTCGTATTGTTTTCTCGCGTATTTCTCGAGTTTCCTATAAGCTTGATTTAGTCTTTTTGTTCTTTGATATTTCTTCTGCATTTTCTTTGCTTGGTTTTTCCAATGGTCCTCTAGCACATGTCTTGACCATTTTGCCGCTAACTCGTTTTTTAGTTCATTTACTTTCTCTTCCCAACCTTTATTTAATTCAATTTTTTGTTTTAACCATTCATTTTCATCTTCTACTTCTTCTCTTTGTCTTTTTAGTTCCTCGCACTCTCTTTTTAGTGCTTTTATTAAGTTTCGTGACTGGAACCATTGATTGGTTATACAGTCTATCTCCTGTATTTGTTGTTCCATTGCTGTCTTTATATTTTTTATCATCTCTTCCTGCTCATTTCCTTCTCCTTCCACTACCTCCTCGGTCTTACATATTATTGGCAGTGGGTACTCGTTCTCCACTTCAACCTTTATAGGTTTGATGCTTACGTTGTAAGTGGTCTCGCCGGACTCTCCTTCATTTGTTGTTGGATTATTCTGGTTATTCATTTTCTACAATTTTTGTACATTAATTTTTTGTTATTTCGGTTTCTTTTTATTTTTTATGGTTTTTGTATTTTTTTTTTTTTTTTTTTTTTTTTTTCTTTTTATGGGTTTTTATTTGGCTTTTATAATTTTTATTTTTATTTTTATTTTTCATCAAGATTTATTTATATTTTTACACTTTTTACAACCTTTTTCTTCCACTCTTCTTATACCCAGGTACCCCAAACTTCCACAAACCCTTCGTCTATCACGGTTTCTTGTGGTTGTTCGAGTGGTTCGTTCACATTTGTATTTATAATTGGCATTGGCACCATAGGTATCAACGAGGTCCAAATCATGGGTGGAATGTTTAACATCTCATTTATTCTCTCCCGTAAACCTTGTGAGGTGTTCATCTCCCCGTCCAGCATATATGATAGCTGGTTTACCTCTTCAATGAGATCTTCTATCTCTCTTTCCATTATTGAGGTGTCCCTTTGGGTTGTCATTCCCTCTATCTCTGCTTGCAGTTCCCTCACTTTTGCGTCAAATACTTCTTTTTCGCATCCTCTGAGTGCCTTCTGTCGATGGATTGCGAGGTCTCTTTGCTCGCACATTTTCTTATATTTCTCTATTTCCTGCTCTGCGCACTCCAGTCTGCTTTTTCCTATCTCTACCTGCAGGTCGCTCTGTTCTTTACCTTCGGCCAGTTTTCGCATTTGATCCTGTATCTTTGTTAACTGATTCACTTTCACCGTCGTGAATTTTCTAAGGTTCCCTTCTCTTTTTTCTTGTAGTCTTAGTCGAGCTTGTAAATTTTCTGTTTCCACTTTTTGCTCTTCGAGCTGTTCCCACATTTGTAGATTATCGAGAGGTACACGCTTTTCGGGGCATTCTTTCAGCTCCTTCATTGCCGCTTGGTATTTCTGTTTCCAAGTTTTGGCTTCTTTCAATACTCCATTTGTTTTCTTTTCACTTGCACTTGCTACTTTCGTCCATTGGGCCACTTGTAGTGTTTGCTCCCTTTTGGTACGTTCTAACTCTTCTCGGATTTTAACTTGTACGTTCCCTATTTGTTCGATTTGGGCTTCGAGGTCTTTATTTTTCCTACCGGCTCCCTCAATTCGACATTGGTTAAAGGTTGCTCTTGCTAATTGACTTAGGAATTTTGCCCGCATTTTTTCCAGTTCCTCTACTTTCTTTATCAATCTTTTATTCAGTTTTTCCACTTCCTCTTCCAACCGACTGCTTCTTAGGCTAGCTAGCTCCAGCATTGCCTTCCCAAACATTACTTCCACTTTTGATTCTCCATTTCTTAATTGGAGTTCTTTCTTCTCTTGGATTAATTTGTCCACCCCACTTTGTTGATATGCTGTGTTGATTACTTCTCTGTAGTAACTTAACTTTGCTTTCTCTTTTAACTCGGTTATGTTTTTGTTTAGCAGTTCCAACATAACCTTCCCATATTTCATTCTCGTTTCTTGTTCCTCGACTTGTTTTTGGAGTTTTCCCCTCTCGGCTTTTTGGGTTTCTTCCAATTGTTGTGACGCATACTTTCTCTTTTCCTCTCGTATATCCTGTTCTATCTTTCTCTTTATCAATTCCTCGAACTCTTCTATCCCTTCCTCGTATATTTCTCTGACTCTACTCATTATGTTGTTAGTTTGTCTCATGATCAGTTTGTCTTCATGCCCGTTTTGTAATTGTTGCCACATTCTCTCGCACTTCTCGGTCTCTGTTTTTATTTTATTCATCATTCCCATCTCTTCATTTTTTATTAGTATTGCTTTTTGGTGTTCGTTACCCATGATTTCCATCATCTTTACTACTGGTAGATGGTTTACTATCTCGATCGTTATTTCTTTGCTATTCATTTTTCTAAAAGTAATGTTTACAATTAAGTTTTGTTATTGGTGGTAGTTATTGTTTTCTCACTTTACGCACAAGTATTTTGATATTTTATGGTACTACTTTTACATTATTTATATATAGGCATATTTTTATTTTATTTACACTTTACATCTTCCTCTTTTCCTACTCTGTCCTTTCCGTTCCTTCTCTCTCTACTGACCACTTTACGAATAGTGTGTCTCCTTCTAGGTATTCCCACATCACATTTTGTTTCATCATCCTTGATGCCCCTACTGCTACGCCTACATCTGCTGTTGGCTTGTTGTAGCAGGGCGTTCCATCTGGTTTGAATCTCTCTATATGTGCATTCTTTGCTGACACTATTGTGAAGGCCATTTTATTGCTGAACGGCCATGATTGTAATTCATCCCATTCTCCTTTTACTATTACGAAAAATACAGATACGTGGGTATCTTTCCCGTTTCCATCTCCATTTGGGTATACTCTCATTCTCAGTTTATATCCGTTTTTCCATGAATAAAATGGTGGGCTGGTTATGGATACTTCCGTTCCATCCCTTGCTCTCTGCCATTTCCTTGTGAATTCCTCAATTCTCCATATGTATGGAGCAATTGGTAGGTTTTCTCCCGTGGGTGTATAGCTTCTTAGTTTTTGATAATGTTCTCTCAATTTTTTCATTTCGTTTTCTACATTCTTTTCTGTTTCCGACATTCCTATCCTTGCTAATTCGAATGATTCCCTGGTGTTGAATATTTCTGTCAATAATATTTTGTGCGATTCGATTTCGATTTTCATCTTCGTTATTGTTTGATCCATATTTTCCATAATATCTATCCCTATCTTCAGGTGTTCTCGGCCATTTCTTGTACATGTCGTATTGTCTCTTCTCTTAGTATTTTTATTTTACATCCCCATTTTGCCATTGGACATTCTATTCGTTTTCTACTACATCTTTCCCAATGCTCTTTGAGTTCTACTTCTTCCTCGACTCCACATTTGTTTGGACATTTTCCTCGGAATCTTTCGCAGATCTTTTCCTCTTTCACATTTACGTGTTCCTGTTGTATTTGCTTCCATGTTTCGGTGATATTGCAATATTCGCATCTCGCTCGTCTTTCTTCGCATACGTTTTCGTGTTGTTTCTCCTCTCCTTCAATTATGGGTTGTTGACATTTCTCGCAGGGTTTTCTTTTGTAATTACATTGGTTTAAGTGATTGTTCATTTCTTTGATTATTCCTTCCCATTCGCATGGTTCATTTGGGCATTTTATTCTCATGTTTATAATTTCTCTACTGGCTGCTCGATCTTCTTGTGTTTCTCCTACTGATGCAATCTCTATTTCTCTACAATCGGGGCATTGTTTTGGGCCATTCAATGTTAATTCTATTACACATTCGGTGCATAGTCTACACCCACACTCTGTTTGTCTTGGTTCCTTTAATAGTTTAGTACATGCTCCGCATCGTAATCTCGCTTCTATTTGTATTTGAGTTCGTTTCCTGATTATTTCAATCATTTCATTGATTTCTGTCACCGTTCTTTGTTGATCCATTTTCTATAATTATATACAGTTTAGTCTGGGTTGTTTAGGTTTTATTCATTTATTAACTTCGTATTCTTTATTTACACTTATTTTTATGATTTTTGATTTTTTGGTTTTTCTTTGCTTCCTACTTTTACTCTTTTTACATATGTACATCTTTTTCCTTTCTACTCCACGTTACTCGATGAGTCTGGTTCTACTCTCTCCTCGATTTGATTCAATATCCATTCACTCCATTCCACCTGTGGTTCCTCTTCCGTTTCTTCCGCTATTCTTTGTAACTCGTTTCTCTGCCATTGATTTTCTGTTCTCAATATTTGTAATTCCCGTTCCATTTCATTCATTCGTCTCTGTTGTTCTTCTATGTTTATTAAGTGATACATGTTTGTATTTAGAGCCTCTCTCAACGCTATTTGGCTCTCCGTCCATTGTTCTTGTAATGTATTTACCACTTTTGTTAGGGCGTTATATTGCCGTTTCCACATTTCGATTACTGTTTCGTTGTTCGTACTTGTTTGATAATTCTGTTCCATCTTCCTTAATTTGTATTCGTTATTCGTATCTCAATGTCGTTCTTATGTTTATTATTTGTGTCTCGAATTCATTTTTACATTAATTTACAGGGTTTCATATAATATACATACCGCTTTCTATTACTGATATATTTACAATTTATACATTATATACACTCATATGTCCTTTACCTATACCCTTTGCATTTTATGAGGGGTTCCGATTTGTCGAAATCCCTCGTTCGACCATCTTTGTTCCTCTATTTTTAATCTTTCTTTGGTCATCTTCGTCTTTATTTGTCTGATTTTATATCTATTGATTGCTTTCGTTATGCCCATTGTGATTCCGGTTGCTACTGCGATTATTATTATGCTTGTAATCCATACTATTCGTATCCAGTTTGGGATTTCTATTGGTTCTTCCGTATTTGCACTAATGTTTTTTCTCATGTTTTGTTCTATTGCGGCTGGCTCTTGGTTTTTCTCGATTAGTTCCATTATTCTTTCCATTTGGGCTTCTGAGATATATCTGTCCTTCTCTTTACTTCCGGTTTCATTTTCTTTTGTCGTGATGTTTTCCTTTTCTCCCTTGTATGTTACTGTAGTTGTTTCTACCGGAGGTTTTTCATTCTTCCTCTGTTGGGGACATATCGGTATAATCAGGTTTCTCCATACACATATTGAATATCTTGTTTTCAATGTTTGTTTTATTGTTTCATTTGGGTGGTTTTGGTGGAATTTGCATTGGAGTATCTCGTTATCTTCATTCGTTATTTCTTTTGTGCATAGTTGTTTTCCCATTATCTGTAAATCTTGTGTTATTATTAATTTTCTTCCTCCAGTGATAGTTCCATGTTGATCGAGATCCAATGTTGTTATGGCGCGACCCGTTATCCACTGGATTGTAGTTTTCGTTGTTGCTTCTTTTCCCGTCTTTTCCGTTGTACATTTTAGAGATTTTGTTTCTGGTCTGGGTGTACATATTCTATATTCTGCTTGTAAATGTAGTCCTCGTATTATTAGTTGATCTCCTGGATTTAGTGTGATCTTTTGGCATCGTCCCATTCTTCGACCGTTAATTTCTGCTATGCATATCTTATTTACCTGATGCGTGTATATTTTTCCTATTTCTGCGTTATTTTTGGTGGTTTTAGTGTCGTTTGTTTCCCACTGTAGATATTTCGTTCTCTTGTTGTATCTAGTTGTCGTCTTTTCTGTTTCTTTGTTGACTACCTTTACTTGGTTCATTATTCCTTTGGTTGTTGGTTTTGCACTTTTTTCCCCTCGTCTTCTTGGTGCTCTTTTAATTGTACACCTTGGGCGTTTCTGATTTCGGTATATGCATATTTGGTATCTTCGTCTGGCTTTTATTCCTTTTATATATATAGGGTCTTTTAGGTTTTTTGTATCCTTTTCGCATATTCTATTTCCTATCCAGTTCCGTTGGATTCTGGTTATACATACTTGAGTTATTGTTTGTCCTTCGATGTTTGTTATTTTTATCTGGTTTAGTTCCATTATTATATTCTCTTTGTCCCTCCGTTGATCGTTCAGTATGTATTGGGTCACTGCTAGTTTCCAAGTTGTTATGACCATAGAGAATGCTAATAGATTGTTTTTCCAATTTGGTTCTATTTTTGGTAGGCATACGGTTCGTTTTTCATAATTCGATTTTTTGTTTTCGTTTCTATTATTTTTGTCGTTTTTCTTATTTTCCTGGTTATTATGCCTATCGTTTCTTTGTCTTGTTTTGTCTCCTTGGTTTCTTTCTCCGTTTTCATCGTTTTGTTCATTTTCTCTATTATCCTCATCTTCGTCATTTTCGTCATTATTATCTGTATTTCCCCCGGTCTTCGCTGAAATGTCGTCCCCGACATTTAGTTTCCTAATTAATGCTTTATAGGCCGTTATTGCTTTGTCCCTTGCCTTGATTATTTCGTCTACTGACGTTCGTTCCCTTCGGACTCTTGTTTTTGTAACCTTCCAGTTTTCCACCAGGTTAGTAAGTTCTACTTTCCCATTCTCGATTCTCATTTGTTCTTTAATGTTATCAGTAAATTTTAATTCTGGTCGTTGTAGTACTATCATTATTATTTTGGGGTTTCCTTCCTTTTTCATCAGTTTTTTCAGCAGTGTATTTTCTCCGTCTTCGTATCTCTCATTTACATCTATTGCGTATTCCTCAGATCCTGGTATTTTCCAATTTAGCAAGATCTTTATTGCCTCTTTGTTTCGATATATGGTTCTCCATGATAGTCTTTGAGTATCCGCGCACAATTCCTCTATTTCTCTTCTTGTTGCATTTTCTGTTATAAATTTTATCATTGCCACGTTAGGTTCGTTAGTTGCTAACTCAAGTATGCTACTCCAATCGTCTGATCTCTCTGTTAGTTCCGATCCGGTTCTTATTAGTTCTTGTATTACTGCCATTTTTACTCCAGATAGTGTTGCGTACATTAGCGCTGTTTTGCCGTTTTTCCCTCTTCTATTCGACTTTTCCCCGCATTTTTCTAATAGTTTTATGATTTTTAGGCTACGGTTGTCTTGTCGTTGCTGTATGGCGGTGTGTAGCGGTATCATTCCTGATGGCATTGTTAAGGTAAAGGTTCTCGGTAGTTTTCGCATTAACATTTCTGTATCTGGGTCGATTTCATCTCCCATGGCATATGACTGTGCTATTATTCCCAACCTCGTGAGTATTTGCGTTCTATTTTGTAATCCGAATCTTGCGGGCATTATTTGTCTTGCTGTTCGCACTATTTCATTTAGTTGGTCCTTTTGAGTTATTCTAAATTTGTTGAAGACTTCTCGTTTTATATCCTCATTTGCTAATGTCTGGCGGATTTTCCGGTTGGCTTGCAGATTGTATCTGACTTTCTGATAGAACCTTTGGATGTAATTGAATTGACTCATTAAATTGGAACATTGATGTATTTCCCACGCCCTATAATGTTCCTTGTGTCGGAATTCTCTTATTAGTTTGAACAGTTGTTGTTTCTCTCTTACTACCTGTTGTTCGGTTCCACTGAAGTTAGTTAACAGTATATCTTCTCTCTTGATTAGCTCATATATTGCTGTCAATGTATTGTACTGAAATAGGGCTGATTTCATGAACTCGTTTTCGCCTTGTTCATCTGTTTGATTGGTGTTTATTACCCATTTATCGTTGTCGGGTCGTTTCCATTGGATTAATCCTATTGCCATTTCCTGCTTATTACATTCTAGTGCGATACGTAATAGATCGGGTAGGTCTTCCAAGTTGTCGATATTCTCTTTGGTGACGCTATTTAACATCACTTTCAGCTTCTTTGGCATATTTGTTAATATTACGCGTTTCAACGCCGTATCCCCTTTCCTATCTGTTGCCGTCACATCTGCTCCTGCCTTTAGTAGGGCTTTAATTATCCAAGTTGGGATATCTCTGCTTGCTGCGATCATTAGTGGGGTTTCTCCATCCTCATTTCTTAGATCGACTGACTTTTCTAATCTTTCCCATATATTAATTATTTCTTGCATTCTTTCATGGTTGTTTGTCTGCATAATGATATGTAGCGGGGTATTGTTTTCTTTGTCACCAATAGTAAATAGGATTGGCCAATTTGTTATTATTGTGGTTATATGCTCGGTATCTGGTTCGTCGCGTTTGTAGTTGTCGATTATTCTCATTACTCCTCCTAATATCTCAATATCTCGTTTCTCTTTAGCCCATTCTGGTAGTAGGGTCTTAGCCTCTTTCACTATGCTTTCTGCTATCTCTGGTTCTAATTTTCCCGTGTGGTGATCTTCCCATTCTTCATCATCATATTCCTGGTACTCGTCTTCGTCGTATTCGTCTGGGTCTATATAATGGTAATTCTGGCTAGTACCTCTTAGCATCGATATCCTTGCGGTTTGAGATCGTGTCATTATACGTCTTTCTTCTGGTTGGGCTGTTATTGTTTTTGGTATTGCCTTGCATCGTGCTACATTTACATATATTGGTCTAGTGAAGGGGTTGTTCACTAGTTTCACTCTTACGTTAGTTTCGCTTGCGTATAGAATTTCGTATGGTCCTTTTCCATTTCTTTGTAATTTCTTTGTCGTACCTGGGATCAATTCTGGTGTTTCGATGATTACCCAATCTCCTACGTTGAAAGTGTGTGGTTTGACGTTTCTCTTCTGATCATGTAGATCTTTGTAGCTTTCCTGGTTAAATTTGATGTTTAGTCCTGCCGTTTTCCATATTTCTTGCATCTTTCCTTGAATTTTGTGACGTAGTCGTCTTCTTCCATATATTGTGATATTGGTGGCTGATACTCTAGATCCATCGGCATATTACATTCTCTACCATACATTAGCTTGAATGGGCTCATCTTAGTTGCAGCATGTGTTGACATTCGGTAGGCCAGTAGACATAAGTTGATGTATTCGTCCCAATCTCTCTGATATCTGTCTACATAATTTGATAGCATTTGTATTAGTGTCCCGTTGAATCTCTCTGTTAACCCGTTGCATTGTGGATGATACGGTGACGTTCTCAATTTTGCTATCTTGAAGTAGTTGGTTACTTCTTTCATTATTTCACTCATAAAATTCGTTCCTTGATCCGTTAATATTTGCTTTGGGGTTCCATATCTGCAACAGATTTCTTCCACAAGTTTTTGTGCTATTGTTTTGGCCTTTTGGTCTTTCATTGCAAATGCTTCTGGGAATTTTGTCAGGTAGTCCGTAACTACTAGTATGTATATATTTCCGTTTAGTGTCTCGGGTAACGGTCCTAATACATCCATTGATATCATTGTCATAGGTTCGGCTGGTACTGGCATAGGTTTTAGTGGTGCTTTCCATTTTGCTCCGGTGTTTTTTCTTGTTGCGCAAATGAGACAGTTTTTTATCCAATCTTTCACGGATTCGGACATGTTTGGCCAGAAGTATTTCTGTTTCATTCTTGCGAGCGTTTTCTTTACAGACATATGTCCGCCTAATTTTCCATCGTGATATTGGGTTAGCAGTTCCTTCCGTCTATTTTCGGGTATTACCATTAACCTTTGTTCGCCGTCTGCTATTAATAGCCACTTTTTCTCGATTATATACCGGTGTCGATGTTTATCCATGTGTTCCTTCAATTGTGGATTATTTTCATAGGTTTCTGGTTTACCCGTTTTCACGTAATCGATTATTAATTTCAATTCAGGGTCTTCTTGTTGGTCGCTCATTAATTGAGCGAAGTCAATATCTTCCGCAATTATCATGCATATCCGCCTGACTTCCTCGTCCATCAGATCTGGGAAGATGAATCTCGACATACAGTCAGCGTTCGCATTTGCTCGACCTGCTTTGAATTTTATAAATGGGGAGTATTCTTGTAGTTGCATCGCCCATCTCATGAGTCGACTTGATGCTTCTTTATGTTGGCCCAGCCATACTAGTGGCTGATGGTCCGTTGTAATGCATATTTCGTGACCCCATAGTAAGTATTTGAAATGTTTAATTGCTTGGATGATTGCTAACGCTTCTCTTTCGGTAACTGAATAATTTTTCTCGTGCTTCTTGAATGTTTTGCTATAATATCCGATTACCCGTTCTTTCCCTTCATCGTCTAATTGTCCCAATATTGCACCAGATGCGTATCCGCTTGCATCGGTTGCCAGTAGAAACGGTTTTTTGAAATCGGGGTGGATTAAGATTGGTGCTTCAATTAACTTGTCTCGTAATGTTTTCAAATGCCAATTGTTGTTCGTTTCCCCACACGAATGATGCATCTTTTTTGACTAAATCTTGTATCGGTTTGGCTATACCTGCGTAATTTTTGATGAATTTTCTGTAGTATCCGCATAATCCTAGGAATTCCTGAATTTGGGTTACTGTTTTTGGCGCTGGACAATTTTTGATTTTCTCGATTATTCTGGGATCTGGTTCCTTTCCTTTTGCTGATACTATGTGACCCAAGAACGTCACCTTCTCTTTAGCCCAATCGCACTTGGATGGTTTCAACTTCAATTTCCACTGTCTTAGTCGGATAAATACTTTTCGTATATCTTCTAAATGTTGTTCGAATGTACTTGAGTAGATCAGCAGGTCGTCTATATATACCATGCATTGTTTTATCCCGTGGGTAACAAAATTCATACATTCGTTTGAAATGATGCTGGTGCATTTGTTAATCCGAAGGGCATTTTCTTAAACTGATATAAGTCTCTACCGATGGTGAATGCGGTTTTCTCTTTATCCTCTTCTTTCATTTTTATCTGCCAGTATCCACTTTTTAAATCTAATGAAGTGAAATATGCTGCTCCTTGTAATGTCAATAGCATTTCATTGATGTCTGGCAACGGGTACGTATCTCTTTTGGTTACTGCATTTAGCTTCCTATAATCGATGCAAAATCTTTGCGTTCCGTCTTTCTTTTTCACCATAACAACTGGGAATTGCCATGGTGAACAGCTTGGTTCGATACTTTCGCATCTAGCATTTTTTGTACTTCCTGCTCGGCTACTGTCTTCTGAGCTTCTGCTAGTTTGTATGGTCTTAGTGCGATTGGGTTCTCGTCTGATAGTGGTATCGCATGTAATGTTACGTCGCACGTTCCCAAATCCAAGTCTGTATTGCGAAAATATCTTTATATTCCATCAACAGTTGTTTGTAATTGCGCTTTTTCGTCTTCCTTTAGGAGTTCACTATCTATTGTCCATAGTGGTTTGTCCTCTTCTCCTTCCTCTTTCGCATTTAATAACTCGATGTCTATCATGGGCGTTAGCTTTCCCAGGTCTCTCGTTCGTATATTATTTTATCTTCTTTCTCGAAATTCGTGATGTTAATTGTAGTTCGGCCGTTTTCGTTTATCTCGACTATTCTCTTGCTAAAGGTTAATTCTCGCCGTTTTTCGAAACTTTTTACTCTGGTTCGAATATCAATTTCTCCCGTAATGCCCTCATTCTTATTTTAATGTAAACAGATCATTTGGATTAGCTGGTACCACTATTTTTTCTCTGAACACCTTACTATTGTGTTCATGGCGCAGATTCTGCCTTCTTTTATCTTTTAAAACATAAGGTTACCTAGGTCGATAACAATTTCTTTGAATAGTTCTTGGCATTAAATCGGTTTCCGATTATCAATGGTTTACACTATAAATTGTGGTATTACCCGCTAAGGTTACGTTTCTACCTTCGTTGTTTTTGATTGTTTTTAATGTGTCCACCATCGTTCCCATTACGTTTTACCGTTTCCTTAACTTACATGCGATTTACATGGACTCCCGTTGGTTCGATATCTTTCCAATGATGTCGTGGTATTTTTTCGGCTTAAATGTACTGCTGAGATATTTTTGCTCCTGTATCTATCATTGCCTTCCGTTTTCCTTTCCATTTATCTCGATGATTAGGGTAATTGCTGGTACCCGGTTCGATGTGTATAGTGCCGCTATTGTTCTAACTTTCCCGCTTCCTTGATCTAACGCTTCTTGGATCGTCTTGTATTCTATTGGATTTGTTGGCTTCCAATCAGGTTATAGGAGGGACGGGTATAATATTTGCGGTTGGTTATCATTTTTGTTCCCATTGTGTGTTGCCTTTGCTCGTGTAATTTGCTTGGTTCCTCGGTATGGCATTCTTGACATGGTATCGCTTATCCACGCGCATGTCTTCTTTTCTCCCAGTATACTGCGTGGCTTTGGATCATTTTTTACTGGTACGGTTTCCTTTTCCGTTAATTTCTCCTTCATCGTCAGAGGTCGGTCAATCGCTACCCGTTCTTCTATAATTCCTTGATGTCTTTTGTCCCACAATACTTTTTCCTGCTCTTTTATAGTTCATCTCTCGCCCTTTCATCATATAGTGCTTTCCTGAATTCGGTCTACCAAATCTCTTCGTCTGTCCTTTCATGTGTTGTTAAGACTCGTAATAATCGTTTAGATTTTTGTGTATATCCCTTTGAGTGGTTCCGTGCAATACCATTGTTTTGCCAAGAAAAGGTCAACTCCGACTAATAGTTTTCCAATTAACCTTCTTTTCCGTTTTGTTAGATGTCGAAGCATGCCAAACAACTTTGTGTTAATATTACTCTACTATTTGAAAATTATTAATATTTATGCCCCAATATTCCAGCATCAATTTGAACCGAACACTAGAAGTCTACCCCAAACATGCTTTCATCATATTAGATGTTGCCTGTTGGAAATGTTCTGGCGATTAATATAACTCGTAATTGGGTTTTTGTTCAAAGTTTGTACACCTGTTATTGTTACTATATTTGTTAGTATTATTTCTCTTCCTTTGCGGGAAAACAATAAGATTTTGGTCTTGCTGCTCTAAACTTTCTTTGTGTAATATATGCCCACTTGTTTTACTACGATCCAATTGGTCGGAATTCTTGTTCTGTAGTAGTTCCGTCAATTCCGAATCTTTTTGGTTCGGCAACTGGGCATTCTCATTGGGGAACATTACCCATTTTCCGGTCTGTTTGTGGAAACAATGGTCCGAAAACGGTTATTTGCAATCTAATAATTTTGGTTTTGTCTGTTAGCAGTTTCATCATTCGGCGTTAACTGGTTGTAACGTATCGAATCTGTTTTTGTATACCACTTCTAGTTTCGTTTGTTACATTTTCCGCGGGGTGCTGTTGATTTTTCTGGTACCATAGCGAATGTTTTTTCGCATTGAATATGACATCACTCTCCGCCTATTACTCCAAAATTGCCCTTCTTGTAAGCGGTAACAGCGGGCATTGCGCTATCTGGTTAGTTATCGTTACGGCTTAGTTTCGTTTTCAATATTCTTCTTTGTTTAACTGACAATCGTTGCGTTATTAAGGTCGTGGTATAACTTTTTGCATTGACTCTTGTCCTTTGTGATAGAGGAAATCCATTCTTATTATTCATGTATAGATATAATTCACTTCATTCTTTGGCATACTGGCGGCTATTCCTTGCTCTAGCATTTGTCTGATTGCATATAGTCCTTGGGTATTGTGGCATATACCATCTTTCCACATTTTTGTGTTATCCTTTCCTTTGATGAATCTCATTCCCATCTTCTGCTTCTGTGTTATCAAATGGCTGCCTTGGGGTTGGTTTTGTTCTCAGTGGTTGTGGACCTAGTTCGGCTTTTAATTTTTCCAGCTCTCGTTAATTATTTTGTTCACATTCATTTATTTGTAATTCCTCTGCGTCTTCCTCGAATACTTCTCCTCTCACTTCGTCGAATAACCGCTGTTTTAAGGAAATTGCATTCTACATTTTGTGAATGTTTTCTGATTATAATATCGTTGATAAGTTCCGGTTTTACAAACGGTGCTCTGTTGCTTGGCCACATTTGGTTGATATTCATTACTTTGGGGTTGCTCCATCAAATTGCTTCATATTCTTTTAATTCGACTTGTATAAGGTTCTATTAACAACCACTCCTGTTTTACTAGTTCTCCCTTTATAGTATATTTTCCTCCCTGCAATCTCCAGTGCTGAATTGATACTCTGCGACGAACTATGCTTTGTACCTGGATCATTCCACTTTTCCCTTTAGTACTACTCCTTCTTTAATCTCATTTCTCCCTCCGCTAAAATAAGTCTTTGCACTGCCTCTCCTTGATACTTGTAGATTTTCCCTTTCTGTCCAGGGTTTATGATTGATACCGTGGAGTGTGCTCCGCAAGTGGTATGCTAGCGTTTTTCGCCGTGATTGCGCATTCCTTGGCTTTTTGTTTTCTGATGAAATCCGATTCTTGGTAAATGTGATAGTTATCGCTTTTTCTATAGTGGTCAGATTATTTGGTATTGCCATCCGGCATTCCTCGGATATCTTTTAACGAATATTTGTCTCCTTAGTTACTGCTTTGTCGCAGTCAATATCAGGGAATCCGTTTGGTTGCACCTCGGACATTAGCCACACCATCAATTCATCATTAGTGAATGGTATGCTTTTGCATTTTCTTCATGGTTATGTTCTTTTATTGGCAATTCGTCGTTCTCGAACGTTCAGTAGTGCTTTTAATCTCACATGCACCTTCAATTGTGGATTATTTTCATAGGTTTCTGGTTTACCCGTTTTCACGTAATCGATTATTTTAATTTCAATTCAGGGTCCTTCTTGTTGGTCGCTCATTAATTGAGCGAATCAATATTCTTCCGCAATTATCATGCATATCCGCTGACTTCCTCGTCCATCAGATCTGGGAAGATGAATCTCGACATACAGTCAGCGTTCGCATTTGCTCGACCTGCTTTGAATTTTATAAATGGAGTAATTCTTGTAGTTTGCATCGCCCATCTCATGAGTCGACTTGAATGCTTCCTTTTATGTTGGCCCAGCCATACTAGTGGCTGATGGTCCGTTGTAATGCATATTTCGTGACCCCGATAGTAAGTATTGAATGTTTAATTGCTTGGATGATTGCTAACGCTTCTCTTTCGGTAACTGAATAATTTTTCTCGTGCTTCTTGAATTTTTGCTATAAATAATCCGATTACCCGTTCTTTCCTTCATCGTCTAATTGTCAATATTGCACAGATGCGTATCCGCTTGCATCGGTTGCCAAGTAGAAACGGTTTTTTTGAAATCGGGTGGATTAAGATTGGTGCTTCAATTAACTTGTCTCGTAATGTCAAATGCCAATTGTTGTTCCGTTTCCCCACACGAATGATGCATCTTTTTGACTAAATTTGTATCGGTTTGGCTATACCTGCGTTATTTTTGATGAATTTTCTGTAGTATCCGCATAATCCTAGAATTCCTGAATTTGGGTTACTGTTTTTTGGCGCTGACAATTTTTGATTTTTCTCGATATTCCTGGGATCTGGTTCCTTTCCTTTGCTGATATATGTGACCCAAGAACGTCACCTTCTCTTTTAGCCCAATCGCACTTAGATGGTTCAACTTCAATTTCACTGTCTTGTCGGATAAATACTTTTCGTATATCTTCTAAATGGTTGTTCGAATGTACTTGAGTAGATCAGCAGGTCGTCTATATACCATGCATTGTTTTATCCCGTGGGTAACGAAATTCATACATCGTTGAAATGATGCTGGTGCATTTGTTAATCCGAAGGGCATTTTCTTAAACTGATAAGTCCTCTACCGATGGTGAATGCGGTTTTCTCTTATCCTCTTCTTTCATTTTTAATCTGCCAGTATCCACTTTTTAAATCTAATGAAAGTGAAATATGCTGCTCCTTGTAATGTCAATAGCATTTCATTGATGTCTGGCAACGGTACGTATCTCTTTTGGTTACTGCATTTAGCTTCCTATAATCGATGCCAAAATCTTTGCGTTCCGTCTTTCTTTTTCACCATAACAACTGGGAATTGCCATGGTGAACAGCTTGGTTTCGATAACTTTCGCAATCTAGCATTTTTGTACTTCCTGCTCGGCTACTGTCTTCTGAGCTTCTGCTAGTTTGTATGGTCTTAGTGCGATTGGTGTCTCGTCTGAATAGTGTATCGCATGTAATGTTACGGTCGCACGTTCCCAAATCCAAGTCTGATATTGCAAAATATCTTTATATTCCATCAACAGGTGTTGTAATTGCGCTTTTTCGTCTTCCTTTAGAGTTCACTATCTATTGTCCATAGTGGTTTTGTCTCTCTCCTTCCTCTTTCGCATTTAATAACTCGATGTCTAATCATGGGCGTTAGCTTTCCAGTCTCCGTTTTCGTATATTATTTTATCTTTCGTCGAAATTCGTGATGTAATTGGTAGTTCGCCGTTTTCGTTTAATCTCGACTATTTCTCTGCTAAAGGTAATTCTCGCCGTTTTCGAACTTTTTACTTGGTTCGAATATCATTTCTCCCGTAATGCCCTCATCTATTTAATGTAACAGAATCATTTGGATTTTAGCTGGTACCACTATTTTCTCTGAACCACCTTACTATTGTGTTCATGGCGCAGATTCTGCCTTCTTTATCTTTTAAACATAAGGTTCCTAGGTCGATAACAATTTCTTTGAAATATTCTGGCATTAATCGGTCCGATTAATGCATGGTACACTTAATTGTGGTATTACCGCTAGGTATGTTTCTACCTCGTTGTTTTGATGTTTTAATGTTGTCCACCATCGTCCCATTACGTTTACCGTTTCCTAACTACATGCGATTACATGGACTCCCCGTTGGTTCGATATCTTTCCAATGATGTCGTGGTTTTCGCTTTAAATGTACTGCCTGAGATATTTGCTCCTGTATCTATCATTGCTTCCGTTTCTTTCCATTTTATCTCGATGATTAGGGTAATTGCTGGATCCGGTCGATGTGATAGTGCCGCTATTGTTCTAACTTCCCCGTCCTGATCTACGCTTCTTGATCGTCTTGTATTATTGGATTTTTGCTTCCCAATCAGGGTTATAGAGTGACGGGTAGATATTTGCGGTTGTAAATTCCCAACTCGTGAGATTTTGCGTTATTTGTAATTCCGAATCTTGCGGGCATATTTGTCTTGCTGTTAGCACTCATTTCATTTAGTTGGTCTTTTTGAGTTATTCAAATTTTGTTGAAGACTTATTGTGGTTTATATCCTCCATTTGCTAATGTCTGGCGGATTTCCGGTTGGCTTTGCAGATTGTATCTGACTTTCTATAAGAACTTTGGATGTAAATTGAATGACTCATTAAATTAGGAACATTGATGGATTTCCACGCCCTATTAATGTTCCTTGTGTCGGAATTCTCTTATAGTTTACAGTTGTTGTTTCTCTCATTAACCTGATGTTCGGTTCCACCTGAAGTTAGTTAACAGTATATCTTCTCTCTGATTACTCATATATTGCTGTCAATGTATTTGTAACTGAAATGGGCTTGTTCTCATGAAACCTCGTTTTCGCCTTGTTCATATAGCTGTTTGATTGGTGTTATTACCCATTTATCTCTGTCGGTGTCGTTTCCATGGATTAATCCTATTGCCATTTCCTGCTTATTACATTCTAGTGGATACGTAATAGATCGGGTAGGTTTCCAGTTGTCGAATATTTTTCTTTGGTTACATTATTTCAACATGCTCCAGTTTTTTGGCCATATTCTTAATATAACGCGTTTCAACGCTGTATTCCCTTTCTATCTGTTGCAGTCACATCTGCTCCTGCTTTAAGTAGGACTTAAATTATCCAAGTTGGGAATAATCTCGTGCTTGCTGCGATCAATCTAGTGGGTTTCTCATCCTCATTTCTTAGATCGACGTGACTTTTCTAATCTTTCCCATATATTCAATTATTCTCTTGCATCTTTATGGTTGTTTGTCTGGCATAATGAGAATGTAGCGGGGTATTGTTTTCTTTGTCACCAATAGTAAATATAGGATGCCAATTTGGTTATTATTGTGGTTTATAATATGCCTCGATCTGGTTCGTCGCGTTTTGGTAGTTGTCGATTATTCTCATTACTCCTCTAATACTGCTCCAATATCCGTTTCGTCTTTGGTCCATTCTGCACAATGATCTTAGCCTCCTTCAACGAATGTTTTTCCCGCTTATTTACTAGGTTCTAGTTTTTCCATGTGGTGGGTCTTCCCATTTTCGTCATCGTTATTCTGTGGTATTCTCTTCTTCGGTATTCGTCTAGGTCATATATGAGCGGGTAATCTGGTTGATGCATCTGAGCTTGATATCCTTGCGTTTGGACCGTGTTACATACGTCTTTGTTCTGGTTTAGCTGTTATCGTTTTTGGTATCGCTTTGATCTGCTAACATTTACATATATTGGTCTAGTGAAGGGGTTTGTTCAGTAGTTTTCCACTCTTACGTTAGTTTCGCTGCGTATAAATTTGTATGGTCCTTTTCATTTCTTTGTACATTTCTTTGTCGGTGACCTGATCAATTCTGGTGTTTTCGATTGATTACCCAATCTCCTACGTTGAAAGTGTGTGGTTTGAAGTTTCATCTCTGATCATGGTAGATTTTGTAGCTTTCCTGGTTAAATTTGATGTTTAGTCTGCCGTTCTCCATATTCTTGCATTCTTTTTCCTGAAAATTTGACGTAGTCGTCTTCTTCCATATAATTGGATATTGGTCTGGATACTCTAGATCCATCGGCATATTACATTCTCTACATACATTAGCGTTGAATCGGCTCATCTTAGTTGCAGCATGTGTTTGCACATTCGTAGGCCAGTAGACATATTTGATGTATTCGTCCAATCTCCCTGATATCTGTCTACATAATTTGAAATAGCATTTGTAATAGTTGTCCCGTTGAATCTCTCTGTTAACCCGTTGCACTTGTGGATCGAATACGGTGATCGTTCTCAATTTTTTTGCTATTCTTTATTGAAGTAGTTGGTTACTTCTTTCATTATTCCACTCATAAACTTCGTTCCTTGTCGTTAATATTTGCTTGGGTTTTTCCATTCATGCAACAGATTTCTTCCACAGATTTTTTGTGCTATTGTTTGCCTTATTGGTCTTGCTCAGTGTGCAAAAATCTTCTGGGAGATTTTGTTCAGGTAGTCCGTAACTACTTAGTGATTATAAGTATTTTTTTATTTCCGTTTTAGTGTCCTGGGTAACGGTCCTAATTACTCATTGATATCATTGTCCAGATAGGTTCCGGGCTGGTACTGGCATAGGTTTTAAGTGTGCTTTTCGCATTTGCTTCCGCGTGTTTTTTTTCTTGTTGCCGCAAATTAGACAGTTTTTTTATCCAATCTTTAACGGATTCGGACATGTTTGGCCAGAAGTATTTCTGTTTCATTCTTGCCGAGCGTTTCATTAACGACATATGTTCCAGCCTAATTTTCCATCGATGAGTATTGGGTTAGCAGTTCCTTCCGTCTATTTTCGGGTATTAACATTAACCTTTGTTCGCACGTCTGGCATTAATTAGCCACTTTTTCTCGATTAAATATCTCCGGGTGTTCGATGTTTTATCCATGTGTTCTTCAATTGTGGATAATTTCATAGGTTTTCTGGTGTTACCCCGTTTTCACGTAATCGATATTTAATTTTCAATTCAGGGTCTTACTTGTTGGTCGCTCATTAAACCCTCGCTGAGGCGATAGTAATATGGTGCGCGCAAATTATCATGCATATCCCGATTTGACTTTCTCGTCCATCAGATTCTGGGAAGATGAATCTCGACATACAGTCCTAGCCGTTCTTGCATTTTGACTCGACCTGCTTTGAATTTTATAAATGGGGAGTATTCTTGTAGTTGCATCGCCATGCTCATGAGTCGACTTGATGCTTCTTATGTTGGTCCAGCCATATAGTGGCTGATGTCGCGTTGTAATGCATATTTCTTGACCCTCTAGTAAGTATTTGATAATGTTTAATCTTTGGATGATTGCTAACGCTTCTTTTCGGTACTGAATTAATTTTCTCGTGCTTCTTGAAGAGAGAGATATATCCCGTTACCCGTTTTTCCCTTCATCGTCTAATGTCCAAAATATTTGCAATCCAGATGCGTATCGCTTGCATCGGTTGCCAGTTAGAAACGGTTTTTTGAAATCGGGGTGATTAAGATTGGTCTTCAAATTAACTTGTACTCGTAATGTTTCAAATGCCAATTGTTTGTTCGTTTCCCCACACGAATGATGCACTTTTTTACTAAAATCTTGTATCGGTTGGGCTATACCTGCGTAATTTTTGATGAATTTTCTGTAGTAATACGCATAATCCTAGGAATTCCTGAATTTGGGTTACTGGTTTTTGGCCTGGACAATTTTTGATTTTTCGATATTCCTGGGATCGGTTCCTTTCCTTTTTGCTGATACTATGTGGGAACCAAGACCGATCACCTTCTCTTTAGCCCAATCGCACTTAGATGGTTTCAACTTTTCAATTTTCCACTGTCTTAGTCGGATAAATACTTTTTCCGTATATCTTTCTAAATGTTTGTTTCGAATGGTACTTGAAGTAAGATTTCAGCAGGCGTCCCTATATATAACCTGCATTGTTTTTTCCCCTGGGGTAAACGGAAATCATACATCCCGTTGAAATGAGCCTTGGGTGGGCATTGTTTTTTAATCCGAAGGGCAATTTTCTTAAAACTGGGAATATTAAGTTCTTTCTAACGATTGGTGAAATGCGGTTTTTCTCTTATCCCTCTTCTTTTTTTCCATTTTTAATCTGCCAAGTTACCCCACTTTTTAAAATTTCAATGAAGTGAAATATGCCTGCTCTTTGTAATGCTCAATAGCATTTCATTGATGTCTGGCCAAACGGGTACGTTAATCTCTTTTTTGTTACTGCTTAGGCTTCCTATAATCGGATGGCAAAATCTTTGCGTTTTCCCGTCTTCGTTTTTTCACGCATAGACAATGGGGAATTTGCCCATGGGTGAAAAACAGCTTTTGGTTCCGGATAACGTTTCGCATTCTAAGCATTTTTGTTATCCCTTGCTCGGCCTTACTGTCTTCTGAGCTTTCCGCTAGTTTTGGTATGGTCCTTTAGTTGCGATGTGGTGGGTCTTCGTCTATGAGTGGGGTATCCGCATGTAATTTACGATCCGCACTTCCAAAATCCATTCTGAAAATATTGGGCGGAAAATATCTTTATATTCACCATCAAACAGTTGTTGGTTAATTGCGCTTTTTTCCGTCTTCCTTTAGGAGTTTCAACTTATTATTTCCCATAAGTGGGTTTGTCCCTCTTCCTTTCCTTCCTCTTTCCCGCGCATTTAATAACTCGGAGGGATTGGTCTATCCATGGGCGTTAGCTTTCCCAGTCTCTCGTTTTCGTATATTATTTTATCTTCTTCGTCGAAATTCGTGAATGTTTTAATTGGGTAGTTTCCGGCCCGGTTTTTTTTCGGTTTAATCCATTATTTCCTTGCTAAAGGTTAAGAATTTTCTTCGCCGTTTTTTCCGAACCTTTTTTACTTTGGTTTCGAATAAATCCCTTTTTCCCTCCGTATGCCCCTCATTCTTATTTTAATGTATACCAGACATTTGGGATTTAGCTTTGGTAACCACTATTTTCTCTGAACACTTACTTAAATTGGTGGGTTTCAATGGCGCCAAATTCTGCTTCTTATCTTTTAAAGACATAAGGTTCCTAGGTCGATAACTAAATTTCTTTGAATAGTTCTGGCATTAAATCGGTTTCCGATTATCATGGTACACTAATTGTTGGTATTACCGCTAGGTATTTCTACCTCGTTGTTTTGATGTTTTAAATGTTGTCACCATCGTCCATTACGTTTTACCGTTTCCTTACTACATGCGATTACATGGACTCCCCGTTGGTCGATATCTTCCAATGAATGTCGTGGTATTTCGCTAAATGTTACTGCTGAGATATTTGCTCCTGTATCTATCATTGCTTCCGTTTCCTTTCCATTTATCTCGATGATTAGGGTAATTGCTGGTCCGGTCGATGTGTATAGTGCCGCTATTGTTCTAACTTCCCCGTCCTGATCTACGCTTCTTGATCGTCTTGTATTTATTGGATTTGTTGCTTCCCAATCAGGGTTATAGAGTGACGGGTAGATATTTGCGGTTGGTATCATTTTTGTTCCCATTGTGGTTGCTTTTGCTCGTGGTAATTTGCTTGGTTCCTCGTATGGCATTCTTGACATTGGTTCGCTTATCCACGCGCATGTCTTCTTTTCGTCCCAGTATACTGGTGCTTGGATCATTTTTGGTACGTTTCCTTTTCCGTTATTCTCCTCATCGTCAGAGTCGTCATCGCTACCGGTTCTTCTATATTCCTTGATTCTTTCCCACATACTTTTCCTGCTTCTTTTTAGTTCATCTCTCGCCCTTTCATCATATAGTGCTTTCCTGAATCGTCTACCAATCTCTTCGTCTGTCCCTTTCATTGTTGTTAAGACTCGTAATAATCGTTTGATTTTGTGTATATCCTTTGAGTGTCCGTGCAATACCATTGTTTTTGCCAAGAAAGGTAGTACTCCGACTAATAGTTTCCAATTTACCTTCTTTTCTCGTTTGTAGATGTCGAAGCATGCCAACATTTGTGTTAATATTACTCTTACTATTTGAATTATTAATATTATGCCCAATATTCCAGCCATCATTTGACCGAACACTAGGAATCTACCCCACATTGCTTTCATCATATTAGATGTTGCCTGTTGGAAATGGTCTGGCGATAATAGTAACTCGTAATTGGGTTTTTGTTCAAAGTTTGTACCACCTGTTATTGTTACTATATTTGATAGTATTGATTCTCTTCTTGCGGGGAACAATAGATTTTGTCTTGCTGCTTCTAAACTTTCTTGTGAATATATGCCACTGTTTACTACATCCAATGGTCGGAATTCTTGTTCTGTAGTTAGTTCCGTCAATCCGAATCTTTTTGGTTCGGCAACTGGGATTCTCATTGGGAACATTACCCATTTTCCGTCTGTTTGTTGGAACAATGGTCCGAAAGCGTTATTGCAATCGTAATAATTTGGTTTGTCTGTTAGCAGTTTCATCATTCGCGTTACTGGTTGTACGTATCGAATCTGTTTTTTGTATACCACTTCTAGTTCGTTTGTACATTTTCCGGGTGGTGCTGTTGATTTTTCTGGTACCATAGCGAATGTTTTTTCGCATTTGAATATGTACATCACTTCTCCGGCTATTCTTCCAAAATGCCCTTCTTGTAGCGGTAACAGCGGCATTGCGCTATCTGGGTTAGTTATCGCTACGGCTAGTTTCGTTTTCAATATCTCTTTGTTTAACTGACAATCGTTGCGTATTAAGTCGTGGTATACTTTTTGCATTGACTCTTGTCCTTTGTGATAGAGGAAATCCATCTTATTATTCATGTATAGATATAATTTCACTTCATCTTTGGCTACTGCGGCTATTCCTTGCTCTAGCATTTGTCTTGATGCATATAGTCCTGGGTAGTTGGTGGCATATACCATCTTTCCACATTTTTGTGTTATCTTTTCCTTTGATGAATCTCATTCCATCTCTGCTTCTGTGGTTATCAATGCTGCTGGGGTTTGTTTTGTTCTCAGTGGTTGTGACCTAGTTCTGGCTTTAATTTTTCCAGCTCTCGTTATTATTTTGTTCACATCATTTATTTGTAATTCCTCTGCGTCTTCCTCGAATACTTCTCCTCTCACTTCGTCGAATAACGCTGTTTTTAAGAATTGCATTCTACATTTGTGAATGTTTTGCTTGATAAATTATCGTTGATGTTCCGGTTTTACAAACGGTGTCTGTTGCTTGGCACATTTGGTTTGATTTCATTACTTGGGTTGCTCCATCAAATTGTGCTTCATATTCTTTTAAATTCGACTGTATAAGTTTCTATTACAACCACTCCTGTTACTAGTTCTCCCTTTATAGTATATTTTCCTCCCTGGCAATCTCCAGTTGCTGAATTGATTACTCCTGCGACGGAATATGCTTTGTACCTGGATCATTCCACTTTTTCCTTTAGTACTACTCCTTCTTTTAATCTCATTTCTCCTCCGCTAAATAAGTCTTTGCACTGCTCTCCTGATACTTGTAGTATTTCCTTTCTGTTCCAGGGTTTATGATTGATACGTGGGAGTGTGCTCCGCAGTGGTATGCTAGCGTTTTTCGCGTGATTGCGCATTCCTTGGCTTTTGTTCTGATGAAATCCGATTCTTGGTAAATGTGATAGGTTATCGCTTTTTCTATAGTGGTCAGATTATTGGTATTGCCATCCGGCATTCTCGATATCTTTTTAACGAATATTTGTCTCCTAGTACTGCTTTGTCGCAGTCGAATATCAGGAATCCGTTTGTTGCACCTGTGCACATTAGCCACACCATCATTGTCATCATTAGTGAATGTATGCTTGCATTTCTCATGGTTATGTCTTTTATTGGCAATTCGTGTTCGAAATCGTTCAGTAGTGCTTTTAATCTCACATGCATCGGTTTAACTTGTTCGTTTTTTCGTGGTTTATTAATAAATTGTTTCCATCCGCCATTCTGTAGTATGCCGGGTTCTATCTCTTGCTGCACGATCATTGCTGTTAGTTCGACGTTATTCATGAACTGTTTGTTTGGGATTTTGCTTGTTGCTAAACTCATTAGATTATATATAAGGTAGGAGAGTGCCACTAATCGATATTCGTCATCATCCGTATTTGTGAGCAATTGGGCGACTATTTGTCTCATTTCTTCCCATTCTAATTTCATCGTTTTAGTTTTCTCCTTGATCAGCTTCGGAATTATGCTAGATACGGTATACCATAGTTGTTTGGCGTCCTCACTTGCTCGATTTCTTTGCCATAACCTCCTTAGTGGTTGGCTGGTGATTATTAGCATATCCGCTAATAATTCTCTTATCCATTCTGTTCCGCTTTCCTCTCTGGGGTGAGTTTTTCTCATCTCGTATGCTATTTTTTCCAGTTTATCCAACCTTGTCATCCATTGCTGTTGTTTGGATTGGTCTCTGATTTTTGGTTCCCCGTTTTCGGTTGTCAATTTTGGCCTACCTCTTGGACGTTTCTCCATGGATGTGCCTGTTTCTTTTGTTGCCCCGTTTTCCGTAATGTTCGTTAGGGTTACCCCTTGGCTTTCCTTGTTTTGTTCTCTGAGCCATTCGTCCCAGTCTTGTGTTAGATATACATCATCCTTTGCTTCGTGAGTTTGTGTTATACACTTTTTCATTGGTGTGAAGTCTTTATCCTCAATATCCATTTCGATTATCATTTCTTCTATTTCGTCTTCTTGTTGTTCCTTTATTTGATGATAGCTGGTTGACGGTTGTTCCTCTCGGATGTCCGGTAGCTTCGTGGGTGTTTTTATTACTAGCGGTGAGAGCTCCTCCTCCTCGTCTGTATTTTCATTCAAAATCATTACTTCATCTCCTTCGAACATTTTTGGGGTTTCATTTTTGTCTCCTCCCATACTGGGCGTGCTCATACTTGCTTTGATAGGTTTTGGTTTTATCTCTTTTCTTTTTAACGGTATTCCCAATGTTTCCGCCATTTTCAAGGGGTTTATTTCTCCCATCACCATTGGTGTTACTCCTACTTCCAACATATTATCTAGTGATCGCCCGTGGAATTGTAAATGGAAGGGAGTTTCATATGCTAGTTTCCTTTTTACCTCTTTTATTTTTGCTGTTGGGTGGACTTCTAGTTCTTCTGATGTTTGATCGGGGTAGAGTATTTTTATTTTATATTTTCCTTGCGGTTCTTGTGCCCACTCTCGGTGTTTCCATTTGCGTATTACTTGGTCGAATACTTCCGGACACCATTCATTTTTCCTTCTATATTCTTCGATCTCTTTTACTAGTTCTCTCAAGTTCTCGAGGTTTTCGCCATTTTCTGCCATATATTTCGCGTGCGTCGTTGCTGCTCGTCTCTGGCTCCTTGTACCTTGCTGTAATATTTCTATTAATTTTTCGCAATGATCGTTTTCTAATTTTATTTGTGCTTCGTCGATATCTACTGATTGGGGTCTTTGTTTCTTCATTACGTTTATTTTTCTATATTCGTTTTCGGGCATCGTTTTATTTTCAACTTCTTTCGTTTTGTATTTCGGGGTTTCTTCTTCATGATTGTTAACCTTTTCTCCCTCTGATGGCTCTTCTTCTACTGCTCCGGGTTTTAGTTCCCATCTTTTTTCTTGTTCATTCCATTGTTTCTTCCATGGAGTTGGTTTGCATTCACTTGTATCTAATTCACTGAGTTTCTCTTTTAGACGGTGATCCTTTCGCCATTGCCGATAAATTTCTATTATTCTCTTTGATTTTTCGTGGCCTTCCTTTTCTACTTCGTCTATCTCTTTCCACGTGGTATCGGTTCCCCATCGAGCTTCTTCCATTGGTACTATTCTGATTTCTTGGTCATCATCCCATATTCCCAACTCGTATAGATATGTTTCATCTTCTTCGTGCAGGTAATGATGAAGGTATTTTACGGCCACATCTTCTATCATTCCATCTTCGCTTTGATCTTTTGTTTGTTCCATGATCATCTCGTTGATGATTTTTATTAATTCGTCTACTCGCGTTTTGTTACTTATCTTTAACGTTATTTTTTCCTCGTTTGGTAACTTTACTTTTATTTTCAGTTCTTTTGTTTTTTCCTTTCCTACTCGGCGAGTTCCGTATCTCCCGATTAATGTCGTATTCTTATAATTGGCGTGTCTGAGAATTACTGTGTCACGTAGGTTTCCTATACATACTTTCATTTCTACCGGTTTGAGATACATTAGTATTTCCCAATTCTTGTGGATTTGATCTATTATTTGTGTGATTAGTTTTTCTCTGTTTTTACAAAATATTCTCTTGGTTGCTCCCTGTAAGTTCTTTTTGATATTGATTTCGAATTCATTTTTCGCGTATTCTGCCCATAATCCGAAATCCGGTACGGTTTTTTCTTTTTCTAGCGTTACGTATGTTGGTTTACCCGGCCATATTAGTGCGTCTACTAGGTGTAGGTCTGGTTTATTAACCATCCATTATGATATAGGTTATCGTTTTTCTTGGAGCTTCCCATTCTTTCTTTTATCCAATCGAATATTTCATCGGTGTTTGGCTGTTTAATCCAGATACGTTCTATGAAGTCCGGCGTTTGCATGAGTATTTGAAACTTCGTTATATCTTCTAGTTTCTGTTTTTCTAGATATGCTTTTACCCGTGGTTTCTCTTGTTCGGGTATCACGTCTCCTTTTGATCCCTCGAGTTGTAGGATGTACCTCATGTATCTCTTGAATACTTCACTGTTGATGAATTCCTCGTTTATTAATGTTTCGGGTATGGTTTCAATTAGTTCTTCTATTAATTTTAGTTTCCTTCTGTGGGTGATAATGGTCGATCTGAGATCCATCGATTCATTGGTCGTATGATCTGTTTATTTTGTTCTCGTTTTCTGACACTTGTAGTGCTTCTCCCATCAGGCTGCTGGTTTCACTTATTTCCCCATCTTCTGGTGATGAATCTCTGATGTTCCGCAGCATATTTATTTGTAAATTTTCTTTGTTTTTACTTTCGTTAATCCTCTTTGGTGGTGTTTCAGATTCTTTTTCTATGTTGTTGATTGACTTTTCTATTATATCCTGTCTTAATCCGGAATTTCCATTTGTCTGTTTGGTTACTGTCGTTATCTTGTTCTCGTTTGACCGTTCGTTCTCGCGAGTTATTCTTTCTTTGATTTTCCCGAGTAGTATTTTTTGTGTTCTCCGTTTATCTGTTTTAGTTGGTCTGAATGTCTCATCTGGTTCGGTTTGATTTTCTCCTAGTTTTTCTAGTTCTGGTTTCGCGAGTTTATCTTTTGGCAACTTTTTATATATATTGTAGCAGTATTGTTCTTTGACCTCTTTGATCATTCTCATCATGTTAATTCTCGGCAGATTATCTTGTCGTTGTTTGAATCTTTCTTGTCTCACTCGTTCCTCTTCCATTTGTAATTGTTGCCAATCCTGGGCGTGTTGTTGTTGTGTCGTTTCTGTTTCTCTATTTCTTACATTTTCAACTCTTTGCATCATATGGATATTTGATTGTTGTTGTTTGTGATTGGTTTGTTCGCATCATTTTTGCCATCATATCTTTAAGGTGTGATATTTCCTGCATCACATTCACTTGTTTTGTCTGTTCGACGTTCGGTTGTCTAGGTGCCACTTGTACATAGTTATTATTCCTTGGTGGTCCTTGGTTTTGATTGTTACTCCCTCTACAATTATTCGCTACGTGACCTTGTTTCCCGCACTTAAAGCAGGTTCTGGTTTCACATCGATTGATATTATGTCCTTTTTTTCCACATCTACCACATGGTACATTTTGGTAGCATTCGTTTTCCCAATGTCCAATTTTTCCACACGTTCTACATTGTTTACCTTGCGTTGGATTATTTCCGCCGTTGTAGTTGGTTCTTTGGTTATTATTATAATTATTGTTTGGACGGGTGTTATTTGTCCTTTGCACCGGAGGTTTAAATATTTGATGCGCTCCTGGTATAAATTGATTCATTTTTGCACCGTTTTGTTCGTTTTCTTCCGTTTTTACTGCCATTGTTGCTATCATTGATTCATCTTGCATAAGTGTAATCTGTGATGGTAGGTGTATTTCCGCCTGATTTGCCCTAGCTACTGCGTCGTCTAATGTGGTTAACATCTGCATTCCTACTGCAGATCTCAGCTCTGGTCGTCTTAGTCCATCTACAAATATGCCAATCAAATGGGCTTCGTCTAATTTTCCATCGGTTGCCGTTTTCGCCAATCTTCTGATTTCGCTCGCGAACATCGTGTTTGACTCTCCGTGTCTCTGTTTCCTATTAAATAATTCTTGTATTCCTTGATTTGTCAGTTTTGCCACTCCAAATGTTAATTTTAAGAATTCTTGGATTTCTTTCCAATTATTTAGTGGTTTTCCTCTTTCCTTTGCTTCCAGAAAGATATCTAGTGCGCTGTCGCATAGGTATAGTGGCATTCGGGTTTTTACCATATCGTTTGTCCATCCGCAAACCTCTACATATACCCCAAAATTTCTTAAGAACGTATTTAGTTTATTAGCGTTCCCGTTGAACGGTTCCCCTCGGAATTTTTCTCGGTATTCTCTGGTGGTTTCGTTCGTTGGTGATAGCTTGTTTGGTTCTTTTTCATTGTTTTTAATTAGATTCCCGTCCTTTTCAGCCATATTGTTTTTGTTTGTTGTTTCTAGATTATTTAATTGATCCTCCCAGTTATTTGGTACGATTTGTTGTTGGATTACTATGTTTATTTCTTGTTGGTTGTTATTCTCGTTCTCGTTCGCGATATTGGTTTGACTCGTAGTCCTTGTTGATTCTTGGTTTTCTTTGTCGCCTGATCCCTGGCTGTTGGAATCGATATCTTCGAGCGAATTGGTTCGATGTAGTTTTCTCGCGACTGAGGTCGATCTCGATTTCTTGGCGCTTTTTCCTGAGAGTAGGTAGCTATTACGCGATCGTAACGTTGTCCTTTCCTCGATATCTTCGGTTTGGGTGGTTTCCTTTACTTTGGTGGATTTGTTGCGTCGGGGCCTGTTGTCTGTCGTCTCGTCTGTATTTTTGTCCGTAGTCGGTTCCTTTGGTTGCGAATATTTCACTGAGTTTTGATTTGTTGTCGAATCTTTGTTATCGTCGAGTATTTGTCGCTTCGATACCTGTACTTGATTGAATATCTTGTTTTATTGGTATTTGTGGGTATTCTGTTGGTTTGTTTGTATTGGTTGTGAATTTGTCTACGTTGAATGCTTTGATTGCTTTGATTGCTTTGATTGTTTTGATTGAGTTCTAGAACGAAAAAATGAACCGTGTAGCCTAATCCGCTTACACGCTTTCAATCTTTCGAACCGCCTCAAATAAACACACGGGTTTATTTATTATTTTATTTTGTTGTCTCTTTTTGTTTGTTTATCTTTCCTCCTTGTTATTATTTTATCGCTATGCTATTATTTTATTCCTTATTCCTTTTCTTAGCTTGATCGCTATATTGATTTGGTTATAGTACCCATAATTATAATAATTCATACTTCCTCGGTGTTATCCCGTTTATTATAATTCCCATACGTTTTGTTTGACTTATTTTACGTCGATTTTTAATTATCTATATGGGGTAGTAACAATTATCTATATGGTCGTAATAATTATCTATTTATTATAAATCGTTCGGCTTTGCCGTTTCTCAGATTCTATTACCCCCCTTATTTTATTTTGTTTACTATGCGTTTCGCATTCCCTTTTATTTATACTTATATAATTTTGTTTCCCTTTCTCTTTCTTATTTTAGTCATTTTCTTCATTCTACTTCTATTCCCATCTTGTCCCCTTCGGTTTCTTCTTTTTGTTTTTCCCTTTCGTTTTCCTAATTTATCTTCCTTATTCTTATTGTCTTTTGTTTATATTATCTTCCGTTTTCTTCGCCTGTCAACTTCGATATCGTTATCTCTTACCGTTTCTATACAGCATATTCTCTCCTCCGTGCACGGGTATTATTTATTTTATTGATTCCTTTTGTCTTGTTTCTCGTTATTTCTTTTCTATCCTTTTCGATTACTTAATTTTTATCTTTTTTATTATAATCATGGATCATGTCTTTTTATCACATGTCCTTTCTAATTTCCATTGAGATTGTACTCCGTTAATGCACAATTCTTTTACTCCGTTTTGAGATGGTGTTTTATTCTTACCCATCTCTTTTAATTTTCCCAAATTATATCATATCTAATTTATATCTTTTATTTTCTATGATTGAGATCAGGTTCCGTTAATACCTGTCCCCTTATTTCTGACCATGTGAGATAGGTTCTAGTGATACCATATCCCTTATATTTAATTCGAGATCAGGTTCCGTTAATACCTGTCTCCGAGTTGAGACTGTGTTCCGTTATTACACATCTCATGGGGTTCATGTTCCGTTAATACATGTCCCTTATATGAGATCAGGTTCCGTTAATACCTGTCTCCGATCTGAGGTTGTGTTCCGTTAATACACATCTCATGGGGTTCATGTTCCGTTAATACATGTCCCTTATATGAGATCAGGTTCCGTTAATACCTGTCTCCGATCTGAGATTGTGTTCCGTTAATACACATCTCATGGGGTTCATGTTCCGTTAATACATGTCCCTTATATGAGATCAGGTTCCGTTAATACCTGTCTCCGATCTGAGATTGTGTTCCGTTAATACACATCTCATGGGGTTCATGTTCCGTTAATACATGTCCCTTATATGAGATCAGGTTCCGTTAATACCTGTCTCCGATCTGAGATTGTGTTCCGTTAATACACATCTCATGGGGTTCATGTTCGTAATACATGTCCCTTATTCTCGGTTTGGCCCTTATTTTACTCGTGATTACGTTTTCTTGCCGGGTTTCTAATCGTTTCCGTTTTCCTCTTTTTATTTATTCCTTACTCCAGTTCGTTAATTATTTTCCTCTTATTATTACTTTCTATTTTTCGACTTATTCCTTTGTTTATTTCTTATACGCGCGTTTCTCTTTCTGCCTCTTCAAGAGTTCTTCGCCTACCCCCCAGATTTAAAACATAAAACGGCTTTGTTGATCTGCTACTGCAACGGTAAGGTGATCAATCTTACCACAGTAGCTTTTCAACTGGGCAAAACTTGTCGACAGTTCGTCCTATATCTCTCTTCTGGGTGATCGGTTATCCCCTCCCGATTTGGCTTTTAATCGTACTACCCGAAGGTAGCTCAAGGTATTTCCCCTATGCTTTATCTCTGGTGTTCATAATGTCTCATTCTACTTCTTTTGCTTTTTGTTTTTACTTTTGTATATATATAATTATTCATATATTTTATATATATAGGTATATGGGCAGGAAAGGGAATAACTAACTAATTATTTATTTCACAACAGGTTTACTCGTAATACACCGTCACTTTTTCCTCAATATCGATTTTACAAATTACACAAACAGTCATTGGTTTAGCACATTTTTGACAATAGCAGAAATGTCCACATGGGAGTGTCAGCACTTTTATTCGCTCAGTTTGGCAGACGTAGCACTGGTGTAGTGGTGCTATCTCTCGTCGTATTATGCTCTGTATGGCGTCAGGTATTGTTTCAACTTGTTGCTCTATTGCGTGATATTTTATGTTTATTTCTGGGTTGTTTACTCTTTCTCGGTACCAGTCGTATTGGTTCTTTGTCTCCGCTGTTTGTATTAGTCCTAATGTTGTTCGGGTGTTTTCACGGCTTATCGTTTGTGGGTTGCTTTGCCTTGCTCTGTTTATCTGCTTCATCTTTTCAACTAACTGTTCTACTGAGTTTGTTTCAATGTTCAAGAAGTCTTGCAACTGGTTTAATTTTTCGTTATAATGGTCCATTTTCTACAAAAATTTTATTATTAATTTAATGGTTTTATTATTCTATTATTAATATTTAATTTATTGATTTTGCTGCCTCATTCTTTTATTATTTTCTTTTATTTGGTAATTGAGTTGCTAATTCTATTCTATCCCTTTTATTTCTAATTTTATTATCCTTCTATTTTAAATTATTAATATTTTTATTCTATTGATTTTTAATTTTATTTTATCCCTTTTATAGTTAATTAGTTTATTTTTATGATACCTTTTTATTTATTTCTGTTAATTTACAAGGTCGTCTCCGCATTTTGTTTCTGTACTTTAGTTGGATAGTTTCAGGTATTCTCGTGATTTTCTCTCCGATTCGCATCACTCTTATTTTCCTTTTGTTAATACGATTTTATCTTACTCTCGGCTGGAGATTTATTTATACTTTCTCCGTTGGATTTACATTTCCCTGGGTTTCTATTTTTCTATTTGCGAGTGGTCGCAATTAAATGTAATCCCGGCTGAGCCCCCAAAAATCATGTTGGACGCACTGGAGTTATTAAATTTCATAACTTCACTCCACCTACTAATAGGACTTTCAATCGTAATGACTAGGGAAAAACTCCGCAGGCGCCGCGTGATTTTAGTAACCATCATGTACCCGTGACCGAGATCACGTTGGTGATGTACAAAATGGCCGAATGCCATTCGAGCAGGTGAGCGCCATTTCTAGCACTACTCCTCGAAGGACCTTCGTCTTTCCCGAGTTGTTCGCTGCCGTTAGGAGGGCTTACGCTTCCGTATAACAGTTCTCGTTGTGCGTTAATCCCCGGAGAGAAAATCCTAGATGATCATCTAATTTTACCCTGTGTTTACCACTGTTCAGCCCTCTCAGTCCCGCTATACCACTTATAAACTCATTTATTTAGCCATCCCAACGCAAGAAAATAAAACGAAGGCAAAAGAAAAACACCATAAACTTAATAATTGTATTCATCACAGCAACAAAACAGAATGGGGTGCAAAGTTTAATCATGTCAAGTTTCTAAGGGAAAGAATTTCCACTCTGACGTTCATTCTGTCTCACACACTAAATCAGATCCCTATTAATCGTCTCCATCGATGTCAGTGGGAAAATATTTTCGTTTCCTTGGTCTATATGGTGGAGGATCTAAGAATTGAGCCTCTTCTCTTCTGGTTGAGGGACCTGCGACTTCTTGTGCCAGGCTAGAATTAGGCACTTCGCCCGTAAGAACGGCGATATCCTCCACTTCGAGTCCAAGCCCATCGAGGATGTGGGTGACCGGGAAAGACTCCGGATCCTCGTCAATTAAATTTATGTGAATCGACCGGGCAGGGGATCGAATTATTATGTCAGGGGCGTATAGAATATCCGGGTCGAATTCCGGAAACTCAAACTCCTGGTAAGGTGGAGGCGGATCGTTGGTTGGATTGGGGATCTCCGTAGGTTCCACTCCAGTGAGAACCTCTTCCGCTCGTCGGCGCCGCTCGCGACGACGTCGATTTCTATTCGGTCGCCGGCGAGTCCGTGCGTTAGTAGTATTCCGGGTGTCCTCAGCAGGTGGTTGAGGGACAGCGGGCTCGCCAGACGGGCTGAGAATACCAGGTATGGGATTCCTAGAGATAGAGGACGAAGGTAATTCGTTGGAGACAGGAAGGTGAGAAGCTGGAATTATTTCCAATTCCCTGGCTCGGATATTTGCCGGGACGCAAGCTTGGAGCTCGGTGTCGGTGAACGCACGACGGAGTGCAGTTGATTGCTCTTTGATGAGCAGCCGCTGGGTGCGGGATTCCGTAATCAATTCGTCTCGCGCTCGAGTGAGTCGCTCGATTCTCTGTCGCAGTTCTTTGACGACCTCGGGCGGAGCCCACGTGCCCTTTAGTCGTGCGTATTTGGTCTGGAGGGTTTCGTGTCTTTGCTTTAATTCTTCGTATTGGTGGCGGACGGCCACGATCGACGAGGGAAGTCGTGGTATTCTTGGCAATCTGTCCATTTCGTTGTTGTTATTAAGATTCTGCATCCTAAAAAAGAAAACGAAGGAAAGATAAAAAAAAATTTCTTGAGAAAATAAAGTGGTGATAAAGTACGGGGACCTGGGCGAGAGACAGGGCGGCAGTTTAACGGTTGGGTCCTTATTCTGTTATCCCCCTGGCGGTTCCCCGTAAGTTAGCCATTTGCCAATATTAGGTAGCGCTGAGGTATCTTCGGGCATGCTACAATAGTCGCATACTAATTATTACGGAGTCGGCTAACCCCAATTTATCTCATTTGCGATAAAATGATTGAACAGTTGATCTAATTGCTTTGTAATTAAATTTATTTTACCTTGCCATGATGTGGGTAGTCATTTAGAAGCGTATTGGGATTTTGTTAGTTCAATACGTTTTCCTTAACGAGTATTTCTAGGTTAAATGTCGGCTATTCCGAATTAGTTTTTAATTACTATTACGTTTATCCTTAATATTATAGGTATTTTATTAATTTCCTTTACTATGGTTATCTCCCTTATAGAATTTATTGTTATTACTAAATTTTTGTCATTCCTTTCGTTCAATCCCTAGTGTGATATTCATAGGATCTATTATCGCTATTATTACCATTTGCACTGGTTTCATTTATTATATTATTTAATTGGGTTAACCCGGACAATTTTCCCTCTTTACCTTCATGGTTAAATGTCATTTAGGTTATTTTATCTACCGTAGTTGATCTCATCAATTCCGCAGTGTTCGTGATGATCAATGTTACTACTCTTGCCGTTACAGTCAGGCTGGTTGTTTCAGTTATCGCTAGTTTTATCTCTTATAGTTCATCCGAAATAGTCATAGAATCGGTCACGTTCTATTGATTTAGTGCAATTCCATATCTGCGTTAATTTGAATTTTATTATACGTCGCATTACATTAGAGCGTTTTTCAAATATCAACTAAGTAATCAGGCGTGACTATTGTCTACTTACACAAAATTTATCGATTTTCAAAGTAATTGTTTTGAATTTCCTACAGTCACCATTTCACAATTTGATTTGGTCGGGAAGAAATCTTAGCGTTTTATGATGCGTACTGACATTCCCATAACCATTCTCCTTTAGGTTAGCTCATTTCAACGGTTTTACGAGATTTAGTTCAAATGGAGATATTATGGTTACGATGTTTATTCATCAACTAATTCTACTCTTACCCCTACTACCCGTTTCTAATCGAGTCGTCCGAAAGAAAATGACTCGCATGGTCTGATTGTGATCATGCCTAAATTCCCCTTTCTCTCTACTGTCGCATCTTCCCTGATTTTATTCCAACTCGTTCCGGCCACATATTTCAGAAGCCGCCCGAGTATACATCGGCGCCCTGCGTAGCGGTCCTGTGCATTATCACCAGAACCGACTGCGGACTGCCGAGGGGTCCACGAGGCATGACCCGCGAGCCCAACTAAGGGTTTTCACCCACTAGTTAGCCCGAGATCCGTCCATGGACCTTCTATTACGATACAATATATATATGAATTTAAGGGTCGGACAATAAATATCGATATAATTTTATTGGCATAAAAGTGAATGAGACATTACAAAATTTTTAATTACAAACATATAAAATTAAGATAAGATGTACAATAAAAATTCCTTACGTCTCAAGAGTTCTAATCGTCCAAAGTTGCACAAAAATTTCAATAGTTTTAAAGGTTTTGAAAGATTTTTAAAAGTTCCAAGTTATGAAATTCATCACTGTATTTATACTATTTGTATGCTTGTGTGCGACCAATAGGCGATTTTTCGCCATTTTTAGGGCTTTTTATTTATTTTATTACTTAAAATTTATTTTTGTTATTTTTTGTATATTTTTCTTTAATTTTTAATATATAATTCAGTTTATGTTCGAATTTCATTTTTACTGTTATTTTTTGATAATATTATTTTTGCCCTTTTTTATTTGTTCTCTGGTCGCCTCTTCTGCCTATGTTTTTTCTAAACCTTATTTTGCAAGGTTTTGGCAGTTTATTTTATTTTTTATATGTTTCTTTCTGCAGCTGTCTTGCTTTTTTCATGATTTTTATTAATTATTTGTTTTTTATTTAGTTTTGTTATATATTTATTTTGTTTTAATTAATATGTTTTTCATTAATTTTTAATATCTTGGTGCGGTGCATGTTTATGTGCAGTGATTCCTTCCACAACTTTTTCACTTTTATTTTTTGTTTAGATTGTGGCTCTGAGCCCAACATAACTATGAAATAAATAAGTTTATCATGAAAGCATTACTAACCAAAAAATTGTTCATTCAGATTTGATTGAAGCATAGGAATCAAAAGGCTGCTATTATATTAACGTATTTCAGGCAGATTGTTAGTAAATCAAAAAAACATTTAAGATACGTGGTAGACCTCATCGTTAATGTTACATGCTTACATAACTGGGGTTTTTATTTTTTCTCCTAGCTATTGGTCGATTATATAATGATTGGTTATAAGTTCGGGCTCCGTGTTCAATTTAGCGCTACGGTTGGAGGATTATATTATTTTCCTTATGTGAACCGTTAGGAAATTAAAATTGATTTTTGCTAAATTTAGTTTAAAATTCCATATTTTAGCTTTCTAAAATCACAAATTACTGACATAACAACGATTTTGCAACGTTAACTTCCCCGTCACCTTCCCTTAATTGATCCTAGGTTAAATTGTGTTGATATTAAGAGTTTATGAGAGCTTACTGGACTACTCAGTGTTTTGATTTTAAGCAGATTTGTATCGTCATAAGTTAGGTCGAATTTTCAGGAATTGGGTGATGATGGACTAGCCAAAAGACTATTTCCTCTAAAACCCATTTTCCCCTATACGGATTAATATTGACATTTCAGCTCCTGCGTTCTCACGCCGTAGCCTTCACGGGCAAAAACTATTGGCAGACTTACAAAGCACTTACACAGTTTGATTGGGGTATGTTGATTTTGCTATCTCGCGGTGTTGTATCGGCTGTGGGCCGGAAAAATTTCGACATAAATCGTTCAGTTTAAAACTTTTTAAATATAACTGGCATTGTACATCTTTGAACATAATTGGCATACAATATCATCCACTTTCATCACAAACATTTTCTCACGCCGATGCCCAAACAGAACTCATGAGGTTGTCTGTGTACGACGCGGAGAAAGTTTTCGGATATTTCTTCACTTACATTGTAAGATCGTAGCAATAAATAGTTTTTTATTTACTAAAAACTGATTAAAATTCTGTGAAAATGAATCGGTATATATACCTATTGTGCGACCCTAACCTTGCGTGTTAAATTTGATGTAATAAAACAAAATTTGACCTTGTGATTTTCTTGTATATTCTAATTCTAGTTTTATTATTTTCGTGATTTAATTTGATAATTTTATTTTTTTCCAATTCAAATTATTTAATTTTAGTTCCAATTTTCATGGACTTTCACTTTTTAGTGGATTGTCAAATTTTGGTCAAATTTTGGTGTTCTCATGTTATTTCCATGTTTACTTCGTGCGGATCTTGTTATACTTTGTTATTATTTTAATTTATTTTTATGTTTTTCGATTTTATATTTTAATTATTTCTTTCTCGTATTTTAGCATGGTTAATTGATGTTTTATGGGTCTGATTTTAAATCTGCATGTTGTGTTTGCGTGTTATTACCGATTCATTCAAATGGTGGGTTACAGGGTTTCATTGTTTGTTTGAACTAATCGGTGGTTGCCCTCGTAACGCCATACAAAATGATACTAATCGCCACTTGGCACCCGTTGCTAAGCAACGTTGGTATGTGTTCAAGTGGTGGATTGCCCGCAAAAATTGAGTACCATGTGCTAGTACTGTAGTTGCTCGGACAACCCTCGGGTTCACGAGCTGTCGATAGAAGACCTGTGCTCGCTTAGCTCTGTCCCTCATACTATTCAGGTTTAGCCCTTAATTGACTATAGAAAACTGAGATGTAATACGGTTACTCGTGACAATACTGACATGCGATTTCAAAAGAACGACTCAACTAAGGCGAACACTACTCTATTTGAATCAATTACATGTGGAATGTTTACTGTTTGGCGTTCTGCAGCTGCGTTGCTCGACGTCGGGCACGTTCCTTACGTCGCGGTCGACGATTATTGATGGGTTGTTCTGTTGGCTTGGTGGTTGTCTGCGGCATTTGGGTCGGGGCGAAGATGAGCGGGTAAGTTACCGCCTCACCTTCTCGGCATACCGCTAGGGCGACTTCGAGTCCCCGAATCTGCGTGCGCAGACTCTGATTTAGCTGCCGCTCTTCCTCCCAGCCTTTCTGAGCCGCTGTGAGTCGGTGATATACAGCTCTCATCTTTGCTGGATCAACCCAGGTTGCTTTTAACTGTTGAGTCTCTCGAGTTAATTGAAGTATTTGGGCGAGTAACTCTGCGTTCGATTGTCTTGCCCGTTCCAGTTCCGCTTGTAGAAGTTGTAGGGATGACATCACTATAATAGGGGAGCATTTAAATTCCTTGTTGCCTTCATTAAATCAAAGTTTTATTATTTAACTAAACAAATTGTATGAAGCTAGTTTATCTATGAGATCAAATAACAAACGAAAAGGAACTCAATATTTAAATCAATCTCTACAACACTCTGTCATTACTATAGTACATCTTCCGGGAATTCTCTCTCTAAACTCCTCTTCAGAGCCGCCACCGTATAGGGCCGTCGGGTATCGCGGACTGGGTGAGGTGGGTATGCCTCCGCGATGAGCCCGACGCGGATGTCCTCCTCCACGTTCGTGAGGTACATCCGGGCTTTGACCACATTGAGGTCCACTTGCTCTTGTACTTGTTCCCAGAAGGTGAGGAGATTTCTGGCGTGATCATATATTTCTTCGGCCGGGTATTGTTGTCCGGCGAGTCCACAGGGATCGGATTCGAGACCCAACAATCGCCAGGTGGTCGGGTGTGGCCACCGGGGTGGAAGTTGTTTGGTAGTCGCGGCAACCTTTGGTACCTCCCTTGGGTGTGGTTCCTCTACTACTTGAATGGTAATTTGGTCGATAGGCATATCTAAATGGTTATCGTTATCAAATTCGATTAAGTCGTCGGCTTATAATAATACTAGACTAAACGTTGATTATATTATCGCTCTTAGACCGATTAAACCTTACTAGTTTGATTATTATTGCAACTCGAAACGACTAAGGTTATTTATCTGTGCGTTCCTGGTGGGATGTATTCTGCTGGCTAACTCCTCACGGCACTCCCATCTAACTCTTGTTAATGATGGTAATAATTAGAACAAGATAACATTTTAGTGTTAAGCAGATGGGTGAGTCGAAAATCCACAATCTATCAGACATTAACGTTTGTTAAGTTAGGATTTGTCTAGTGGATGGAATTACTACTAATTAAGGTTCATTTACAATTCACTAAGTACTCCGCGCTACTATCTGTTAGAAATCGGTTTCAGAACTCAAAGGCTCCGTGATTTTATCAGATGTTGAGGTTGATCTAAGGTTTACCAACTACCCACTGCTGTTTGAGATTTATTCCGAAATTTATTAAATATATAAAGGTTATATTAACTAATATAAGGTTACAATTTACTAATATATATCATCGATATTGATTAAACTAATTCTAAAATCCGCTATTCTAGGATGTTAATGTCTATTCGAAACAGAGGTAGAGTTTACCTGTTGTACGTAAATTGACGAAATTCAATTTAGTCACATCCTGTCAGGATGATGTTGGCGGAAACGTCAATCCCTTCGATCCAGCGGATGTTAGATTCATTCAAGGTAGGTTTCCGGTTTCCGGTTGATTCCCTCAAGTTAATTTAGTTATCGATCGGCTACTTCTATTATCGATTTAGTGCAAATTTCGGTTGTGGAGTGCGCGCAGACTTTCTAATGCTGGGACCCCTTATCAAGCATCACTTCGATATTCATCATTTGATATATTTATTCGTCTAAGTTGGACTATATCGGATTTTAAGCGCGTCGTAAGTTAATTTCTTGTGATTTTGTTGGTGTATTTATTAACTTTATAGTCGTTCGTTTGGTTTCTACGAGAAAATTATGGGATCATTCTCGGGTCTAAAACGGTGTCAGGATATTCGTCCGATATCAAGAAAATCTTTCTAAGCTAAATGGCCGCCATCAATTTAAATCTGATACTATTTCGTTTCCCAATAAACTGATCTGTTCGCGTTTCTAATTCGGATCATTTTCAATTTTATCCCTGGCTTTCAATCATAGTGTTAATTTGAATTTCTGTCACTTTTATTCAATAACGGATTGGTATTTATTTGTTGATTCATTCATTTTGGTTCTTTTAATCACGACTTCTTTATGTTAATCAGACTTTATTTTTAATTTGGTCAGTGAATAATATTTTATACCCCATTTTATTCTGAATTGCTAAGGTTTTATGTTAATCCATCTAATTAAATCAAAGGAAAAGCTCCGTTTATTACGCAATGAGTTTGTACTATTAATCAACGAATTATTTTATTATTATCGATCGTATTCGAGCTTCAACCAAATGAGGGCTTTATTCCTAATCCGTAATTTTTCCTTTTATCAATGAATAATTTTAGCAATTAACTAAACGATTTCGTTATAATAAAGCTTTAATTCCTAACGTTTCTCCTTGTATTTAGTCGATGAAGTTTTGGATTATTAATCAACAGATTATTTTATTTTTATCAATAGTTTTCAGCATTTAACTAAATGATTACTTTGTTTCAAGGCTTTTCCTTTGTTTTAATCAATGGAAATTTGGATCTTTAATCAACAATTTAATTAAGGGATTTCATACTGTTATTCGAAAATCGTTTCACCTTTAGTTGATACGTTTCTTTATTTGAAATCAATGAATTCGATTCTTAGTTGCTTTCAATTTTATCGGGGGTTGATTTTGTTTAGATCAATACATTACTCGTTCTTACTCCAAGATCAGACTACTTTTATTGAAATGAATTATAGTGAATTAACTGATGAAATTATTTGCTGTTACCCTAATCAATAATTTACGCATGTTTAAATTATCTTTACCCAACATTTACTTAGATTTTAGCCATAAAACACTTTACTTCTACAATCCATGGTTATTTTAATTTTTATCAATAATTTCAATTTAATCGAATTCAATGATTCCCAATAAATTTTACTTATTTCAAAATGTTAATCCAAATAAAGCACTTTACTTCTACAATTAATGGTGATTTTAATTTTTATCGATAATTTCAATTTAATCGAATTCAATGATTCCCAATAAATTTTATCTATTTCAAAATGTTAATCAAAATAGTTATAACAACGATTTCAGTTAATTTAACCCGAGTACCCTTTCCCTTTAATAGGCCTTAGACGCATATTGTGTTCATATTATATTTATTGAGTGCCCACTGGACTACTCGGTGTGATGATTTTAAGCCGTATGTAATATAATTTTAGGTCGATTTTACAGAATTGAGAAACGAGGAAGCAGCCAGAGACTTCTTCCTTATTTCTCGCTTCAGCTGTAGGGATAATATTGACGTTACGACCGCTGCGTTGCGCACGCTGAGTCTTCACGGGTACATATCATTGGCGATTTTCCACGCTCTTACATGCCTCTGTACTATGTAGATTTTAATTACTTGCGTTGTGTGTCGGCTGTGGGCCGGAAAAATTTCGACATTAAAATTTATAAAAGCATATAAAATAAGTTAAATATATGTAGAATAATTTAAATATATTAATAATATTTATTAATTAGGACAAAATAACAGAATTACCCTTCATGACCATTCCAAAATTTTCATACAAAACATAAAATATCATAATAGAAAACATAAATGCCTCTCTCCCCACACCGCCGTCAAGCAGAGCTCTACAGAGATGCTATGAACGTGGTGTGGAAAGAGGGCTCCAACATAAATATTTCTCACCTAGAATAATAAAACAAATTCTCGAAATGGTTTTCAAATAGTTCTAAACTGGTTTACAAATGGTTTTAAAAACGATTCACAATTTTCAAAATGGTTAAAGTCCAAAATTGGTCTGAAAATGGTCAATTTTCAAAAATGGTTAAGTTAAATGTGAAAATGGATCAGTATATATACCTATTTGTGTGACGTGTGAAATTTGATGCAGTAAAACAAAATTCGACCTTGTTGTTTTCTAGCAAATTCTATTATTTATTTTTATTATTTTTCGATTTATTTTTATAATTTTTATTTAAAATTTTTATTGAATCATTACTAATTCAATTTTTCGATTTAAATTTCATTTTAATGAACTTTTATTAATTTTTTCAATTTCGTCGAATTTGTTGTGTTTTCTTGTTATATTTGTGTAGGTATCGTGCGAATCTTGGTGCATTTTGTTAATATTTTAATTTATTTTTATGTTTATTATTTTATATTTAATTCTTTTATTTTCTCAGATTTTGTCGGGTTTACTTGATGTTTCAGTGGGTTTATTTAAATTGCGTGTTATTTTTGCGTGTGTGTTTCTGATCCATTTAAACATTTTCCAAGGCCGTTTACGTTCTGGCCCAACACAAATAAAACTCTGTTCTGGCCCAATACAAAGCTGGGTATTCTTTTTCGATAGAAATCCAAAATTCATCAACAGTTACTTCTAAAAATTTCATTTAAAGGATACTGTCTGTTGAAAGAAACTAATTCTTCTTGTAAGGAAAATTGAGAATGTTATGTATCAAAAATGCCAAATGATGAATTTCGTATCCAGTCATAAAATTTTACATTTAAACAATTAAACATTTTCAAGTTTGGCTGCTAATAATGTTAAATGTTCTGTTATATCACGAATGATTTCGTCGTAATTTTCAGTTTAGAGAATCAAACATATCTACTCTATTTTTTGCATTATAAAATTTTTCCAAAGACAAATTTTCTTAACTGCTGACAATTTGTCGGGTTATATCAAAATATTTTCATTTCTTCCTTGAATACTATTGTTTACTGCATTTAAATTATTAAAAATATCAGTTAAAAATGGCAATTTAGAACACCAAATATAATTTTTCAAATAATTTACAAAAACATCATTTTTTACGTTATGGAAAAAGCTAAAAATTCATTTTTAAGTTCGAATATTCGACTTTACCTATTGTAATCATCTTACTTCACTGTGTAAAATCAAATATTCATAAAAAGCTTCCCTCGATATACAAAGTTGTTTAAAAATGCGTGTTTTCAAAGGTCATTTGATGTAATTTACTATGTTGACAACTTGGTCTAATATCGGTTTTAATGCTTCTGACAATGTTTTTGAAACTTGAGATTCTATGTAAAAAACAGTGCATAAATATGATATTTTGGTTTCTAGCTTGCTTCTATATGCTTGTGGTCAAGGTTAAACACCACAAACCTCACAAAAGTAAATAAAATTTAATGATGGCTCTAAGGGTTATCCAATCCCTAATCAGCGCATGCATAAGATATAACCACTAAACACCTGTCGAAAAATGAAGTTGGTAATGTGTGCTAGTGGGTGGGATTTTAGTAAAGGGTGAGTCTCTACAAAAACTGCCAATGTCCTAACATTCCTTTTGGGTCAATGAGCTGTCATAGAAGACTTCGTGCTCTATTTTTACCTGCCAAATCTCTCGAAGAAATAATTGTTTTATTTAATGATAATTAAACAAAAATGAGGTTAAAACAAAACTAATATTATAATTAAAAGAAAATTTAAAATAATAATAACTTAATCACAGGTTTGTTATTAATCCAGGTTAATGTTCAAATTCCTACCATACGCGCTGCTTTATCTTGTTTTGTCGTTCATCTGCCGATTCCGTTTTGGCTTCGTTTCAGGTTTGAGTGCGTTTTCGGGCGTAGTGATGGCCAATTCAATGTCCTTTCCCAATACAATTCTGATGACAATCTCTTCTTGTTCGGTGGATAACTTGCTGCCACACCTCACGAGTTCAGATCGGATTTCGTCCTTCAACTTTAATTGAACAAATTCCTTGTCATGCTCTCTGATTTTTTGATCTGCCTGTGTCAGGGATTTTTCTTTCGGTTAATTTCGCCCGTAACTCATCCAATTCCGCCCTCAGCGTGACCACCTCTTCAGGCCTCATCCATGATGGTTCCATACGCCGGCATCGACGTACCAGCGCCCTGGGTCGTTGGTTTTGGGATATTGCTTCCGCGTGGTATTTTGCTACTTCCCATCGGAATCTTTCTGATAGTTGGGTAGTTTTGTTAAATGAAATGATCGAATAATTTTTATAATAAAAATGCATATCATTAAATTAGTCATTATTAAAACTCGAAAACAAAAGTTTCCCCATGAAATTTTATATTGCACAAGGTGTAGGGAGGCATGAAAGTGACTGTGATTTTATCCGTTATCTGATTTTAAATAGGTTTCTCCAACAATGCTAAAACCCATCAACCTGTGGTCGATACGGCAGAAGCATTATTGAAGATACCAAAATATTAATCTTTATACATCTGGTCATGCAGCATTTCCCAAACTGGGGCAAATTATAAAATAACGTTATTGAATATAAAATAATGCAGGTAAGAAATAATCATACGAAACTAGATAAATTATAATGATTCTCAAGGCACTGATAGGGAATCCAGCCCAAATTTTGATGACCAATAATAACGAATTCTAAATCTAAAACGTTAAAATGGTAATAGTCACATTAACTAACAACGGTAATAATATAAAAATTTAATGATAATATCACATTCATTAGCTGTAAAGATAGAAGTAATAACTATATTGGTAATAAATATAATCGTCATAATAATCTTTATACTAATAATAGTAATAATAGGATTTATGGTAATAATAGTAATAACAGTCACGATAATATTTATGAGTAATAATGAGAATGACGATATAAATATCTCAATCATAATAATAATAATAATAATAATAATAATAATAATAATAATAATAATAATAATAATCGCAATTACAATAATATTAGTAGTAGTAATAATGAAAATGATACTAACAAAGACTATGGCTTTGATGATTTCGATTTTTAACTATATTTTCGATATTATCCTAAAGTTGACCTAAATTGTTGGGCCAGAACACAAACGGCCTTGTAAATGTTTAAATGAATCGGTAACACACATGCAAATATAACATGCAGATTTAAAATCGAACCTATTAAAACATCAATTAACCCTACAAAAATATGAGAAAGAAGACAATTAAAATAATAAACATAAAAATAAATTAAAATAATACTGGGGGTTGATGTTTGTTTAAAATAGTTATGGTGGTTACCCCGGTAACGCCATATAAATATTTTTTTTGCTGCCACTCGGCACCCGTTGCTAAGCAACGTTGGAACTGTGTTCGAGTGGGTAGATCGTCCGCAAAAAGTGAGCGTTATTACTAATGCTGTAATTGCCCGAACGATCTCTGGGTTCAACGAGCCGTCGTTAGAAGACTTGTGCTCGCTTTAGCTTATTAGGTCCCCTTTATGCCGTAGATTTTATCAATCGCATCCATTGAACTCTTTAGTCAACGATTTAAAAAAAATATTAATGAATATATATTAAGACAAAACTAATGAATACATATTTCATAAAAGAAGTAATATAGTTTCAGTTAATCGGCTGAGTGGTATTTAGCAGTCGAGCGGCTCGGCGTTTGGCCCGCTCCTTGCGTCCAGGACGATACATTGGGGAATTTGGAATTCTTTTTCAACTGTCCATGTAAACCCAAAACTTAAATATTCGGTTAAATATTGTCTGTAATTTTTCTATTTTACTGTACATTAGGGTGTTTTCGGGATCTTTAACAGATTTTTCTGTATCAATTACACTGCTGATACTTCCACTTGTTCTTGCTCCATCATTATTATTTTCTTGAGAACTGCTTTTTTGTAGTGAGTAACCGTTATCGTCGCCTGGTTAATGTTCTAGTAAACCTTATTTTCGTTAGCACTTAAACGTATTGCTAACATTAAAAACAATAAAAATCCGTGACGTATCTTTGGTCCTCATCATCTTTCAGGTTTGGTCCATTATTATTGCTTTCCGCTGACAGACAAATTCTTTCAGTGCGTCCACGCTTGTTAATCTAGATGGTTGAACCGACGTTGAAGAAATATGGAGGGTATCTTTCTTAGAGGACCAGTTAAAATCCTTTGTTAAAAATTAGATAATAATAAAATTTTGTTTGCATGTTGATATTGTTATGTAATAATTATCACGCCATCAATCATCCATCTTTGAACCCGTTTCCATAATTATTGAATGTTGCATACTCTTATTTTCCAGTCTTAAGTCTTTCCCATATCGCACTATTTACGTAATAACCTTCCCTCATTCAGTATATCTCTGGTTTGACCAACACATTATTTAAATATTGACGATGGATGGAAACATAAAGTTTAAATTTAACAGAACATAATGTTAGTGGAAATATGCATGATTCAAACTTTTTTTAACATTAAAATCTAGAAATACTAAAAGTAAAACCAATTATCAATGAGACCTTCAACGGCAAATTAAAATAAAACAATAATTTTAGAAGTAATTATTCCTGTAGAATTTAGTTAGGTTGATATCTTTATGTTACTATTGATTAGTTTACTATCAAAATTTGCGGTAAAAGTCTTGCGAATGCACTGTGGTCTTAATATCGTCGCGGTTCGCATCACACGTATGTTGCGATTTATAAAACATCTCATGATCTATAATGTTATTCTATTTCTCTCGCTGCGTATCTTTATCATCTATACCTAATCGCAGAGTCCTGCACGTAAAACTCAGAAGATTGTATCTTATTATTTGAATAAAATGTCAATTTTAACTCCATCTATTCTTTCTGTGGGTATTTGGTACCCGTATAAATAATTTCGAGTCCGAGTTATGGCAGTTTAATGAAGATTAATACTCTACAAATCAGTAAGTGCTTGAAGTCTACTAAACAAATTTGCAAAGAATAATCGCTTTTCTATGGTTGAAGCAGAGTTTCTGTTTTCGGGAAACAATCTTATATGTTAAAACTACATGTAAAGCTTACGATTGACCTTTCAATTGTGGATTTTCCAACTGAAATATGGCATACATTTTGAATTTTATTTTTTATCTCATCTAGCGTTAGTGTGCAATCATTATTGATCCATGTTTTATTGAGATTTGTTTCAATATCACTTAGCTTTCTTTAGGCTCCACCTCCCTTCTTTCTTTAAAACTTTTATAATAGAGTTTACGCAGTGGTGGGATTCTAATAATTTTACAACCGGAGACTATGTTATTAAAAAATTTTTATAGCCTTTTTAATTAAAAAGGAATTTATTTATTGTACAGGAAAGTATTTCTATTTAAATTTTGTATTCTGTTTACATATACATTATATAAAAAAACGATAAACTTATTTTAAATATTTCCATATAGGCTTTTGATTTTCATCTGCTTCTGCAATTTGCTTTTTTCACACTTGTATCATCGGCTGAATGATTAATTCTCAACTACTTCTTTACAAAAGAGACGGAATCCCATTTTCTAAGTGGTATGCCGATTAGACTAATAGTCATTATGTTAGAAATATTTTCCACAATATTCACAGTCTAACATTTTATTTAAAACTTTTAAACATATATTAATCATATATAAATCATATTTTTCTTTAATGCTTATAAATTGGTGCACAGACCAGCATTTATGAAGAAAATCTTGGATTTCAGAGCTATTATTCTCCTGATTTTTCAATTATTTGAGTGCTTTGTCTTTGAACATTTTTAAAAGATGATGGTTGTGATACTGGCTGGGTTACGTTATTTAATTCCGATTCGGAAATAACAATATCGTTTTGTTTTTTTGCCAAAAAACTGATAGGTAATGATGTCTGTCTATTCATTGTTTCTGGGTGTTACGACAATAAATATAAAAAAAATTAATTAAATTGAAGCACTAATAAAATACAGATAACTTTGTTATGTTTAAATTTCCAAATAAAGTGGCTACTATAACTTAATAAAATGTAGTTATTTTTAAACCAAATATGCAAATTTATTTCAAATCACTCTGAAAATTAAAATTATTAATTAATTGTTTTTATTGAACGTTTATTTTTCTGGTATATCAAGATATTGATATATTTGTTTTGTTGTATGTTTTTTGAATAATTTTATGAAGTAAGCATGAAATTAAAGTTTAAAGTATAATTTTTTACATTTAACTAGCGGTTAGACGAACTTGCGAACCATTTACGAAACGGTTCTATCAAACCGGCTGAATCTCACCAGTGAGTTTACGTTTGGTTTTGGAACTCCATACAAGCTAGATATTTCATTTGATGAACGTCCATCGATGTAAGCATCATTTATTATTTTTCTGTCTTTGTTTGAAAGAGTTTCTTGGTATCAGGACAAGATTAACTTTATTTCCTAAGCGAGCACAATTTTTAATGATTTAAATAAATATTTGAAATATATAACCAATATTTTACCAATTATTTATATAAAAATGCAGTTAAAACATTTCAAAAATTAGATTAATTATATCATTTTGGCTGGTATATATTTAAAATCCCTTTTTAAATAAAATCAACATGTATTGAGACAATAATAAACATCTTAACCTAATCTAGTATTAATTATCTGTGTTTTTCATAGCAATAATATTAATCTTAGAGAATTAATTTATTTAGATCTTTTTTATTTTAAATTTTATTTAATGAGACATGCGCGAGTTCAAAACCCTGTTCAATGATAGAAAAACAAACTTCCATCCCTTCATCAACCATCTCCAATCTCTTGCACTTTGATTTGATTTTCATGAGCACTGATAATCCAAATTCACAGAGATATGATGATCAAAATGACACCTGAATTGCACTTTCAGTCAGTTTTGGGTATTGTTTTTTGAAGTGACAACCTAAAAGCTGAGCTCTTTTTCAACAAATGAATTTTTATGGATCAAATTGTTTTTCAAGTCGATTTAATTTTTTTGCTAAAGCAATTTCACAGATAAATGGCCATAAGTACAAAATGGATTCAAAACTAATTCATATTATTTCGCTTCCAGAAATGCTAAATACTTGAGAAACGACGATTGAAGATTTCCGAGTGTCTTTTTGATTAAATTGATTCCTTTTGACTTTTGAATCCAGAAATTAAGCTTTTTGTTTGACACTTTGAGCTTGCAATTGATTGTAATGATGTTTTCTTTATCACTTTGCATACTCAAATTGAGATTATTCGATTTTTCACACAAATCGTTATAAAAATTCATTATTCTACCATTTGTCGCCTTGAATAAATGAGAACTTGATATCTTCAGTTTCTTAGAAACAACAAAGTTTTGTATAACAATGCGATCAAGTACTTTATCCAATTGGTCAATCAGCGAACTTCAGTGTGGAAATGCAGGCATTTGTGATTGTAATCCAATGCGCCACATGATGATGCGAAAGTTCTTTACCGCTGTGAATCTTAATTGCTTCTTTCATAGTTACAGCGAAAGTAATGATTTTGGCACCAAGACTTAGCAATGTGTTATAAAATTCAAAACTAACCTTTTGGTTAAGAATTCGAACGCGAGCAGTAAATCCTATCTTCCGTCGTTGCATCAACGGAGCTCTGTTAGTATAGACACTAACGCATTCTTGCCAATCTAGTCTTCTGGACACTATGTTCCGTTTCACTGGGTCAAAAAAATCTGTTCCTGTCGTTTTCTTTTTTAATATGTTGCAAAATAAATAAAAATGTTGATTTTTTATCTTTCACGAATCTTATGAATGCAAGTAGTTGAGCCTTATCCACTGATACCAGTGCTATCGCTATTTGAAGCGATCCGACTGGAATGTTTTTGATTTTTTCAATAGCTTCATGGCTGATCATTAAAGCAGGCATAATAACGGTTTTACTATTTGTATTGTATATTGTAAATTGAGTTCATTTGAAGTAGACTAGTTAGCTTTAATGTTAATAACAACAATTATATTTATAAATAACAACATAGACACCAGTTGCAAGTGATGTTGATTCTGCTTAGCGGGCGGTAAAAAGTGAGTCTTTATGCCAAGACTACTAACACTATATCAATCATATGGGTCCATAGACTTGTTGGATTATTAAATATTCGTCAATGGATAAATCTCTCTATCCGACTCCTCATGTTCAATAACCAATAAGACAAAATCCAAACAAAGAAATATTTATTCACGAATATTCACCACAGGATACAGCTCTTTAATAGATCAGTAAACACCCTAAGGGTATCACTTAATAAGTCAATTGCAATCTGATTAGTTTTTTCAGCATTGTTTTTCAGCGCTTTACACGAAAGAACAAATAAATTCGAAAGCGAATCCGAAAGAGGTCCGAAACAATACTGAAATAAATGAGCTCATTCAGGGATCGATCTAGATGTGTTCGAAAGACTTAAAACTATGGTTACCGTTCAATTTTCATTCAATGTAACCTTGTGGTGTAGCCTTTTGCAAGAGGATGATCCAGAGTTCTGCTCCTTCCGCTCTCGGTTTTTATTAATTGAAATCATCTATACTCTGAACCGTTATCGATTCTTACTCTTGGTGGGTCCAGACAGCAATCTTGGGGTATTCGGCCGCAACTCCTAGTCTCTATCTATGAAATGCTATTATATCTTGGTAGTCGATGACTCCAATTTATTAATTTTTAAAGGTATTGCATTATTTTGGGGTTTAATGAAATTGGGGTTTTTGTTTTAAAAAAAATATTTAGCTTATAATTTTTTTGGGTTACTCCCGTGGCATTTTCGGTCTGGCAAAGACAATCAAAGATTTAATAATTTATTTATAAATACAAATGTATATTTTTCAATTATTATTTCGATAAATTTTATTTCTAATGTGTCCATTCCACATTCATATTTGACTATGGTTTCTTTCTTCGTATATTTCATCCCATTGTTCATTATTACGTCTTGTCCGATTAAGGTAGCAATATCGGTACTGGTTGTTGGCTGTTCCACTGGAGTTTTTCTTTTAAGTATCGGTTTGCGTTTATTGAATGGTACTGGTTCTCTTTTAGTTTCTGCTCTCTGTTCTACCATTGGTAGAAAAAGCTAAAATCCCTCCCGTCATACCCATTGAAGATTGTGTCGCCATCTGATATTGTACTGTCACCTCCGTTTGTATTGCTAGATCTTCTTCGCATTCTATTTGGCTAGTAATCTTGATCTCTTGATTCATTCCGCTAATGAATATTTTTTGAAATTACCTTTTGTGGCCATTTTACATGATCTTCCCATTGATTTTCTACTGCTCGTATACTCTTCGCATCTTCTTTGGCTGAATATAATCCTATTTGTGTTTTTTCTCCACATATTTTTTTCACCAACGTTTGGAGTTTAAACCATTGTCCTTTCTTTGGTATTTCCATTTTTTCGAAAATTAATGCTGCAGTGGGATCCCTAATGCAATATAATTTTCCTACCCAAATTTTTAAGTATTGTAATTCGGCATGTAGGTCATGTCCTACCAATTCATTCCCAACTGTTAGTTTCTGAATCTCCCACATTTCTGTATATTCATCCAGTTGATTTTTGGATGCAGCTTCATTAATGCCATGGAAAAATGACACATAGTGCTGAATTCTTATTCTTGGAGTAATATAAACATCTTTCGATATTTTTCCTTTATAATTGATGATTGCAATTGACAATGGAACCATTTCCCGATCTTCAGACGTGCCGTATTCAGCATCAAGGAATAACAATCTACTACGTATTTCGTCCAATGCCATCTCCTTTCGAAGAAATGACTGCTTCTGTTTTATCATCTTTGTAGAAATTGGCATTAATCCTGGGTCATCTATTATTAGCTCGTTCTTTGGTACTTCATTTTCTGCATTTCTTGTTCGCACTTCTAATACTATTACCACATCAATATTTGTTGCTCGGATTCGCTTCTGCACCATTTCTTTCTTAACTATCCAAGATGTAAATCTGTCTTTCTCTTCCCAAACCTTTTCGTCATTTATAATTTCGATTTTTCATTGCACAACATGTAGGCGATAATCTTCTCCCGATTTCATTACAAATTCTTCTATCATCTTCATATCTAATCTTCTCTGAACTGTAAATATATATTTTCATCTTTTTATCGTCTGTTATGAACCAATTTGGTATTCGGAGATTATTTTCTATCCTCAAGCTTTGCGGATTTCCGTGTCTCTTCATTAGGTTGATGTAATTGTCGAAGGTAAATCTTGAACTCATACATCGTTCCATTTTTTTCTAAAGACATTAGAAATTAATTGTTCAATTTTTAATTTTTGTGATCGGAGACCGTCAGTAAGTACCCGAAGGGTACCACCTTCGATCCCAATATAAATAATAATATTTAATAATAAATTATTACTGTTTTAAATTTTTTTAATTACACTAATTTATTTTTTTCATTTTTAAATTTATACTCCTTTCTCTTATTCAAACAAATTTTATTTTCTATCCCCTTAACCATCTAATCAGATTGCACTTGACTTTTTACATATAAAGGATACCTTATACTAAAAGATGCACGTCAAACAGAATATATGAAAGATATAATGTCAATTTAAAATAGGCATGCAATAATCAATTGTATCTCACTAGACGAATGTTTCCTTGTAGACGAACCACGAAAGTCTTGGTCGGTCGATACGATCGCGATGTTTATTTGTTCGAAAAAGTTTTGAAAATGATATCATGTATATGACAAGAATGATAATAGTTATTGTCATGATCACAATTATGAATGATGTCCAAGCATTACCGGTTTGTAATGTGGTCTTGTTGAATACAGTTTCAGAATCATTAAATGAAATATAGTTTTGTTATACATAATTGAATAGGATTTATTATCTTCTGTTTGTTTTCTCCATGCTTTGGTTGAATATATGCTTGGTTGATTTGCACTGAAGTCAAATAAAACTAATATTAATGTATTTAGATTAACTACAAGGTGAATTAAGATAGTTTCCAATCAGATGTGGTGTGATGTGGAAGACCGGTCTCGGGTCCTGTCGTGACGACCATTGCGTATAAGTATGGTCCCTCTCCGGTATTTGGGCTCCATTTCTCGTTCGCCTTTCTCCCGAAAGAATCTCTCTTGGTACCGACACTGTCATCGGCGGGATTGGCTGATTCACGTGTAGATCATCGAGCTCGAATGAGATGCTATACGCCGGGGCATACCCATCCGTGCTCGGAATCAAGCCAGCTGCGATATCTTTGTTTATTTGTTTGAGATGTTGGCGAGCCCGATTTACCTCTGTGGTCTTCCGTTGGTGAGCTTCGAGTCGGGCCAGGATATCTTTTGCCCGTCCTCGAAGTTCCCGTGCCGGGTTTCGCCCAGGCTTCCGCTTGATGGCGATGTATGGCCGTTCGGTGCCCTCCGTGTCCTCCTGTCTCTCGAATCTGGCCGTTCGTACCGGGGAGATAGAATACCCCTCATCCCACATCGCCTGTCGACATTTTGCGGCGGAGTGGGATGGGAATCTCATCGTGATACGAGATTCGTCCATCCAAAAACCTGTAAATACACATTTATCAACTCACTTAACAAACTACATTATTCAGATGCTTTTAACAAGTAAACGGATGATTTATTTGTAGCAATTATAGTGGACTGATATTCCTTGTCAAGACAACTTAATCAGATTGTTGAATAAATCGTTCGCGTATGGTTATTGGATCCTGTATTAACCTTTAAATGAAATAAGTGTTCGTAATGGGTCTTATTAAGTCAGTCGTCAAGGAGGTGGTTATGACGGGAGCTTACATGCGTGCTAGTTTGTAAATTATGTATAGCACCATATTGTAAGGTGGTTGCGACACATGCATTCAGTGATCACCAGTCATGTAGATAATGTTCGTTTGACTTATGTAGAACAATTGCGCAATAGAGTTCGCTACATTTTCATTTATCTATCATCAATCCTAACTGGGTATTTTACGTTGGGTTAAATAGGACATTATCGCGATACAGTTTGAAACATTTCGTTTGTTGAATAATTCAATGGCTTTCATATGATTAAATAGAACGTTGTCGCAATAAAGGTCGAAATATAATAATTCATAAACTGTATATAACATTGACGCAATAAAGTCGAATTTCGTATAACTGTATTGATCACTGTCGCAATAAAGTTTGAAGCATAATAATTCATATAACTATATAGTACATTGTCGCGGCAAAGTTTGAAACATCATAATTCATATAACTGTATAGAACATTGTCGTAATAGAGTTCGAAGCATTTCGTTTGTTTAAGTCATAATGATAATTGGGTAATTTTCATATAACAGTATGGAATATTGTCGTAATACAGTTCGAAGCATTTCGTTTGTCTAAATAACTATCATAATTAGAGGGTTTTTTGTTTGAATGTGTAGAACTCGTTTGTTTCAACAATAACCATAAATCGCTAACTTTCATATAACATTGTCGCGATAAAATTCAAAGCATTTCGTTGGTTTCAATACTTATCATAATTAGGTAATATTCATATGACACTGTCGTAATGAAGTTCAAGGCATTTCGTTCGTCATGATTAGACAACTTTCAGGTAACATCTTCGTAATAAAGTTCGTTTAAATAATAATCACAATTAGATAACTGTCATATAAGAGTGGGGAACATTATCGTAATAACGTTTGAAGTAACTCGTATATCTAAATTATAATCATAATTCGACAATTTTCACATAACTGTATACGACATTGGCGTAATAAAGTTTGGAGTAATTCATTTATTTAAACAATAATCATGAATAGAGGGTTTTCATCTGAACGTGTAGAACCTTTTCGTAATAAGTTTGGATGTGTTTCAGTCGCTCAAGAGTAATTGTAATAAACCAAAGCTTTGATCATTTTGGTTGCATAGGGTAGTTGACAGGCTTAGTTGACCGTTTTCTCTCGTGTCGGTTAATTCAGTGCATAAATATTTTATACGATTAAAATTTGTTAAACAAAAGAAAATCTTACTTCCTTGAGCGTCTGTTCTTCGCTCTAGCCGGATTTCGTCTGCATCCTGGTAACGCGCGTGGTGATCTCTACCTCGTAATTCATTGGGTCGGTTGCTATTCATAATCACGTTAAAATTGTGCATAAGTCGTCTGATTCCTTTTATAGTTTGTTCTATTGAGTGTGCCGCTCGTCTGTTTTTCCTACCCACTATCTGTCGGTGTGTCTCCAGTTTTCCCACTTGACATGTACTCGCCTGTAGTGTGTGTCGACAGATGTCCGCTGCCAAGTTGCTATTCTTCTTCCCCGTTTGTCGGCAGCGGGCTGTGCCGTGCCACGTTGATCGTTATGATCCCATTGATTCATACATATTCTTCATTCCATTTAATTAGAAACAGCTGTCACTACTCTATTGATTATTGTCGAAATCACGAGTTTATTAGCAACGAAATTTAGTTAGCATTATTTGCTGATTGCCTTATTTTAATTGTAATTATTTTCAGGGTTCACGGGGTTGAATTGTAGGCCTGATGAATGTATCTACTCCCCTGGATGTCAATCTACTATTATTTCTCGTCATTTTGAACATAGGTCAGGATTACGTTAACTCTGATGGATATTATTATGTTTTGGGGACGTATCACGCCTTATCATTTATAAATTCAACAATTCGTGGGTATCAAGAACTTATTAGCTGAGGTCGTTCTCTACGATCTATAATTCGATTCCTTCGAGTACCGCCTGGATTTTATGAGTTCAATCAACGATCTGTGGTGATCCCAATTATGCATATATTTCGTGGAACTGTCAATAAAACTTTGATGATTTTTGTTTCAATTGTTATGACGTGTGATTCTACTATCTTTTGTCAAGTGTTGGGCCAGAACACTTACAGCCTTGAGAAAATATTTAAATGGATCGGTAACACACATGCAAACATAACAAGCAAATTCAAAATAAACCTATTAAAACATCAATTAAACCCTATCAAATATGAGAAAAAAGAGAACTACATATAAAATAATAAACATAAAAATAAATTAAAATAATAATAAAAATGCAACAAGATTCGCACGATACAAATACAAATATAACATGAAAACCCAACAAATTCGACCGAAAATTAATAAATCAATAAAAGTTCATGAAAATGAAACTTAAATCGAAAAATTTGAATTAGAAATAATTCAATAAAAATTCTAAATAAAAAATTATTAAAATAAATTAAAAAATAATAAAAATAAAGAATAGAATACACTAGAAAATAACAAGGTCGAATTTTGTTTTACTACATCAAAATTAACATGCGAGGTTAGGGACAGAAAATAGGTATAAATACCGATGCATTTTCACATAAAATTTAACCATTTTTTGAATCAAGAATCATTTTTGAATTTTTTGTTTGAAAACCTATCGCGAATTATTTTATTTTAGGTGAGAGATAGTTTATTTGGAACTCTCTCTCCACGTCACATACTTCCAAAATTTTTATTGGAATGGATATGGTAACTTTGTATTTTACTTTTAATATACATCAATAAATATTTATAATATTTAAAACTGTTTTGTGCATTTCATAGAATTAATCTGTCGAAATTTTTCCGGCCCACAGCCAAAACACATCGCAAGACAGTAAAATCAACATATAACTCAGATTCGTGTAAGCGCGTGGAATATCGCCAATGATCTGTGCCCGTGAAGACCCAGCGTGCGGAACGCAGGGGTTGGAACGTCAATATTATCCCGTATAGAAGAAACAAGAAATAAGGAAGAAGTCTTTGGCTGCTTCCTCGTTTTTCATTTCTGTAAAATCGACCTAAAATCATATTACACACGGCTCAAAATCATCACACCGAGTAGTCCAGTGGGCACTCATTAACTGTAATATAAACATAAAATGCGTCTAAGGCTTATTAAAGGGAAAGGGTACGGGGAATAAATTAACATGAAATCGTTGATATGGATAAATTAATTCGTTGTTATGCAACAAGTAAAATTGGTGAAACGAAATTACTTAATTTAACTTGACTAAAATGTTTTGAGGGTTGATCTTTATTATAAAATTGCTAACAAAAGAAAGAAATAAATTATAGTGTCAAAATTCGACGCGATTATTTTCCCTATAGGTTTATAACTTAATATGAACTTAAGGAAAAAGACCACAACATTATATTAGCATTACAAAATTTTTCATAAATTGATAATAATAAGTTTACCCAAAATCTATGACAGCGAATTTGAACAACTTCAGTACGGCAAGTGTATTTAAATATATCTTTCAGCAAACAGCCCGATTAATAATTAAATCCATTGCCTAAATCCAATAGAATAAATGTAACAAAGATACGACGCCATGAGAATCCATCGAGCAAAATTGTATTCCCCAACAGTCATTGGCTGAACTTCAGAGCATCTCTAACATTCCAGTAAAAATCATGTGAAGTAATTAAAACACCAACCTGCTCAAAAACTAAAATTGATCACAAATTCCATAGCATAAATACGAACCCCAATAGAATCGCCATTCAGAATAGTGTTCAGATTAATAAACCCCGAATTCCATCTATAAATTCATAATATGCCAGATTCGGCCCAACCTCATAATTCCCTAAAATAGAATGGAGATAATACCAACAAGGAAAATAGACCCACCTGAGTTTATCATCGTCCCGCTCATTCCGTACATGTAGAAAATTTCGTAAAGTCGGGTAACACACTAATAAAATTGGAAATATTAATTATCGACAAATAAAATTAAAACCAACCTGAAAAAATCGATACAAGTTACGTCTAACCGGAAATCATAAATTATTCTGATCGTCGAGATTGATTTATGATAAACAAATTTCATTCACAATTACACTATACATCAACGGAAGCACACGCACTTATTTTATATATTGAAATTCTATCCAGACAATTATTGATTTCGAAAAATTATTATCACATTGAGACATGAATCAAACAATAGGAGGGAATTTATCAAGAGAATCAAGCTTGCCAACTCAAGGTACTTTGTAAAATTGCATTTAAATAAGTTACTTTTACCCAATTTTATAAATCCCTGATAAAACGGGGAATGACCGCTATAATTGTTTCCCATAAATTAGTCTATAAATTAAAACTAACTATTTAATAGATGTAATCGACAATATTACTATAGCATCAAATTCAGGTACCAGATTCCACAAAACGCTAAAATACTAATTAATTTTTGCTCCCCACGAATCTTCAACATAGCTAATCAGGAATATTCAGGAATAGTGAAATCAAGGATTACGTTATTTCGTCAGGAATGGTCATCATTTCCTTTGCGCTTCTGGATTCTATTTTATGAGCTAGAATAATCACATAAATGCATTTGCATTGTATATTTTATCAATAAACAGTCGCATTTTGTCATTTGAAACATACTTTAATAATTAAAGATTAACTATTTACAATATAAGTTTGATATTTTTAATTATAATATTACATTTATTGTTTAATCTATTAGCCCAAATATTAACATAGAGTACAGGTTGAAAACATATAAGTAAAAATGTGTAATTACCGCGTAGATTTCAGGGTATTAATTGTCATAGGAACAAATTCTATTATTGTTTCAGTAAAGATTTCGATCCGCGATGGCGATAGTTTTCTGAATAACCAGTAATAATTATTCCGGGTTTTCACGAGTTTCAATATGTACTTCCACTCATCAAATTTTGAATAAGGAATTATTTTCATTACATAAATATTAAGTGGATTTAGTAAAAATCTTTAAAGCAATCAATGTCTCTCCTACCTAAACCCTAGATTGATAATGAAAATTGTGTTTCCCCGTGAACCCTAAGCGACCAGTTATTGAATTACACGAACGGCTTGGATAGCCTTAGGAACATTCGTGCGAGACGTAAATAAATCAATATTCGTTTTTCGATCTTCCAATACACCACAAGAGTAGTGTAGATTGTTTGTCCCCAATGATTATCCGGCGACCGATATTATGTTGATGTTAATACGCCAAGTTACGATTAAGATAGATTAATAATTTTTTTTTGTTATGTCCAATCACCTAACTATAACGATATTTTAGAAGAATCAATGCCTCTCGAATGGATACCCGCCCATGTGGCAGAAGAATGGCGTCGGGCTTGGAAGAGAGCGCGACCGACAACAACCCTCGAGGAGCCTCAATCCAAAAGGCCGCATCCGACCACCTGGCAGATACTGGACCTGGAAAATGATCCTCACAGGGCGAACGAGCGGGTCTGCCAGCAATACCCTGCCGAAGAAATCCGCGACCACGCTCGGAACCTCCTCACTCAGTAGGAGAGGATACAGGAACAAGTCGATCTAAACGTGGTCAAAGCCCGGATGTACCTCACCAACGTCAAAGAGGACATCCTCGTCGGGCGCATTGCGGAGACCTATCGGACTCGACCGGTCCGCAATACTCGGCGACCAGTAGCCATTATTCCAGGCTTCTCCCCGGAGGAAGGAGTTAGAAAATTCTTTGAGGAACCCTGATTCCTCGGGCAAAGGACATAGACAATAATTTGTTTTTTTATTGCAGTAATGACAACCATTCAACTATTACAAACCGAATTAGACCACGCTAGACGGGCAAACGCGAATCTACTCAGCCAGATAGATTAAGTCAACCTGGTCGGACTCGAAAAGGACGAAGGCTATCTATCTTAGGCTCACTGCCGCTCAAAAGGGTTGGGCGGAGGAGCGACAACTCAATCAGAGCCTCCGCACACAAATCAGGGGACTAGGGGTCGCCTTGGCAGCCTGTCGCGATGGGGAAGCGGTAACGTACCCGCTTATCTTCGCCCGTCACAATTGCCGTACCGAGGTCCCAAAAATAACGTCGCGCAAACATCAAATCCGTCAACCGTTCCACTAAGTAATCGTTGGCCGGGACCCAAGAAGCGTGCCCGACGCCGAGCCGAACGACCGCCAAGTCAATCACATTAACTTATGGATGTTGTGTACATTTTTGTTTCGGGTTCGGATAAATAAATTTATATTCATTGCTAATTTAATTCCAAGTAATCGGCTACAAGTTATGATTTGCATGAGATCATCATCATGAGTACTCGAATCTCATCCTCGAACCATCGTTCTATTTCTACCGGTTAATATAGATCTGATTTGGAACTTTCTTACACAAGGGACAGAGTAAAGCGAGCATAGGTCTTCCATCGACAGCTCGTTGAACCCGAGGGTTGTCCGAGCAATTACAGTATTAGTAATAGTACTCACTTTTTGCGGACAATCCACCCACTCGAACACATTTCCAACGTTGCCTAGCAACGGGTGCCGAGTGGTAGCTAGAAAGCATTTTGTATGGCGTTACGGGGCAACAATAAGACGATTGAAACAAATGACGAAACCCTGTAACCCACCACAAGTAATGATTTTATGGAGTATTTCTACCCTTTTTAGTGATTTTAAAATTCTTTGGACTATTTTAATGGAATGATTGTAGTGAATTTCAACTCCGGGTAAATTAGCATTGTACATTTTATTAATAGGCAAAATGAATTATTTATTTGGGAGGGTTTTATCCTACAGGAATTTTCGCGGCACTGTTATTATCAATTTTAACTTTCTGAGTTTGATTCGTTAATTATCATTTAACATTTTTAATTTAATATTTTATCACTTTATCTGAATAATTCGGAATGTTTTACATTGATTTACTCGGCCGAAAGATTAGTTTATGGTAAACCTATTTATTTTAGCAGGGTTAGATGGTGTTTTAATAGGTTCGATTTTAAACTGCATGTTGTATTTGCGTGTATTTTACTGATTCATTTAAACATTTCTAAGGCCGTTCGTGTTCTGGCCCAACATTCATATAATTCAATGAGGTGGGGTTTTTTGTATAATATTCGGCCCATCATTTATTTTATCTTGCTTTGATCTCAACGAATATTTCACTTCAACATCTGATTGAATCTTTTTGCACCGATTTGCATGCACCACTATTGTTTCCATCTTTGCTTCTGATTGGTCGTAACTTTAAGTTGGTTTCTGTCCTATCACATACAGTATACGGTCCTTTGAATGGTCGTTGTAACTCTCCTGATTATATTTGATTTTGAGTCCTACTTGTTTCCACACTGTTTGTAGTCTCTCTTGCATCACAGCTTTATAGCCTGAAACATCCATATACTGTGTGACTGGAGGTTGATATTCCAAATCAATAGACATATTATTTCGTCTCAGATACATTAGATAAAACGGTGTTTCTCCAGTACTTTCGTATACTGAATTTCTGTATGTGAACATACTTGGTTTTTATAAATATGTCCCAGTCCTTTTGCTTTCAATTTACTTAGGACATCATACTAATTAAGGTGCCATTAAACCTCTCGACTAGTCCGTCTGTTTGCAGGTAGTGTGGTTTTAGGGTGAACCGAGCCCTATACTCTTAAAGTGGGGGGTTTTGGGGTGTTGTCAATGTCCTTGACCCCATATGAAAATAATTATCTTGCCCCAATGGTTACCCGTTGCCACGCAACGTTGGTAATGTAACCACCGGTTATAGGATTGCCAAAGGTGAGCGCCATATAGGAACTTCTAAGGCCCGATCCCATAGCGGGTTCAACGCACGACCGATAGAAGGCATATGTGCGCTTTTCTGTTCTTGGTCCCTTCATTTACGTGTAAAGTCCATCATCCATTTCTCTCTCTGATTGAAATTTTATTATCTCACGGAACTTGTTTATCAATAATCAATTAATTTAACGACGCATAGGCAATTTAACAACACAAAGTTTTATTTATCAGAATCCTTTCAGTTTGATTGTCCCGACGATCTCATGGCTCGACGCCTAGTGCGCTCAAATTTTCCTGGGACTCCGTTGAGGCGATTTTATTGCTGCTTTAGTCGCGCTAGTGGCATCACGATACGCCAACTGAGCCGGTGCGAAAACCAAAGGGTACGTGACGGATTGGCCTTCTTGACAGGCCGCTAATGCCACTTCTAGCCCTCGGATCTGCGTCCTCATAGCCTGAACCAACCGCTTCTCTTAAGCCCATCCACGTTGAGCGGTGGTTACTCGTTGGTATAGAACTTTGCCTTTGACGGTTCTATCCATGTTGATTTGGTGTGATGGACTTCTCGGATCATCTCCAGCATCTGTCAATGGAGATCTGTATTTTCTTTTCGTGCATCTTTCAGAGCCCTGCTTAGGATTATACCAGTGTCCATCTCTAAAAAAGGGAAAAATATAATCATGAATACTTCAGTTCACATAACGAAGATGAATTATAATGAATATGAATATAATCACACAATTTAAGGCATGTTGATCTAGAGTCGTAAAAGGAATTCTAAATATATGAAATCAATGAAACTAGCATTATTATATTTAAATCTACCACAACGTAAATTAATAATGTTGAAAATCAATTATGTCTTGAGGTGGACGGCCGGTCTCTTGGGTTCTGTCTCGGTGACCAGCGGCTACAAGTATGATCCCACTCCGGTCGTTGGACTCCATTTCTCGCTCGCCTTGCCTCTGAAAGGATCTGCTTCGGCACCGATACCGTTATTGGCGGAATTGGCTGGTTTACTCGCGGATCATTGAGCTCGAATGAGATGCCATATGACGGGACATACCCATCTGTGCTCGAATTAAGCCAGCCGCGATGTCCTTGTTGATCTGGTTGAGATGTCGACGGGCCCGATTCACTTCCTGATTAGTTTTCTTCTGGTGAGCTTCGAGTCGGGCTAAGATGTCTTCGGCCTGTCCTCGAAGTTTGCTGGCCAGGAATCTAATTGTATGGATAACATAAATTTCATAAATAATCGAATAAGCTGAATTATTTACAGAAGAATTGATATATGTGTTAATTGAATTAGTTAATTTTAACATTCATCTACAGGGGAGATTTATTAGACTACTAATTAATGTCTACATAGCCTGGATTAGTTAACCTATAATGCGTTTGTCTAGAAGGGTTGTAAAATATGAATTAACACATAATTGGCATATATTAATTTTAATTATAATAAATAAGTGGAATAGGCATTATTAAAATATAAATGAACATGTATGCAATGTAAACTAAATTCGAGATTCTATCGAGTTAATATTCTAGTCTAAGTTTGTGATAGGGCGGTTTGGGTAGTTTCTCGTTCGTGATCTACTTGGAATCATTATTAAATTTAGCTGGGTTCTAGCAATTGTCGCAATGATGAGCATCATAAGAAATGGATAGTTATTCGACTTTCATCGGCGAAACTTCATGTTTTTTGTAGTAAGATTAATAGAGTAGTTTTCTCGCCCTAAGGGATTTTCTTGAAAATATAGCTGGGTCTCGATGCATTTAACTGTATCGGTCCTTCAACTGAATAGCGTTTGGATAGTCATCATGCTCTTTCGACGTATCAAATGTAAACCTGGCATCATTTAAGTCATTTCTACCTTGGATATTTGGCTAGTTATTATTTTCCTTTTACAAAGTAGTTAGCATATCGTCTACTAGACGGCCTCCGGACTATCGACTGGTTACTGTGAGATTTTATATAGGTTTCTCATTTCCAAATCCATAACCGTAAATTCATCGTCACAAAAATTTAGCATTTAGCATTTATTCAATAACAAGCGGAATAGCAAGAAAAGCTTTTGGTCCTCTGGAGCATGTACGATGTCATTTTATCAGCGATATTCGGTCAACGTTCCTTCACAGAGTCGGCGGATCAGGGTATAAATGTTTATAAATTAAAATTAGTTAGTTAAAAAATAAATGTCTACCTCCTTGTGCGCCGATTCTTTGCTTCACTGTAATTTCACTGGTATCCGGGTGACGTGCGTGGTGATTCTTAGACCATGGATTATTCTGTGAAAAATTATGCATATCGCCTATAACTGAGAAATTTTCCGACTGAATGCCTATTTATATTGTATATCCAACTTCTATCGGGTATGTATGTCGTTCAATTCTCTCTTCCTACTGCCTGCAAGTATGTGACTGAATACTTCTCATTGGTGTGCCTCGCATGCTACTGTGGAGATCGACTTGCGTCAGATGTCTCCTGCCACGTGGACATTCTCTACCTCGTCAATTGATTTTGGTGAAATTCTCATGCACTTTGCCACGTCTACAGGCCAATCGTGATTGTCTGGGATTTATTTTATTTGATTTCTAATTCATCAGTTGATCTTAAATTTTCTATTAATTTTTTCGGCGTATTCAGTTTAAATTGGAGTTTAAATCTGCATGTTATGCTTGCATGTGTGTTACCGATTCATTTAAACATTTACAAGGCCGTTTGTGTTCTGGCCCAACAAAAGTATTGTTGGGCCAAAACACAATTTTGTTTAAATGAATCGATAATAGCACTCAAACATAGCACGCAGATTTAAAATCAGACCCCTAAAACACCAATTAACCATGCTAAAATATAAGAAAGAAATAATTAAAATATAAAATTAAAGACATAAAAATAAATAAAGTAATAACAGAACGCAACAAGATCCGCACGAAACAAACACAGAAATAACACGAAAACACAAAAATTTGCCGAAAAATTGACAATTTACCTAAAGAAACAAAAGTTCATTCAAATTAGAACTAAAATTAAATAATTTGAATTAGAAATAATTCAATTATTTGTTAAGAGAATAAATTGTCAAAATAAATCAAAAATTAAGAAACTAAAGTTAGAAAATACAAAGAAATCCTCAAGGTCAAATTTTGTTTTACTAAATCAAATTTAACACGCATAATTTCACATAATTTTAATCTTAAAAACCTTAAAAACATTTGGGGTGTGAAAATAATTATCTTGCCCCCAATGGTTACCCGTTGCCACGCAACGTTGGTATTGCAACCACTGGTTATGGAATCGCCAAAGGTGAGAGCCATATAGGAACTGCTAAGGCCCGATCCCATAGCGGGTTCAACGCACCACCGATAGAAGGTATGTGTGCGATTTCTATTTCCGGTTCCTTTCACTTGCAAGTACAATCCGTCGTCTCTCTCTCTGATTTAATCTTTATTATCTTGCGTAGATTATTCTTAGCCATAATTAATAAATTTAATAAGCTTGCAGACATTACAATTAAACATTTATTTGTTATGACATTTTTCATTTTGGTTGCTCCGTCGATCTCTTGACATTGATATACAACCGAATAAATCACCCTAAAAATATCATAAATTCCCCCTTCTTGACCTATCGTTTCACCCTAAAATAATATACAATTTACTCTCAATTAATCATTTCTCTTTAAATGATAATAATCCCAGCTATTTTCATAAAAATCACCGACTTATATCGATATTCAACCGAATAAATTTCTTGAAATCCCTTTAAATAAAATTCATTCCTTGACCAATCATTTCCCATCAAATAACAATTGTTCCAGCCATGTTCAATTTTTTTCATAAAACTCCCAATTTTGATAATATTTACCCTTTAAATAACAATATTTAATCAACTCACCCCCTTAAAAATGGCAACAAACCTGTTCTTAATCGACTATTTTCACTAAAATAAATTCCACTCTTGACCAATCTTTTCCCATAAAATAACATTTTCCCCTACTTTACCATATTCATTATTTTTATAAAAATCACCTATTAAATAACGATACTTAACCAATTCAACACCTTAAAAATATCAAAAAATCTGTTCTTAATCGATTAATTCCCCTTAAAAGATTATAAATTATCTTCTTAGCCAATTGTTTCCCCCTAAAATAAAATTTACTCTTTACCAATCATTTCTCTTTAAACGACAATTTTCCAAACTATATTCAATAGTTTTCATAAAAATCACCGACATATCGATATTCAACCGAATAAATTTCTTGAAATCCCCTTAAAATAAGATTCCTCTCTTGACCAATCAAATTACCTTAAGATTATCATAAATTCTCCTCTTAACCAATCATTTCTCTTTAAATGACAATAATCCCGGCTATATTCATTATTTTCATAAAAATCACAGATTTATATCGATATTCAACCACATAAATTTCTTGAAATCTCCTTAAAACAAATTCCTCTCTTGACCAATCATTTCGGTTTAAAATAACAAAATTCAACTGACACAACCTCTTAAAAATATCAATAAACCTGTTCTTATTCGATAATTTCCTCTTTAAAGATCATAAATTCTCTTCTTAACCAATCATTTCCACATAAAATAAAATGTACTCTCAACCAATCATTTCTCTTTAAACGACAATAATTCAAGCTATATTCATTATTTTCATAAAAAATCACCGACTTATATCGATATTCAACCAAATAAATTTCTTGAAATCTCCTTAAAATAAAATTCCTCTCTTGACCAATCAAATTACCTTAAGATTATCATAAATTCTCCTCTTAACCAATCATTTCTCTTTAAATGACAATAATCCCGGCTATATTCATTATTTTCATAAAAATCACCGATTTATATCGATTTTCAACCGAATAAATTTCTTGAAATCCCCTTACAATAGAACTAATCTCAGGACCAATCATTTCCCCTTAAAAGATCATAAATTCTCATCTTAACCAACCATTTCTCTTTAAATGACAATATTTCCACTCTCTCAAAAGATTTACACACATTGATATCTATCTGAACAAATACCCTAAAATATTATAAATTCCTCATCTATATTCTCCATTTACAAAATATTTACCTTTTGAACAGATATTCAACCAATTCAACCCCTTAAAAATGACAACAAACTTGTTCTTAATCGATTATTTCCTTAAAATATAATAAAATTTACTCTTAACCAATCATTTCCATTGAAATAACATTTTCCCCCACTGCACCCATAATATTGATATTTTTTAAAAAACCTACAAGATTAAATTTCTTTAGAAATCTATGTTTAATCGACTCTACTCCTTAAAAATCCATCATTCGAATCATATTTACTATGTGTATTCAACCAATCAAATTCCCTTAAAATTATCATAAAAATCTGAATTGTACCAATAAAAATAAATTTTCTTTAAAGTATTACAAAATTGTTTTCGATACCCATCATTTTCCATCGAAAATCACCACAATTTTGTTCTGGCAACAATTTCAAGCAATTAAAAAATTCATCAAAAATGACTTAATCGAATAAAATCTATGTTTTCCACATAAATTAAATTATTGTAAAATCACAAAATATATATCATATTGCTCATTAAAATTAATCAGTAAATCAAGTATAAATTCAATAAAAATTACCAGTCAACCATTAGAGATAATTCAATGATTTTCATAAGTATACTGATAACCACACTGAGCATCCCCTTAAAAATCTCTAAATTATACTACTTTTGTGATTGATATCCATGAAATCAATATTATAATTGAAAATAAAAGCAATTATTGACCCCCTTTTTAACACTGTAAAATCAATTCAAATTTTAGGTTTCACTAAAATATTTTTAAAAATTAACTGATTTAATCAACTATTTAAATAGAACATAAAATTATAATTAAAATATCATTTACTATTCAAAATCTATCAGTCAAATTGGATTCTAATTGGTAAATAATTATCTTAAATAGATGTTTCATAAACATTTTGATCCTAAATTTAACTTTTATTTAAAATAATCCTAAAATCAAGTCAAATTTAATAAATTAAGAAGAAATTAATTGTTTCTAAAATTATAGATTTACCCTAATTTCTTCAATAATTTCATTAAAAACATAATCAAACCTTAAATCCATTAAAATTCAAAAGAAAACTATAAAATTCACAAAGATGATTAAAATTTATTAAAATAAATACCTCGTAAAACTAGATATTACTTAAATTATAATAAAATTTCCCTAAAAGCTCTAATTGATTTACATAGCCTAAAATTATTTTATTTTTTGTCGAGTACAGCCTAATCTATTGAAAGATGTAATTTATTTAGTTAAATTTTCATTGAAAATAACAAGTCAACAAATGGAATTTTAATTAGTAGAGATTATATTCTATAAAGAAAATTTTCAGTGAAGAAGTAATATTGGTGAGAGAGTACAAGAAAGTTATTCGGTTGAATATCGATATGTCGGTGATTTTTATGAAAAATATTGAATATAGTTTTGAAAATTGTCATTTAAAGAGAAATGATTGGTCAAGAGGAGAATTTATGATAATCTTAAGGCAATTTGATTGGTCAAGAGAGGAATCTTATTTTAAGGGGATTTCAAGAAATTTATTCGGTTGAATATCGATATGTCGGTGATTTTTATGAAAACTATTGAATATAGTTTGGAAAATTGTCGTTTAAAGAGAAATGATTGGTAAAGAGTAAATTTTATTTTAGGGGGAAACAATTGGCTAAGAAGATAATTTATAATCTTTTAAGGGGAATTAATCGATTAAGAACAGATTTTTTGATATTTTTAAGGTGTTGAATTGGTTAAGTATCGTTATTTAATAGGTGATTTTTATAAAAATAATGAATATGGTAAAGTAGGGGAAAATGTTATTTTATGGGAAAAGATTGGTCAAGAGTGGAATTTATTTTAGTGAAAATAGTCGATTAAGAACAGGTTTGTTGCCATTTTTAAGGGGGTGAGTTGATTAAATATTGTTATTTAAAGGGTAAATATTATCAAAATTGGGAGTTTTATGAAAAAAATTGAACATGGCTGGAACAATTGTTATTTGATGGGAAATGATTGGTCAAGAGATGAATTTTATTTTAAGGTGATTTCAAGAAATTTATTCGGTTGAATATCGATATAAGTCGGTGATTTTTATGAAAATTGGTGGGCTTCTGGGTGTTGATATTTTGAAACTATATGGTTGTTACCCAGACAACCCCATACAAATATTCTTTCGCTTACCACTCGGTACCCGTTGCTAAGCAACGTTGGAACTGTGCTCGAGTGGGTAGATCGTCCGCAAAAAGTGAGCGCTATTGCTATAATTGACCGAACGATCCATGGGTCCAACGAGCTACCAATAGAAGGTCTGCGCTCGATTTTGATTTTTTTGTCCCATTATTCTCCTATCTCTGTCAAATGTTAACCTATACTCTCATATCAACTATCTTTATGTCCATTTGCTTGGTCCTTATCATTATTGTCCATGCTGATGATTATTCTTTGGCCTGTACACCCTTTGTTATGTTAAATACACCCATAATGTATTGGCTGTGGGCCGGAAAATTTTCGACAATTAGAAAATAATTTAAGCGTCATAATAATTTATTAAAACCAAAGCTAAATTACCGGCTACTTCCAATAAAATTCATAAATTCAACCATCCAAATTAAAAACATTGAATTAAACTTCCTAAATAAATCGAATGCATCCATAAAAATCCATAAATCCATATCCTTCCTTAATAAATCGAATACATCCATAAAAATCCATAAATCCATATCCTTCCTAAATAAATCGAATGCATCCATAAAAATTCATAAATCCATCCAAATTAAAAACATCGAATTAAATAATCCAAAGTGTAACTGCTGACAACCAGTGTCAAAATACGATTTAAAATCAATACTGAAAATTAAGATTAGATATTTGTCAAATCATATCAGTATATATACCTATAATTTGGCCTTAACCTTGCGTGTTAGTTTTAGTGCGATTAAACAAAATTCGACTTTGAAATTATTTGTGTTATCTAAATTAAATTTTTATTTATTTTTTAATTTAAATTAGTAATTTATTTTTAACATTTTTTAAATAAATTTATTCAACCAAAAAATATTTTATTTTTTTTCATTTAATTCATTAATTTTTACTTTTATATAAATGGTCATTTTACAGTCGAATTTTCTTGTTATTATGTTATTTTTTATGTAAATTTCGTGCGGTTCTTGATGCATTTTGTATTTATTTTAATTTACTTTTATGCTTTTGATTTTATATTTCTTTACAATTTGCTACTGTGTTGAAACTTTTTTTTTAATTCTTATTCAAAGTACTAACAAATTTTATTAAAGATCTATCAAGACTTGTCAAAAATTATAAAACCTTGGTAATTTTAATAAGTATTACTCAATAACTACTATTTTCTTACCAATTTGCTGAAGGTCTTATTTTAAAATTTCTTCAAAGTAATAACATTATTTACAAATTAATCAGTTTTATCTCAAATTTAACAACTTTCTCACAACTTTAATCAAATTCTAATCCCATGATAATCATAAATTAAGTGTATTTTCTTAAAAATTGTCCATAGTTTTTCTTATATCGGTAAAACAAACACACATATTTCAATCAAAAACACGTGTGTATCATAGATTATTTAAATTTTTCTTAACAATCTCAAACTTTACATAAATATTGAACTATTTTTATCCTTTAACACTTACACATTATTAGCCATAAAATAAATATTTCATAAATTTTTGAAAAATAACATATATTTTCATTAAAGTTTTTCCATAAACACTGTAACATATCGATGGCTTAACACACACATTTGAGCCATAATTAGTTTTGATATTTATTTGCACATATTTTCTTAAAAATATAGAATTTTTCTTTAAATTTTTACAAACATTTACAATTGTTCTATCCCTGTCTACCATGAACCACAATTGAACAAACTTTTTCTATTCAATATTAATTTTATATACTTTGTTGAAAATTTATACAAAATAATAAATGAAAATTATAATAATAAAAACTTGTAATCATAATTTTAGTGATATAAATAATTATAATAATAAAAATAATAATAATAATAGAATAAAATTAAAAAACATTAGAACACTACTTATAAAAAATAAGTAGTATATTAAAATTAAAAATGTTTAAAAATACTATGACCTTGACCTACTTTTAAATGACCTTGAAAAATATTATGACTCATCCAATGACCTTGAAAATAATAATAATAAAATTAAAATTAAAAAATATTAAAACATTACTTATAAAAATAAGTAGTAAATTATATTAGCTTGTAATAATACTAGTAAAAATAATAATAATAATATAATAATATTTAAAACAATACTTATATAAATAAGTAGTAAATTTATATTAAAAAATGTTTAAAAATATTATGACCTTGTGAAATTTTGAATGACCTTGACCTACTTTATAATGACCTTGAAAAAATTTGAAGACTCATCCAATGACCTTGACCATAATAATAATAATAAAATTAATAATAATAATAAAAATTATAATAATAATAAAAATAATAATAGAAAAAATAATAATAATAAAAATAAAAATAAGTAATAATAATTAAAATAATAATAATAATAATAGTAATAATAATTATAATAAATTAATAATAATAATAATAATAATAATAATACTAATGATAATAAAAATAATAATAATAATAATAATAAAATAATAATAATAATAATAATAATAATAATAATAACAATGATAAAAATTGAAATAAAAATAATAATATTAATAATAATAAAAATAATAATAATAATAATAATAATAAAAAAAATAATAATAAAACATATTTACAAAATTTATACTACTTATAAAAGTAAGTAGACATATTATAAATGAAAAATGATTAACAAATCCTTAACCTTGAAAAAAAATTTTTGAATGACCTTGAGAAATTTTGATTGACCTTGAGAAAATATGTACTTTTTTAACATTGAAAAAATCTTGAAAAAATCTTGAAATATTTTCTACGTTTTTGGTCTAACGGTGACATAAATTTTTTTGAATGACCTTGAACTTCTTTTAAATTACCTTGACCTACTTTTGAATGACCTTAAACAACTTTTGTATGACCTTAAAAGTTTTTTTGATGAGTCATGGTCTTTGTTTCAATGACATTGAAAAAATTTGACGAGTCACCTAATGACCTTGAATGAGTCATAGTCTTTGCTTCAATGACCTTGGATGAGCCATTGTCTTTGTTTAAAATTTTTTGTACTTTTAAAATTTGTACTTTAGGACTTAGAAAAAAACATTTTTTTACCCCGAGGGGAGGGGTGGGGAGGGGATATGTGGTCCAGCGGTGACATCCATCTACTGTTTATCATTCTGTACTTCATCCTTCAATTCAGATATTTCAAATCTTTCATTGAAAATCATATCCTTGTTGATTAATCATAGAATAGATCCAATGTTTACCTTATCTTCATCTTCAATATTTCCAATTTGAATATTATACTGATAAGCTTTTAAATTTACTGCGTCATAAAAAATAATTAATTAAGTTAAATTTAATTAAATAATACCTTGTTATGTATAAGTTATTGGAAACTTTAAATAGTTCAAACTGTTTTGAAGGTATTGAATAGAAGGCTTGCATGTCATCCCAAAAATAGCTGTACTGTTTTCTTCTAGAAGTACTTCATATATTTTTGACATTCTTGCATTTTTTCTTCAAAATATAAATTTCATTTATAGTAAATAAACAATTTTGATTGGTCGCACACTAATTGTGAATTTTTAATATTAAATAATTTATTTAAAAGAAATTGAATAGTTTTTGTTATTAGACAAATTATTTCCACGATATTGTACATCGAAAGTACACAATGACGATTGCTATCATACTATTAGAATATACTATTCAAAGCTATATTATAAAATTGGACATTTTATGTGCCACGTATGCATAACTACCCAATATAGCGAATTTTTTACACAATATAAAGATCATTTAGGGCAAAAATGATGTGTTTGAAAGACATTTAATTAATAAAAGCTATAGTAGAAAGATGAAAAATTCATGTCAATCATTTTAGTAGCCCACAATTCAATGTCATCAAGATTCAAAGAAACACAGGTTTCAACTGTCAGAATTGAATGCATTAGCAAACAGTTACTGATGTAGTTATGAACATAGGTTTTGTAAGTTACGTTTGATAAAGGATTTAAACTGCCTTTCAAATTTAGGTAATTAAAATGAAATTTATGATCGACGAGTTTTTCATAGGACTTTGGTTGACAAAAAAGAGAGTTCAGGATGTCATTGTGTTGTCATACACCAAGGAGACTAAACAAGCCAAGATTAAACATGATATAAGACTCAGATTCTGCCTTCAGATGCTGAGAATCATTTATCTTATCAACCTTAACAAATTTACCCCCCAAAAATGAGATCTCTTGAGAGAAATTACTTTCAATTTTAAATTTATTAATTAAATTAATTAATTTTTCAGGATTTTCATTAATGCTTTGTTTTCAAGGAAAACTAGATCCTGAATTTCGGGAAATAAATTATACAAGTCTCTAACTTGTAAGCGGACAGTTCAGTAGCTTTTACATCTACGTTACCTTCAACTTCACAATTATTTAGTAAATCTAGTATGAAAAAATACCGTCGAGATATTTAGTTTGTGATTTTACCAAGAAGTTGGAATGCTTTTTGCTTTTTTAATAAATTTAGAGTATTATTAATCTGTTCTCTCTGAATTTTAATTTTTGATGTTGTCGTGGTCTCAGAGACAAATAAGGACGTAGGACAAATAAGGACGTAGGACAAATAAGAACCTTTTTATTGCTATCGAAGTTCGGGTGAAGCTTTGTCTATTATTGTAATTGTTAGAAGCTATAACATTTAATTCTTCAGTCATCAAAATAAATTACTAAGACTATTAAATCCAAATTATATTTCATAAAATCTGATTATATAAACAAATATTCTTGGGACATTTTCTAAATTTTAATTTCAACCAAATATCAACATACCATTGCATTCATACTTGAATTTCAATTTTATTAAAAATTATTTTATTTTAAAATTTCAATTATCATTTCAATTTTAATATCTTACAATAATTTAAGTTTCAATTAAAACTTTACAAATTTTAATCGTGAACTAATTTAATTTAGTATTTTAATTTTAACTCCTCACATCCCCCTTTTTTAAAATGTTTGATCTTCTCAACATTTCTGACTACCATCTTCCCATTTTGATCCTTAAGTAAGTAGCTCCGTTCATGTATTTTCTTTATCACTTTGTACGGCCCTTCCCACCTTGCATCGTCTTTATTTCGAATTTCTTGTTTGATCAAGACCACATCTTCCATTTCAAAATTTCTCACTGTTTTGCTTATTTTTGGTTTTAGTGTTTTATCCTCTATTCTCTTTTCCATATCTTCTCTATTTATTTCTTTATTCGAGTACCATTTCATTCTGTCGATCTTCCTCCCAAATATAATCTCTGCTGGGCTTACTCCCGTTGTTTTTTGAACTGTTGCATTTAACGTATATTCTATTTCTGGCACTATATCAGCCCAGTTTTTCCTTCCTCCTTCATTCAATGACGCGTTAATATACTCTCTGATTGTTCTGAATTGTCTTTCAATAATACCATTCGTGTTATGGTGATATGGGCTTGAGAAAATTAATTCAATGCCAGCTGTCTTTGCTAGTTCTTTTATGCTTCTTGCTTCAAAGTTCTTCCCACAATCTACATGAAGTTCTTTTGGCGCTCCAAACTTTAATATCCATTTATTTAATAACGTCTCACTAATTGTTCTTTCGTCTTGCTTGTTTATGGCCGTTAATGAGATGTATTTACTATAGTGGTCAATGATTCCGCAAATATATTTCTTTTTGTTGAACGTTTCTTTCAATGGCCCACATATATCCATATATATCTTCTCGAATGGTTCTGTACTCTTTATTGTTTGAGTTTCCTCCTTTGTCTTGGTTGTTATCGTTTTCATTTTCTGACATCTTTCGCAGTTCTCAATTACCTTTTTTACTTCCGTTGCTAGATTTTCCATGTCGCAGTTGTTCTGGATATATTTTGTTACTTTCTGTGCACCTGCATGGCACAGCAATACGTGTACTTCTTTTATCATCCTCTGTCTATTATCTGACGGTATCCATATTTTACCTTGTTTAGTTAGTACCGTGTTGTTTTCCATTATGAACTTACAATCTTTATTTTCTAACTTATTCTTTATTTCTTGGACCTCCATATTGTCATTTTGCCACTTGTTATATCCGCCTTCTGCTGTTACTGTTAATATTCTGGTTTTAATTTTGCCGGTTTTTGCGTCTTCGTGTTCCATCATACACTGTACACATGTTCCGCATGTTTTCCTGGATAGCATATCCGCGTTTGTATGGCTTGTTCCTTTCCTGTATTCCATTTTAATATCCAGACTGCTTAAATAGTTGATCCATGTCTGGAATTGAGCCGTTATTGGTTTCTTCGTTGTTACCATAAACGTAATAGCTTTATGGTCCGTTCTCAGTACGAATCTCTTACCATATAAGTAGTGGTTGAAATGTTTACAAAAATAGTATATTGCCAATAATTCTTTTCTGGTAATGCAGTATCCTTTTTCGTGGCTGTTCATCGCATGTGAACCGTATGCAATGACATGTTCATGTCCTTTTTCATCCTTTTGCGAAAGAACTGCTCCAATAGTATCGAAGCTCGCGTCTGTGTCTAATATAAATTCTTTTCTGAAATCTGGAAATACCAATACTGGGGCGGTTATCAATGCTTCTTTCATTTCCCCGAAAGCCTTTTCACACATCTCTGTCCATCTTATTTTCTCATTGTTTTTTCCGCATATACTTTCTAGTGCTCTTGCCTTCTTTGCATAGTCTTTTATGAACCGTCGATAATAGTTACAGATACCCAGAAAGCTCCTCAGATTCTTCACACATTTTGGTTTTTGAAATGATTGTATTGCTTCTATTTTAGTATTATCTGTTTGTATGCCGTCTTTATTTATTATGTGTCCCAGAAACTTCACTTCTTTTCTAAATATTTGACATTTTTCGGGGTTCAATCTTAGTCCTGCTGTTGCGATCTTCCCTAGGACTTTTCCAAATATGTTATAATGGTCTTCTTCTGTCTTTGTGAATATTAGGATGTCGTCTAAATATACCATCACTCCATCTTTCCACAAGTCTTTCAATACTTTCGTCATTAATTCTTGAAATGTTCCTGGTGCCGCTGCAATACCGAACGGCATCCTGTTAAAACAGAACTGTCCTTCTTTTGTTGAGAATGCTGTTTTCTCTTGAGATTCTTTATCTAACTTCACTTGGTAATAAGCATTTCCCAAGTCGATTGAGCTAAAATATCTGGATCCGTGTAGGATGTCTAAAATTTCATCTACATTTGGCATTGGAAATGCTTGTCTTTCTGTTATCTTGTTTAATTGTCTGAAGTCTAGACAAAGCCTGATGTCTTTTTTCTCTTTCTTCCATACACAAACTAAAGGTGTGTTCCACGGTGAATTGCACTTCCTAATTATTCCGTTGTTTTCTAGATTTTTTATTGCTTCCTCAATCTTGTCTTCCAAATTTATTGGCTGACGTCTCGGTTTAATCATTATTGGCTCTCCTTTCGTGATGATCTTATGTTTTATCAGATTGGTACACCCAATGTCCCATTTATCTGCCATAAAAACATTCTTGTTTGCCTGAAATATTTCTAGCAGTCTCTTATTTCCGGTAACTTTTAAAACGTCGATGGCATGACGTAATCTTTCTTCATCTGTTATAATCCGCCCAAATCTAGCTTCTATTTCGCAAATGAAATCACTACGTTTTTCATGTTCTTCTAGTATACATTTCAATTCTATACCAAATAACCTTTGTAGTTCTACTCCTCCAATAATTTCTGGTATTAAATTCTTTACTATAATGAATGTTACATTTCTTTCCATACTGCCCATTTTAACATTGATGTTTAGTTTACCCATAGTTTCTAATCTACTGTTGTTTGCACATCTTAGCGATTCCCTTGTTTCTAATATTTCGATATTTTCTAATCGATCAATTACAGATTTAGCCATCACATTAATTCGCGCTCCTGTATCCAATAAACAATCTACTTTCCGCCCTTGGATATCCAGTGTTGTACTCGGTCTACCTTGCATTATATTATATGTTATTACTGGACTTTTTTGTTCTTCTACTGACAAAATATTCTGCTCTCTAGTATCTTCTACAATTTCATTAATACACACGTCTCCATTTTTCTTTAGGAATTTGTAAATTTTCTCTATCGTTCTTTCCTCGTGTTTTACTACTTCATTTACTTTACACTCCTCTTTAAATTTTTTCTGACTTTCCTTATCATTCGACTTTTTAATTTCTACACTACTATTATTATTAATATCACGTTCAAAAACACTACAATCTTTATCAATCATACAATCATCATCCATACTTAAATTACACATACCGTTAGCATTCATTCTTTGGTTGAAATCAATCTTACTTAGTAAATTGCTCCGATCAATGTCCCGTTTGACGGAGCGTGCTCGTTTGGGTCATTCTCCCTGTTATACTCGTCTGGCTGGCTTGACTGTTTTGTATTCATCATCTCATCATCAGACTCGATAGCTGCAATATCTTTTCTGTTATATTGTTGGTTTCCCCATTGTCTTTGATGTACGTTCCTTGGTTGATACATATCTTCCCTTTGTTGATAGGTATTTCTTTGAATTCTTCCTCCTGACATCTTCCTTTGGTCTCGATCTCTTCCTTGATTTCGTCTTTCCATATTTGTGTAGCACTCTCTTTCTTTGTGTCCTCGTGCATTGCATCTATGACATTTGATTGTTGGGCATTCTCTTCGTATGTGACCTTCAACACCACATGCATAACATTGAAATCTTCTTTTTATATTACATTCTCTGCTACTGTGTCCCGGTTTTTGACACGTCCAGCATTCTATCACTTTAACTCTTGTCTCTGGTTTCCATTCGTTGATTTCTCTCTTCGTGGCTCCAACTTGTACTACATCTCTATAAGTTCTTCCACCAGTTGTAGGTCGTATTGATCTCACCGTGTTTACTTGTTCAATAACCTTGTTAACTTTTTCTATCTTCTTTATAGTTTCTTTAATTTGTTCCGCCGTTTTGAGATCTTTCATTTCGATTTCTTTCCTGACTTCTTTATCTCTTACACAATGTGTCAATAAACATTTCTGAATTTCTTCCTCATTCCAAGTGTGTGAGGCCAATTTTTTAGTCATTTTTGATATTTTCTCTATAAATATTTCCGCTGAATCGTTACCTTGCTCGTAGTTCAAGGCTTCTCTTAAGTCATCAATCAATGACGTTGGTCGATGAAAAGCTGCTCTTAATTTCTGTTCAACGGTTTTACCTTCTGCGGCTTCATATTCTTCAATCAAAGTCCTGTCCAGAAGTGTAATAACTAGTACCATTTGTGTCTTCACTGGTGTCTTCGTTATTTCAAAGAATCTCTGACATTCTTTGATAAATAATTCGAGGTCATCTCCTCTGTGGAATTTCTCTGGAAGTAATCTTCCAATAAGCAGATCCGTTGGAATGGTCGCCATGTTAGAAGCTATAACATTTAATTCTTCAGTCATCAAAATAAATTACTAAGACTATTAAATCCAAATTATATTTCATAAAATCTGATTATATAAACAAATATTCTTGGGACATTTTCTAAATTTTAATTTCAACCAAATATCAACATACCATTGCATTCATACTTGAATTTCAATTTTATTAAAAATTATTTTATTTTAAAATTTCAATTATCATTTCAATTTTAATATCTTACAATAATTTAAGTTTCAATTAAAACTTTACAAATTTTAATCGTGAACTAATTTAATTTAGTATTTTAATTTTAACTCCTCACAGTAATATTTTACAACGTTCGAGTCAATTATATAGGGTTTAGGACTGAGGCTTTTGTTTATTGAAGATCCAATGTTATTTCTAGCTCTGAAATTATAGAGACGCAAATTTGTTTGTTTGTTTAAATAAATGTAAATAAAAATAAAAGCAAAATAAATAAATTAAATTTCATGTTCTTACGTGTAGTTTCTAAAATTTAAATATATTTTTTTTAAAATTGAACAAAACAGGTATTAATATTTTGCAGTGTAAAGTTTACAATTGCAAAAATTATATTCCATAACTTCTTTTATAATAATTTTTAAATTTTTTTCATTGTGTTAAATATAAATTTAATTGAATTTAAAAAATATTAAAATTTGAATAATTAAAAATATTTATAAAGTTATCGTTTTAAAATTTAAAAATTTATTTAAATAATAATTTTTCTAATTCTAAACAATTTTCAGTAACTAAATCAAAATAATCGCTTTTAGAACTTTAATGTGATTTTCGATAGCTTTTGTGATTTCAACAGATTCTGGACTCGTTTTGTTACCAATCTTAGCATCGTAATTTAATAAATTTTCGCTCAAGTTCATATTTATATTGTAGATTTTCCTGTATTGCTCCATGTAAAATAATGTTGCATAATTTTTTAAACAAATTAAATAATGAAATGTCGTTATTTTCTTAAGAACTTTGCCGCAGACAGACTTGAGAGGATTTAGGAAGTCTTCAGGAAGTTCATAGGACTTTGAATTTGGTAAAGTGTTTTCTAGATTTTGTTCTTCAACTGATTTATTTTCAACAGTTTTCCGCTTTTATTTAACTTCTATTGTACATTTCAATCATTATCTTTCTCATTTATCCATGATATTACAGTTTCTATTGCAATATTATATTTACTTGCAAGCTCTTCTTTACTTATCCCTTCATCATGCAATTTTATTACTACACTTCTCTTTTCTAATTCATTCATTGAAAATAAATTAACTTTAAAATAATAAAACAAAATAATTAATATTCACATTCAAAAAAAAATATATTTCTAAAAAATTTTTTTTAATACATAAAAATAATTTAAATTTAAATTGAATTAATAATAAAAATTAATATTAAATAAAAATTATACTGAATTATTGATGAAATTTGATATTAAATTCGAATTTTTTAAATTATTATTTAAAAAAATTGATAAATTTAAATTTTGAAGTTTATCAAAATATGACGATAGAAATATCTATAAAAATACGTTTTAGGATATATTTTGTTTATGAACCTCTCATCCATCAAAAACATCCAGTGATGCGACGAGCTTCAGGATTTTGCTCATGTTTAAAAAAACACCATTTTACAATTTGAAATTATGAAAATAAGTTAATAGGTAAACTAAAATTTAAAGGTTTTAATAATTCCTCTTCTCAGTTTGTTTATAATAGAATAAATTGGACAGATTAGAGTCTTTTTATAATTCTTTCACAGTCGTGCTCTTGATAACTCGAACAAATCAAATTAATTCTTTGATGATTTCTTAATGATAAGCTTCAATAATCTAAGATCCTACCTTTTAAATGAAGTTTTAACTTCTACATACCCAATATTGTTTATTGGAAACCTTTTACATTTACTGTAAGATTATTTGTAATTAACTCAATTTCATAAAATAAATGTGTAAATTTAACATATTTTAACTAAAATTTATTTTAATGGAAATGTGCATTTTTACCTGATTATTCAAATTATATATTATTTATTAAAAATATATTTAAAGTTCTCATATAAACTAATCGGATTAATAGCATGCTATTTTAATATTTTTAAAAGTTTAAATTTGTTAGACATTATAATCATTTCAACTGACTATAAATCTTATTAATCAAATCTTAAACTAATAATAAATTATCTATCAGTCTTACATTTTATTTATAAAATATTTACTTAAAATATCATTAGCATAATTCAGATTAATCATTCATCAATATTATATGTTTGTTATAATTGACTATTTATATCGACTGCGTAATTTTTGGAATTTAAATAAAGATTGATAGGACAATTCGTTTGCATTCCACAAAAATCATGACAATCGGTAAAGTAATTGACCGTAAATAAATTAATTTATAATTGATAAATGAAAAAGTCAATTTATTAATAGTTGAAAACCTAAAGATTTTGTAATTATTTGTAATAATAAAATAAAAACAATTGGATAAAAATTTATTTATTATTGATTTGAACAAAGCCAATCTACACAGTTTTGGCCGGATTTGCATTCAGATCATGGCAAGTAAGGTTCATAGGGTTTCTGACCGACATAATTGCCTCTAAAGGTTTACGATCAGTCCTGATCATTCATAAGAAAATACGAATTACCCGGGACCGTAATTGGAAATTAACAGATTCGAATCAATTGTGTTAAACACACATTTCGCACGTCCACATCCAACCTCTGTAGAGTTGGCCCATACAAGCTGGCATATAAGATAGAGGTATTATAGATATATCATAAATATTATATAAATATTTATTAACACGAGGTTAAATATTCAATTAAAAAAGGCAATGATTTAATAATTGAAAAACGAACTCGTATTATAAAATTTAATTTTAACTTTTAAGAATAAAAAAATCAAACATTCAATAAATTAAAATATTTAATTGGACTTTAAAAAAAACTGAGCCATACCAGTTAGTCCTGAAACTTTTTTTCTTATATTTGATAATATTTTTACAGATTGATAATGTTTGATAAAATTTTATTTAATTTTGTAAAAATAATTGAAAAACTAACTCGTATTACAAAATTTAATTTTAATTTTTAGGAATATAATTAATTTAAAATATTTAATAAAATATAAATTAAAAAAATTAAATTTAAAATCACAAAATAAAAGTTTAAATATAAAAATTACTTTTACAAAATTAAATCAAAAACACAAAATACACAATTTACATTCAATCACTTGAATAAATACAAAATACATGTAGAGTTAGCAATTTGATCATTAATTATAGGATTTAAAGATTTTATCAACAACGCCTAACAAGTTAATTGTTCCTAATATTTACTCAGATTTTTTAAAATAATATGTTAGAATAAAAGTTTTAAAAGCTTTTGTTTTTCAATCTAACACAGATAAACCTATTGTTCCTTTAAAAGATATCATGGCAATTACAATGCATTTTTATATTAGTTGCCATTGAAAGTTTGTCCACATTTTTTATAACAAAACTTCCATTATGAATAATTCAAGGTTTTTATTTTATTTTATTAGTGATTGATATGAAATTGTTTGATGTAATTTTATTGTGACATATATAAACTTCTTCAGACAAATTATTTTTATTATTTTTCTCACATTCCTATGCATATATAACCTAGGAATCTGTAAAAATATTATCAAATATAAGAAAAAAAACTTTCAGGAATAACTGGTCTGACTCAGTTTTTTTAAAGTCCAAAAAAGTATTTTAAAGTATTTTATTATAGTAATTTATAATATGAAGTGTAGAAAAGTTACTTGTGTATAATGGCCGCAGGTTGGTAATGAACAGGAATTATCTGAAAATGTGAATCCGGAAGACTGAATTAACCACAATTCTACGCCTCTAAATATTTGTTTCATTAATTTAAAATTTATTTTAATCAACCTTCTAATATCTTCTCCAGTGAACTTAGCAACATTCTGTCCAACCCATTCAAAATCTCTGTATTTACGGTCGTCTATTGTGTCGTGAGCAAAGATGCATTAATCCGCGGATTTCTGCGCTTTCGACGCGGATTCTGCATTCCATACCTAATATGGAAAACATAAATATTTATGGTAAAAATTTATTTGAGGCTTACCAATGGTAGTAAGTTCTTTGCTGAAGGTTGCCCTGAAACTGCTCCAAATCCCACAGATCCTCGGTATATGTTGTGGATATCCAACAGTTGCTGTATTTCGCTTTTAGAAAGACCTCCAGAACAGAAATCTAGAGCAACTAAAAAAAATGCAATTTTAACTAAAAAATTCATATCCAAATAAAACAACTAAACGAATTCACATTTCTATATTAATTTTTTGTTTAATTAAAAAAATTTTAAATTAATTTTTAAATTTAGATTGACATAAAATTTATTTCATCTGTTTCCGTACACGTTCATAAATCTTTTGTCACACAAATTTCTTTCAATTAATTCATATTTTATTAATTTTTATTTGAACTTTTATTTGAACTGTGAAAAAACTTTTTGTCTAGCAATATAATTACTAAAGAATATAAATTAAAAGTAAAATAATAATAATAATAATAATAATAATAATAATAATAATAATAATAATAATAATAATAATAATAATAATAATAATAATAATAATAATAATAATAATAATAATAATAATAATAATAATACTAATAATAATAATAATAATAATAATAATAATAATAATAATAATCAGTGATGAAAACTGGTTTACGAAACCGGTTTAAATGCTTATCACAAAGAAATTTTTTAAAATTTTTTTAATTAAACAAAAAATTAATATAGAAATGTGAATCCGTTTAGTTGTTTTATTTGGATATGATTTTTTTAGTTAAAATTGCATTTGTTTTAGTTGCTCAAGATTTCTGTTCTGGAGATCTTTCTGAAACAGAAATAAATCAACTGTTAGATATCCATAACAAATACCGAACATCTGTGGCGCCTGGAGCAGTTCGAGGGCAAGACCCAGCATCAAACATGCGAAAAATGCTAAGCCTCAAATGAATTCTTTTATAAACATTTATGTTTTCCATATGAGAAATGGAATGCAGAATCCGCGTTGAAAGCGCAGATATCCACGGATAAATGCATCTTTGCTCACGACACAATAGACGAACGTAAATACGGAGGTTTTGAATGGGTTGGACAGAATGTTGCTAAGTTCACTGGAGAAGATATTGAAAGGTTGATTAAAAATAAATTTTAAATTAATGAAACAAATATTTAGAGGCGTAGAATTGTGGTATAATCAAGTTTCCGGATTCACATTTTCAGATAATTCCTGTTCATTACCAACCTGCGGCCATTATACACAAGTACCTTTTCTACACTTCATATTATAAATTACTATATTAAAATACTTTAAAATACTTTTTTGGACTTTAAAAAAACTGAGCCAGACCAGTTATTCCTGAAACTTTTTTTTCTTATATTTGATAATATTTTTACAGATTCCTAGGTTATTTATGAATAGGAATGTGAGAAAAATAATAAAAATAATTTGTCTGAAGAAGTTTATATATCTGGTGGGTTACAGGGTTTCGAAATTTGCTTATCTTTATTGTTGCCCCAGTAACGCCATACAAAATGATTCTAGCTGCCACTTGGCACCCGTTGCTAGGCAACGTTGGAAATGTGTTCAAGTGGGTGGATTGTCCGCAAAAAGTGAGCATTATTACTAATACTGTAATTGCTCGGACAACCCTCGGGTCCACGAGCTGTCGATAGAAGACCAATGCTCGCTTTGCTCTGTCCCTTGTGTAAAGAGATCAAGATCAGATTTTTGTTGACTGTGGGAGATGGGACGAAGGTTTGAAAACTCGATGCGAGTATTCATAATAACGCTTATACGTAAGTGTATCTTGGAGATAAATTAACAATGACTGCGACTCATTTATTTCAAATCAACAAGGAAGACGTGTGCTGTTTGTGAACTCAATGTGATGAGCCTGGTGGTCGTGCTGCTCGACGTCGGGCACGCTCCTTGCATCCCGGCCGACGATTATTGGATGGAGTGGCGGACTGGTTCGTAGATTGAGGACTTTTATGCGGCATCTGGGACGGGGTGAAGACAAGCGGGTATGTTACTGCTTCCCCCTCCCGACAGACTGCTAGGGCGACTTCCAATCCTCTGATTTGGGTGCGCAGGCTCTGATTGAGCTGTCGCTCCTCCGCCCAACCTTTTTGAGCGGATGTTAACCTGAGATATAGAGTTTTCATTTTCTTCGGATCTGACCAAGTTGCTTTGATTTGTTGGATTTCTCGGGTTATCTGGATGATTTGGTTGAGGAGATCCGCATTTGCACTCCTTGCGCGATCCAATTCAGTTTGTAGGATTTGGTTAGTTGTCATTGCTATAAAGAACAAATCTTTAAATTTCTTCACGGGTTTATACAATTAGTAATTATGATTATGACAAACATAGGTATCGAAAAATTCAATTCATGCAAAGGATTGAAACGAACGACAATTAACGAAGATTTCTATTAAGATTTAATCATATTAATACACGATTCATAGTCCACGTCCTTAGTTCGAGAAGTCAGGGTGCGTCGATGAATGTTCTCTTCCTCCGAGGCGAAACTGGGAACGGTCGTCGGGTGTCGCGAACCGGTCGAGGCGGATAAGCCTCGGCAATACGCCCGACGCGGATGTCCTCTTCCACGTTTGCGAGATACATCCTCGCCTTAACCACATTTAGGTCCACTTGTTCCTGCACCCTTTCCCATTGGGTGAGGAGGTTCCGTGCGTGCTCGTATGTTTCTTCGGCAGGGTATTGCTGTCCTGCGAGTCCACAAGGGTCCTTTTCGAAGCCCAACAGCCGCCAAGTGGTGGGATAAGACCACTTTGGTCGAAGCTCATTAAAAATCTCTGTTGTTGACTGTGTCTTCTTCTGACAGTGTTCATCAGTTACTTGAGTGGAGGTCAAATCGAGCGGCATGATTTCTTCTGAAATGATATGGTGAATAAACCATTAAGTACGAAGGAATAGAAATGAATTTATTCAAATCGGCCGTACAGTTTGACGTTCGGAAATTAAAGGGTTGACTTGTTATATGGGTAACGTTGGTTATTTTTGGAGGCGTCAATTATTGTTGGTCGTTCCGAAGTTGTTAACAATCGCGGATTTAAACCCTTTATCAAGCGGCCTTGAAAATCTTTCTTATGTTAATCAATACACTGGAATCTACGTGATATTTCAGATTAACATTTTGGTTCATCGATTAAACAACACATATCATAATTAAGATATCAAATTTATATTGTACATAATTGATTTGTGATCAATAAAGAGTTTAAAGGACGAAATGGGGCGGTGTGTTTATAAATCATTTAATGTAAAAGCGTTCAAACCATTGTTCTAGTTCACAAAAATGGAACCTAGAAGCGCGATGGGAATGACATAATTCTATGCGATAATTTTCGTAAATCGATGATGGCTATAATGACAGCGGGTGCGTTTCCGTTAGACGATTTGTTTATTCCAAAGTCAACGTCTACGATCAACAGGATTTCCGGTTGAATGGAACTTTTATTGATTGTCGGTTAGGTTTAACTTTACATTTGGTGGTAATTAATATTTCTAATTTAGTCATGATTCTATTTTATTGGTCGGTATATTTCTAGTTTATTTTAGTAGATTGGGTTGGCATGATCTCGTTGTGAAATTTTCGACGGAATCCATGATTCAATATCCGGTATATTACGCTGACTGGACAATTTGATACATCTCTATGTCATGGAATTTTTACCTAAGATTCGTTTTGAGCGGGTTGAAATTTTGATTATATCACCTGATTTATTTCGAAATTTTGGAAATGTTTATCACTTCTACTACCGGCTTATTGGAGTCTAATTTCCTCGAAATGCTCGTAGTCTTTCTATTCCTGCTATTGGATTTCTTATAATGATTAAATTATTACTTCGACGTTAACATTTGAAATACATTTATTTTGTGAAGCTAAACTGGTTCAGATTCTACACTCGTAGTAAGCCAATTTCTTATGATTTTTAGTTGGTTTATATAATAAATTTATGGTCGTTTGTTTTGGTTTTACAGGGAAATAGTCGTGATGCTTCTTGGTTCTCAAACTGGTTTTGGGGTTTCTATCAGTAGTTAAGCAAACCTTTTTTAAGTTAAACGTTATCGGCAAGTTAAATTTATTGAGCCAATTTTATTTTGTTTCACAACGAATTAATCTACTCACATCCCTGATTCCTATCAATATCGATTTTATTTCTTCTTTTTAACAATGATGTTAATTTTTACTTCTATAACAATAATCTTGTGTTAATAAATTGTCATTTTCTTTTTAAGCAACGGATTTGTATTTACTTTCCATTTACAGATTAGTTTATTTATTTCTATCTTTAAATTTTAATCAATAAATTACCCATTTTTAATCAACAATTACTTTATTTTTAACCAATGAATTTAATCAAACATTACTTTAATTTTTATTAATGAATTATTTTAATTTTTTTTTAATCCATGAATTACTTATTTTTAATCAATAGTTACACTAATTTTAGGCCACGAATTACTTCATTTTGAATCAAAGGATTACTTTATTTTTAATCAATAGTTACTTTAATTTTAAGCAATGAATTACTTTATTTTGAATCAAAGGATTACTTTATTTTTAATCAATAGTTACTTTAATTTTAAGCAATGAATTACTTTATTTTTTTAATCAAAGGATTACTTTATTTTTAATCAATGATTTTGAATTAATTTATTTCAAAATACCAATTCGATTTAGTTATATCAACGATTTCAAGTTAATTTATGCCCGTACCCGTTCCCTTTAATAAGCCTTAGGCGCATATTGTGTTTATATTATATTTATTGAGTGCCCACTGGACTACTCGGTGTGATGATTTTGAGCCGTGTGTAATATAATTTAGGTCGATTTTACAGAAATGAGAAACGAGGAAGCAGCCAGATGACTTCTTCCTTATTTCTCGTTTCATCTATATGCAATAATATTGACGTTACGACCCCTGCGTTCCGCACGCTAGGTCTTCACGGGTACATATCATTGGCGATTTTCCACGCACTTACACAAATCTGTACTATGTATATTTTACTAACTTGCAGTATGTGTTGGCTGTGGGCCGGAAAAGTTTCGACAGTTTACTTTAATTTATGAAATATATAAAACAATTTATGAATAATATAAGGTTTATTATCATATTAAAGACAAAATACAAAATTACTTGACAACAAATAAATTCATCAAAACATAAAATTGCATCTCTCCCCACGCCGACGTCCAAGCAGAGCTCTACCGAGGTTGCGAGGAGGTGACGTGGAGAGAGAGCTCCACAACAAAAGCTATTTCTCACCTAAAAAATTTGTCTTCAAAAATAGATTTTTAATCAATAATTCAAAATCAAATTTTGATTCAAAATGGTTTTCGTTTGAAAAACGGTTTGAGAAATGATTTTATGGTTAAGTTTAATGTGAAAATGAATCGGTATTTATACCTATTTTCTGTCCCTAACCTCGCGTGTTAAATTTGATGTAGTAAAACAAAATTCGACCTTGTTATTTTCTAGTGAATTCTATTCTTTAATTTTATTATTTTTTAATTTATTTTAATAATTTTTTATTCAGAATTTTTATTGAATTATTACTAATTCAAATTTTTTGATTTAAGTTTCATTTTCATGAACTTTTATTAATTTGTAATTCTCGGTCGAATTTGTTGGGTTTTCGTGTTATATTTGTGTTTGTATCGTGCGAATCTTGTTGCATTTTGTTATTATTTTAATTTATTTTTATGTTTATCATTTTATATTTAATTCTCTTTTTTCTCATATTTGATAGGGTTTAATTGATGTTTCAATAGGTTTATTTAAATTTGCATGTTATATTTGCATGTGTGTTACCGATCCATTTAAACATTTCTCAAGGCCGTTTGTGTTCTGGCCCAACATATCTGACAATAAAATTATATAAAAAATTTCATATCAATCACTAATAAAATAAAATAAAAACCTTGAATTATCCATAATGGAAGTTTTGTTATAAAAAATGTGGACAAACTTTCAAACGTGCTATTGGTACAAAAGCTCAATGGAAACTAATAAAAATATGCATTGTAATTGCCATATAATCTTTTAAAGGGACAGTAGGTTTATCTTTGTTAGATTTAATTGAAAAAACAAAAGTTTTTAAAACTTTTATTCTAACCTATTATTTCAAAAAATCTGAGTAAAGTTTAGGAACAATTAGCTTGTGAGGCGTTGTTGATAAAATCTTTAAATCCTATAATTAATGATCAAATTGCTAACTCTACATGTATTTTGTATGTATTCAAGTGAATGAATGTAAATTGTGTATATTGTGTTTTTGATTTAATTTTGTAAAAGTAATTTTTATATTTAAAATTTTATTTTGTGATTTTAAATTTAATTATTTAAATTTATATTTTATTAAATATTTTAAATTAATGAATGTTTGATTTTATATTCTTAAAAATTAAAATTAAATTTTGTAATACAAGTTCGTTTTTCAATTATTAAAACATTGCCTTGTTTCTTTGATTATTTGACCTCATGTTAATAAATAAATAAATAAAGATATACATAATATTTATACAATATCTATAAGACCTCTATCTTATATGCCAGCTTGTATGGGCCAACTCTACAGAGGTTGGATGTGGAATGACGCGATGTATAATTAACGAAAGTATATCGAATTTGTTGTTTTGCAATTACGGTCCCAGGTAATTCGTATTTTCTTATGAGTGATCAGGACTGATGGTTAACCTTTAGAGGCAATTATGTCGGCAAGCAGCCCCATGAACCTGGCATACCATGTTATGCATGCAAATCCGGCGAAACCTGTTTAGATGGACTTTGTATCGAATCATAATAAATAAATTTTCATTCAATTGTTTTTATTTTATTATTACAAATAATTACAAAATCTTTGGATTTACAACTTTTAATATATTGACCATTTTATTATTCATTTGATCCAATTTTCTCATTTCTCAATTATAATTTAATTTATTTTTTGCAATTAATTTACCGATTGTCATGATTTTTGTGAAATGCAAACGAATTGTCTTATGAATCTTTATTTAAATTCCAAAAATCACGCCGTCGATATAAATAGTCAATTATAACAAACATAAAATATTGATGAATGATTAATCTGAATTATGCTAATGATATGTTAAGTAAATATTGTATAAATAAAATGTAATACTGATTTTATTCATCGAGCTCGCACAAACACTCGTTCTATCTGTACAAAACCTTACATCAAAGGTGACAAGAATTTTTGTCGACTATGTCATGATGAAGATGATACAATGTCACATGCAATTCAATTTTGTAAGGTCAATCTGACTCTTGGTGCTGATCGACACTATGACTGCTTGAAACTTATCGCGTCGAATCTGACTAAGAATTCTAACTTGATTTTCGTAGTTGATCATGACTGTTCACTTGTACCAACCTCGAAGGAACGCGTTGATCTGATGATCACTGACTTGACCAGAAAGAAAATCTTTCTTGTTGATATAAAATGTCCTTGCGATTCTGTCAACAATTTTGAGCAAGTTGATCTGCTTAATCTGCGGAAATATGATTCTCTTAAGGATCAAATACAAGCTGTCAAACCTGACTTCAAAGTTGACCTTGAAACTTGTGTTATTGGTTCACTAGGCTCATTTCCTTTCAAAACTCAAAAAATACTCTTGAAGATTTGAGTCAAACGTACTGAACTTAAAACTCTATTGAAAGAATGTGCATTGAGCAACATTTCACATTCGGCCAGATGGTAGCATTTTCACAAGTTTTCCATTCTAGTAGATCCAGAAAAAAACCAACTTTTTAAATACTAATCGAAAAATCTGTCATATTACTGTTAGCATTGACATAACTTATTATTTTTTTTTAATAAAAATAAGTTTTTGTAAATGTGTTTGATGTATATAAAATGGTAACAAATCGGCGCCTGCCCATATCCCGAAGGGGTAAATTTTTTTGTTGCTTAAATGAAGTGAATTTTTAAAAAGATTACTTTTTTGTTTAAATGAATAATAAAATTTTTTTTTGTTTATATGCATAAATTTTTTTTACAAGTCAGCATAATGGTCACACTATAATGAGGCCTATATTTTGTTTCGTTAAATAATAATAATATTAATAATAATAATATTAATAATAATAATATTAATAATAATAATATTAATAATAATAATATTAATAATAATAATATTAATAATAATAATATTAATAATAATAATATTAATAATAATAATAATAATAATAATAATATTAATAATAATAATAATATTAAAAATCATTCGATTATAAAATTTATTTCAAATCAAAGATATCGGTATATTATGCTTTACGCATTTCAACAATTACGATATATACTGTTTGATCTCTTTTGAAATCATGACAACATGGACATCCATTGGAACATGGAACTCTCGTTGAATCTTTACAAACAATACAATTTTTATTACCTTACCCTAATACCATGTCGTAATGAATCTCTAGAAGTTGCTCTATATTAATACCGGTAAAGCGATATATTTTTGAAACAAGTAACTCTGGTGCACAATAATCCAGAGAATTTTTAATTCCTGGGAATAGTTCTTGAATCTGTTTTTAAAATCACTTCAAATAAGTAAACTTAATATGATTATTAGGAAATTATAAATAAAAAATATATTCTTACTTTTCGACATATTTAAAATTATTAAAATTAAAACTAATACAAACAAATTTAATTGATTAGCATTTTAACTTCTGATATAATATTTTCAACATATTCATAATAATCTAAAGTTTTATCCCAAGTATTACAACCTTCCCACTTTAAAAGATATTTGAATTGGAAGTGGATATAGATCTGATTTTGAAATTTGTCTGTTTGTTCGTTTTGAACTACTTCTTGATTTTCTGTTATTCTTAGATATTGGTGCTTCGTCTACAGTTTGTTCAAGAAAAGGTTGCAGGATCGTGTTTATCAGAGAGGATATAACAGAATTGCAAATCCTTGATTCCATGTTCTCATCTTCAGATTTCTGCCCGGTGCTATTGAATGTCAATTTTTTTCGCATTGATATTTCTCCGCGTATCTGGATGAGCAATGCCTGTACCAGTTGTTTCTCCTCTTGCCAGCCGCGTTGTGCTGTATCCTTCTCCTGATAAATTTTCCTCGCCCGCTCGGGTTTATCCAGGTAGATTTGAACTCCTGACATTCCTTGCTTACTTCTAACAATTGTTGGTGAAGGTCCAAGTTAGTTGAACGTAATCAGAGTAGCTCTTAGTTTACCACCTAAATTGCTTTCATACCTGAAGTATAACAATATTAGTGAACGTGATCTGCGAGTGTTGGTAGAAGTCGGAGTTCGGAATCATTAATGAGGTCATAACTAAAGAGTTCTATGTAAAATGTGAACTTAACTTATCAATCTAATGAACTTTATGCTGTACTTAATCGTAACAATTATTTCTCTATATTTGCGTCTGAACATGGAAATTACCAGCATCTACATTAAAACGCGTTTAAAAGACTTTAAAATTCTATTTCACTTAATAACAATACACGAAAAATTTCTTTATTTAAACTAAATTTTATTAAAAATAACAAATTGTTTGTGGTTATCATCTGAACGATCTTCCAACTCTTTGATCTTGGAGTGGCTTCATGCCTTGACTTCAATCTCTTCGGCTTGGATGAAGACTTTGGTAAGAATGCTCATCTCTCCTATCTTGATACTGAATTGAGCCATTGAATAGATGAGTCGGTAGAACGATGTCCGTGGGCGCTTGCATCCGGGTGAGTACAAGGTCTAGTAGCTCGTAGGAAACGCCGTAATCTGGAGCGTATCCGTCGGTGCTCGGGATCTCACCAGAGGCTAGCATTTATTCTCTCAAGACGTCTCCTCCCAATTCTCTCCTTCCATTGGAACTTTCGGACCAATGCATCAATCCTGTAAAGGGAAAATTCAACTCGTTGCGTGATTCTCAGGCCGGGTTCTGGCCGGGCTCCCGTTTGATTGCGATGTTTGGTACTTCTATTTCGTCCTGTATTGTGCCGCCAGATTCGGATCCATGCGAATAAAAATTCAGTCCTCATCTCTCCATATGGCAGTTTCGGTCGGCCGTGTTCCTGCTGAGAAATTAAAATTAATTCTTGTTTCGTATTGGAATTGGATAGTAATAATAATGATTGGCATAATTGAATGTTCTGGAGTTGTAATTCACCTAGGTTTCTATGAACTTATCTCTGTCTACGCCGTATTTAAGGGCTCCTGCGTCCGTACTGGTGACATGGACGAATCATATTTGTGTAAATTCAATGTGTTCAGTGCATCAAAAAAAATAAAATGATTATTACTTTCTTCATATCGTTTCGGAGTGTCATGCAGTTGGGGGTCGGAAGGTCGTAGAAGATCTGATTTGACGGTTACCGTTGCTTCTGCTGCTTGACCCTTTTTCTCACTGAAGAAAGTCTTGAGGAGTTGGTCGTTTTCATTATTTTTTCTGTACTGATTGTTTGGTATTTACGATGTTTATTTATATCAAATTTTAAATGGTAGTGGGTGTGGGGGTCGCTTGATTATAATGCGTCTGCTGTGCACTCCCACTCCGAATTATTATTTAATTTATTTTAAAAAGAAATGATCGAGAAAACTTTTTAAAATTATGTGGGGCGTTATTGTTACGATGTTAGTCGGCCTATTCTTTTATATTGTTGTAGTAGCATGACTTAATTCAGATTATTAAAGTACTTATTATTAATCTTCTAATTTGTTATTATTTTCGAATTATTAGCCATTATTTCCTCTACAGTGATAGTGGCTACTTACATGGTAGATGTTATGAAGATGAGTTATGCTTATTTCCTCTATTTACTAGCATTGCAGTTTTCAACGTTTATTACCCTGGCGTAGTGTGTAATTTTATTGGCAGAATTACAGGTATCTTGTCTCGGGGTAACGATGGATATCAATTGATTTTAATTACTATCAATTTATTATTTATTATTAGCTAATTCAAGATTGATAATTTATTATTACAAATTTATTATTACAGTCATGATTTAATAGTATCAGTCGTTATTTTTCTAGTTTGTTTATTTCAATCAAACCATGTAGAACCATATTGTATACGACAACGGTCATTCGGCCTACTTACATTCATAATGTGTTTATGTGAGCTAAACTATTATGTTTGCAAATGATTATTAGAATGCATTTTTAAATATCAAACAAAATTTTTGATGTTCTCATTTGGCGTTATAGTTTTTCTCCGTTTTAGTGATGATCAATTTCGGTGGATATTACATCTTCTCGGGCATTATTTATCTCGTTTAGTCGGCTTCTATTGTATCGATCGATGGCTTATACGTATCAAATTGGAATTAGATTCATTCGTGGCGTTTTGTTTATATTCAAATGCGAGATTTATGGACTTATTATGATTTGGGCATCTCGGATTGGTCGTATGAACGACGTTATTTTTATGATTGAATAAAATATTTACGATCCTTCGTGTCATTATCATCGTGGAGTGAGATTTTATACTTTATTCATTTTTATTAGGTAAACCTAAGTGCACGCTATACGGATTTCTATCATGAAGTGATGATTTTTATTTTACTTCTTGTTATTAAGGGTTCATTTCCGTTGATTTTATATCTTCCCAAATTGATAATAATGTTAAATCTCCATTTCTAGCTGGATGCGTTTCGTTCTCTATTTTACTTTCAATGGCTATAATGACTTCTTCATTTGCAGCTCCGCTCGCATTGTTTTTGTCATTGTATCTCTTTGTATCTTCCATGATGTAAATGTTTTCAGCTCCATCAATAATTGGTTTACTCTATTCAGAACCTCTATCATTCCCTTGATAATGTGTACATAACACTTTTCCCTTCTGAATATCTGGATCTCTTTCGATAATTTCAATTTGACATGCCTGTGAACTTTAGGAATTTTGATTTTCATCTTCTTATCATCAATCTTTAGATAGTTTGGGATCTGTAAATTATCATTGACTTGGAATCTTTGACCTGCGTGATTTCTCTGCAGTTTGGCGTAACTATCATAAATCGATCTCGTTCAAGGAATAATTTCCATTTTATGCTAAAATTATTTACAATTTAAGTTAGGTTCATTTTAGATTTTGAAGCTAAGGTTAAGATGAAGCAAACGAAGGGTACTGTCTCACTCACTAGCTATATAAATAATAATAATAAACATTTGAAAAATTGGAAAATATTTGAAATATTAATTTGTTTAAATAGATTTATTCTTGCCGTATATACTTTGATTAAAAATATTTTGCATTTTATTTTCCCTTATCCCGTAATCCCGCGTCAGCCAATCAAATTGATTTTTCTTGTATTATATGAAAAGGTGCAGATTCACACAAAATATTAACAATATTCATAAAATAAATTATTTAACTACTATTACACTATTACTAATTTATCAAATTGCATGCAAAATTATGTCTTACTACACAAATTTTTCTTAATATCCAATCTAAGGTATTGGAGTTCTAGATTGATTCACAGAATATTTAGATAATAATTAGGATTCATATAGGACAATGATGATGAGATTCACAACAAATATTGTTATAGTAATGATCGTATCGAATAGTGTTACGCATGCAAATTCATTATCATTTATCGTTGATGATATAGTTTATTGTTCGAAATAGATACATTGATATACAAAAAGTTGATTTCATTGGCTGATTGTGGGGGTCGAATAACATGGCTTGATTCATGTAGATATTTATTTTTTAATACTGTGATGCGGGATTCGAATAAATTTGCTTTCACAAATCTTAGTTTCCATAAGTCGAAAAATAGGTAACGTTGATAATATTTGATTTTTACAAACACTAGTTTTGAGGTTAATGTCAATAAGTTAATATTTGAGATTTATTTTTCTAATTTCTAATACCGATTGAATTCTCCCAAAGTAATATAGAACAGCTCTTTGATTCAGATTTGCATGTCTGGTTACTTTTATAAATTGATTATGATAATCGAAAGTAAATCGATTTGTTTCATTTATTAATCGTATCTCGTGTTGATTGGAATGAATCTTGACCCACTGTTTTTCACTATCCGTTCCATTTTCATTTCCGGATTTTTCGTAATAATGAATTAGGACAGTATATGTCTGAAACAATTTTAAATCAACACACTTTATAAATGGCTTACTGCTATTTAATGTATCTATAGCATGATGTTGAAAAATCGTTTTTACTTGTTGATATACTCGAGGTTCCCAATACAAACTAATCTCGTTAAGCACCGGTTCATTTGATACTCGGTGACATAATTTATTTTCCAAATATCGATACGTATAATATTTTGTATTTTTGTATTATTACTTTTTTAATCCAATTGTGTAATTAGGAAGGGATATTCATAACACATAGTCAAATGACGAGGTACATGGCTATTTTTATTGTAACGCAATTTTATTTGGGTTCAAAGAAATTCAATAGATTACTTATTTCTACTTCTTAGGTTATTTCACAACGATTTGAGTACATGTTGAGTATACACTAACAATGGCACGGTATTAGTTGCATAAGATGGAAGCATTCGCTTTGCATTCGTACACAAAACATTCATAATCATTACTGTAGCAATCAATAAAACCTTATTAATTTAACTTAATGGAGCTGATTTATCGTAAATTTTTGTTTAATTACTGTTTCATTTTTATCTTTATTTTGTGTCGATTTTAACGGATATCGTGTTACATATTCAGCTGGTAGTTTTTACACCGGTTTAATTGAATAACAATCGTTCCACTTTTTTGTGGTTGTGAGGGTGCCATTTTAGATGAGTCGCTGTTATATCACATACTAGATATGGTCCTTTAAATGGTCTCTGTAATTTTATTGTAACTCTTTACACAAACTATCCGACTTTAACATCACGCGCATGCGCGCGCTTATCATAGCATTCTTTATAAGTTTTTTGGTGATATTTTATTTTAAGTCCAGCCTTGATCTATGCTGGTTGCAATCGTTCTTGCATAGTTACTTTATAATCAGTCATGGCCATATATTGAGAAATAGGCGGCTGAAATCCAAGATCAATTGGCATATTGTTCCACTGTAAATACATAAGATAAAAAGGTGTTTCACCAGTGATTCAAAATCACCATTGGTTTTTATAAGTTAAATAAGTGACAACCCCTTGTCATTTTTATATGGAAATAAGGGCGGACCTATGGTTATATTTTTATTTAATAAATCTCTACAAAATATAACTTACATAAAATAAAACAAATTTTAAAAAATTGATTACCACACAAGATAATTTCATAAAGTTTATTCAACAACATTAGATATTTTTGAAATAGACTTGATAACAGTATTGTTAATCTTAACTCCTTGAATAATTATCTGAATTTTGTATTTGTTTATCATTTTGTACTTCATCCTTCAATTCAGATTTTTCAAATCTTTCATTGAAAATCATATCCTTGTTGATTAATCATAGAATAGATCCAATGTTTACCTTTATTTTCATCTTCAATACTTCCAATGTGAATATTATACTGATAAGCTTTTAAATTTACTGCGTCATAAAAAATAATTAATTAAGTTAAATTTAATTAAATAATACCCTGAATGAATAAGTTATTGGAAACTTTAAATAGTTCAAACTGTTTTGAAGGTACTGAATAGGAGGCTTGCATGTCATCCCAAAAACAGCTGTACTGCTTTCTTCTAGAAGTACTTCATATATTTTTGACATTCTTGCATTTTCTCTTCAAAATATAAGTTTTATTTATAACAAATAAACAATTTTGATTGGTCGTACACTAATTTTGTATTTTTTAATATTAAATAATTTATTTAAAACAAAATTGAATAGTTTTTGTTACTAGGTAAATTATTTCCACGATATTGTACGTCGAAAGTACACAATGACGATTGCTATCATACTATGAGAAAATACTATTCAAAGCTATATTATAAAATTGGACATTTTATGTGCCACGTATGCATAACTACCCAATATAGCGAATTTTTTACACAATATGAAGATCATTTAAGGCAAAAATGATGTGTCTGAAAGACTTTTAATTAACAAAAACTATAGTAGGAAGATGAAAAAATCATGTCAATCATTTTAGTAGCCCACAATTCAATGTCATCAAGATTCAAAGAAACAAAAGTTTCAACAGTCAGAATTGAATGCATTAGCAAACAGTTACTGATGTAGTTTTGAACATAGATTTTGTAAGTTACGTTTGATAAATGATTTAAACTGCCTTTTAAATTTAGTTAATTAAAATGAAATTTATGATCAATCAGTTTTTCATAGGACTTTGGTTGACATAAAAGAGAGTTCAGGATGTCATTGTGTTGTCATACACCAAGGAGACTAAACAAGCCAAGATTAAACATGACACCAGACTCAGATTCTGCCTTCAGAAGCTGAGAATCATTTATCTTATCAACCTTAACAAATTTACCCTTTAAAAATGAGATCTCTTGAGAGAATTTATTTTCAATTTTCAATTTATTAATTAAATTAATTAATTTTTCAGGATTTTTATTAATGCTTTGTTTTCAAGGAAAACTAGTTCCTGAATTTCGGGAACTGAATTATACAAATCTCTTACTTGTAAGCGGACAGTTCAGTAACTTTTACATCTACGTTACCTTCAACTTCACAATTACTTAGTAAATCTAGTATGAAAGAATTCCGTCGAGATATTTAGTTTGTGATTTTACCAAGTAGTTGGAATGCTTTTTGCTTTTAAATAAATTTAGAGCATTATTAATCTGTTCTCCCTGAATTTTAATGTTTGATATTGTCGTGGTCTCAGAGACAAATAAGGACGTAGGACAAATAAGAACCTTTTTATTGCTATCGAAGCTCGGGTGAAGCTTAGTCTATTATTGTAATATTTACCAAGGTTCGAGTCAATTATATAGGTTTTAGGACTGAGGTTTTTGTTTAATGAAGATCCAATGTTATGAAAAAATAAAAATATAATTGTAAAAATAAAAAATTCTTCAAGAAATTATGATAAGAAAATTTGTTTGTTTGTTTAAATAAATGTAAATAAAATAAAAGCAAGTTTTTGAAAAATAACTTCATAAATCATAGATTTTAAACTTTAAATTTAAATAAATTAAATTTCACGTTCTTACGTGTAGTTTCTAAAATTTAAATACATTTTTTTAAAATTGAACAAAACAGGTATTAATATTTTTCCAAAACTTCTTTTATAATAATTTTTAAATTTTTTTCATTGTGTTAAATATAAATTTAATTGAATTTTAAAAATATTAAAATTTGAATAATTTAAAATATTTTTAAAGTTATCGTTTAAAAATTTATTTAAAAAATAATTTTTTAAATTCTAAACAATTTTCAGTATTTAAATCAAAATAATCGCTTTTGAGAACTTTGATGTGATTTTTGATGGCTTTTGTGATTTCAACAGATTTCGGACTCGTTTTGTAACCAAACTTCGCTTCGTAATTTAAAAGATTTTCGCCCAAGTTCAAATTTGTATTGTAGATTTTCCTTTAATGCTCCATATAAAATAATTTTGAATAATTTTCTAAACAAATTAAATCATGAAATATCGCTTTTTGCTTAAGGACTTTGCCGCAGACAAACTTGAGAGGATTTAGGAAGTCTTCCGGAAGATTTAGGGACTTTAAATTTGGTAAAGGGTTTTCTACATTTTCTTCTTCAACTGATTTATTTTCAACAGTTTTTCTGCTTTTATTTGATTTCTATTGTACATTTCAATCATTATCTTTCTCATTTATCCAAGATATTACAGTTTCTATTGCAATATTATATTTACTTGCAAGCTCTTCTTTACTTATCCCTTCATCATGCAATTTTATTACTTCACTTCTCGTTTCTGATTCGTTCATTGAAAATAAATTAAATTTAAAATAATAAAACAAAATAATTAATTGTCACATATTCAAAATAAAATATATTTCTAAAAAATCATTTTTAATATATTAAACTAATTAAAATATAAAAGTTAAATTGAATTATTTATAAAAATCAAAATTAAAAAAAAATTAAATTGAATTTTTGATAAAATTTGATAAATTTAAATTATAAAGTTTATCAAAATATGACCATAGAAATATTTATACAAATACTTTTTAGGATATTTTGTTTATTCAACCTCTCATCCATCAAAAACATCCAGTGATGCGACGAGCTTCAGCATTTTGCTTATGTTCAAGAAAACATCATTTTACAATTTGAAATTATGAAAATTAGGTTAGTAAGTAAACTAAAATTTAAAGGTTTTAATAATTGCTCTTCTCAGTTTGTTTATAATAGAATAAATTGGACAGATTTGAGTGTTTGGATAATTCTTTCACACGTTGAGAGTCCGGCGCTTGATAACTTGAACAAATCAACTTAATTCTTTGGATGATTACCTAATGATAAGCTTCAATAATCTAAGATCCTACCTTTTAAATGAAGTTTTAACTTCTACATACCCAATATTGTTTATTGGAAATCTTTTACATTTACTGCAGATTATTTGTAAATAATTCATACATAAAGTAAATGTATAAATTTAAGACATTTTAGTTAAAATTTGTTTTAATGGAAATGTGCATTTTTACCTGTTTATTCAAATTATATATTATTTAATAAAAATATATTTAAAGTTGTCATATAAACTAATCGGATTAATAGCATGCTATTTTAATATTTTTAAAAGTTTAAATTTGTTAGATATTATAATCATTTCAACTGACTATAAATCTTATTAATCGAATCTTAAATTAATAATAAATTATCTATCAGTCTTACATTTTATTTATAAAATATTTACTTAAAATATCATTAGCATAATTCAGATTAATCATTCATCAATATTATATGTTTGTTATAATTGACTATTTATATCGACTGCGTAATTTTTGGAATTTAAATAAAGATTGATAGGACAATTCGTTTGCATTCCATAAAAATCATGACAATCGGTAAAATAATTGACCATAAATAAATTAATTTATAATTGATAAATGAAAAAGTCAATTTATTAATAGTTGTAAACCTAAAGATTATGTTATTATTTGTAATAATAAAATAAAAACAATTGGATGAAAAGTTATTTGTTATTAATTTAAACAAAGTTCATTTTCACAGATTTGGCCCGATTTGCATTCAGATCATGGCAAGTAAGGTTCATAGGGTTTCTGACCGACATAATTGCCTCTAAAGGTTTACGATCAGTCCTGATCATTCATAAGAAAATACGAATTACCCGGGACCGTAATTGCAAATTAACAGATTCGAATCAATTGTGTTAAACACACATTTCGCACGTCCACATCCAACCTCTGTAGAGTTGGCCCATACAAGCTGGCATATAAGATAGATAGATATTGTATAAATATTATATAAATATTTATTAACACGACGTTAAATATTCAATTAAAAAAGGCAATGATTTAATAATTGAAAAACGAACTCGTATTACAAAATTTAATTTTAACTTTTAAGAATATAAAATCAAACATTCATTAAATTAAAATATTTAATTGGACTTTAAAATCACTGAGCCAACCCAGTTATTCCTGAAAATTTTTTCTTATATTTGATAATATTTTTACAGATTCTTAGGTTTTATATGAATAGGAATGTGAGAAAAATAATAAAAATAATTTGTCTGAAGAAGTTTATCTATCTCACAATAAAATTACATCAAAAAATTTCATATCAATCACTAATAAAATTAAATAAGATAGATGTCTTATAGATATTGTATAAGTATTATATAAATATTTATTAACATCCGGTTAAATAATCAACGTAAGAAGGTAATGTTTTAGTAAGAAGGTAAGGTTTTTAAAATGTAATTTTAATTTTAAAGAATATAAACTCAAACATTGATTAAATTAAAATATTTAATAAAATTTAAATAAAAATTTAATTTAAAATCACAAAATAAAAGTTTAAATATAAAAATTACTTTTATAAAATTAAATCAAAAACACAATATACACAATTTACATTCAATCACTTGAATACATACAAAAAACATGTAGAGTTAGCAATTTGATCATTAATTATAGGATTTAAAGATTTTATCAACAACGCCTCACAAGCTAATTGTTCGTAATAATTACTCAGATTTTTTTAAATAATAAGTTATAATAAAAGTTTTAAAAAAATTTTGTTTTTTCAATTAAATCTAACACAGATAAACCTATTGTCCCTTTAAAAGATTATATGTCAATTACAATGCGTATTTTATTAGTTTCCATTGACATTTTAATCAAAAACACGTTTGAAAGTTTGTCCACATTTTTTATAACAAAACTTCCATTATGAATAATTCAAGGTTTTTATTTTATTTTATTAGTGATTGATATGTCCTTTTTTGATGTATTTTTTTGTGAGATATATAAACTTCTTCAGACAAATTATTTTTATTATTTTTCTCACATTCCTATTCATATATAACCTAAAAATCTGCAAAAATATTATCAAATATAAGAAAAAAAAGTTTCAGGAATAACTGGTCTGGCTCAGTGATTTTAAAGTCCAAAAAAGTATTTTTAAAGTATTTTATTATAGTAATTTATAATATGAAGTGCAGAAAAGGTACTTGTGTATAATGGCCGCAGGTTGGTAATGAACAGGAATTATCTGAAAATTTGAATGCGAAAATCTGATTATACCACAATTCTACGGCTCTAAATATTTGTTTCTTTAATTTAAAATTTATTTTTAATCAACCTTCCAATATTTTCTCCAACGAACTTAGCAACATTCTGTCCAACCCATTCAAAACCTCCGTATTTACGGTCGTCTATTGTGTCATGAGCAAAAATGCATTTATCCGCGGATTTCTGCGATTTCAACGCGGATTCTGCATTCCATTTCACATATGGAAAACATAAATATTTATAAAAATATTCATTTCAGGCTTACCAATTCTTGCATGTTCTTTGCTGGGGGTTGCCCTGGAGCTTGTCCATCGGCCACAAGTTTTCGGACTCTGTTTTGGATATCCAACAGTTGAGTTTTTTCTGTTTCAGAAAGACCTCCAGAACATAAATCTAAAGCAACTAAAACAAATGTAATTTTAATTAAAAAATTCATATCGAAATAGAAAAACTTAACGGATTCACATTTTTATATTAATTTTTTGTTTAATTAATAAAATTTTAAATTAATTTTTACCTCTCGATTGACATAAAATTTATTTCATCTGTTTCCGTACACGTTCATAAATCTTTTGTCACGCAAATTTCTTTCAATTAATTCATATTTTTTAATTTTTATTTGAACTTTTATTTGAACTGTGAAAAAACTTTTTGTCTAGCAATATAATTACTAAAGAATATAAATTTAAAGTAAAATAATAATATTAATACTAATAATAACTATAATCATAATAATAATAATAACAATAATAATAATAATCATAATAATAATAATAATAATAATAATAATAATAATAACAATAATAATAACAATAATAATAATAATCATAATAATAATAATAATAATAATATATAAATAATAATAATAATAATAATGATAAAAATAATAATAAATATAATAGTATAAATAATAATAATAATAACAATAATAATAATAATCATAATAATAATAATAATAATAATGATAAAAATAATAATAATAATAATAATAATAATAATAGTTATAATAATAATAATAATAATAATAATAATGATAAAAATAATAATAATAATAATAAAAATAATAATAATAATAATAATAGTTATAATAATAATAATAATAATAATAATAATAATAATAATAATAATAATAATAATAGTAAAAATCAGGAATGAAAACTGATTTACGAAACCGGTTTAAATGCTTATCACAAAGATTAAGCCATGCGTGTCTAAGTACACGATTTTATATATCGAAACCGCGGATGGCTCATTATAGCAGCTATGATTTGAGAGATATTATCATTTGCCATAAGATAACTGTGGTAATTCTAGAGCTAATATTTTATAGAATGCCATGTTTTACGCAGTGACAGATTTATTAGATCAAAACTAATTTGTCCTAGACGGTAATTTGATGACTCTGGATAACTTTACTGATCGTATGACCTTGAATTACGACGAATCTCTTGAAATGGCTGACCTATCAACGTTTGATGGTAAGATCAAAGCTTACCATGGTTGTAACGGGTAACGGGGAATCAGTGTTCGATTCCGGAGAGGGAGCCTGAGAAACGGCTACCACATCCACGGAAGGCAGCAGGCGCGAAAATTACCCAATGCCGGTTCGGCGAGGTAGTGACAATAAATAACAATATGGACCCTAGTGGTTTCATAAATGCAATGAGATTATTTTAATTACTTTTTCAAGTATCAATTGGAGGGTAAGTCTGGTGCCAGCAGCCGCGGTAATTCCAGCTCCAAAAAGCGTATATTAAAGTTGTTGCAGTTAAAAAGCTCGTAGTTGAAATTGATGTAGATGTAATTTGAAATCTGATGATTGATTATTACTATACCTTTCCTTCATGTATATTAGTGAGGTACTTAATTGGTAACTATTTTACTGCTAGTGTACAATGTACATTTCCACACTTGAATATTTTTATGTGTTTTCTGTAATATTATACGGTTAATTCGAGAGTTTTTCACGCTTTTTGAAACATTGTTTGTTTGAGGACCTGTTTTAAAGGAAAGACCTGAGATGTACAAATTTTGCATTTTCTATCAAAAACTCATCTTTTCCACATATGCCAATAGAGGTTGTGAAATAGTCATACCCCTATTGCACATACAAGATTACCGTATTAGAAGGTTGTGTAAAAATCAACTATTAAGGAGACTTTCTCTTACTAAGTTGCAAAGGATTTATTACGCCAGCACCTGAAAACACAATAAAATTTAGACATGAAAATTTTAGTTTTTCTCTTCTTATTGTTTCCATTTCAACATTCCTCCACAAATATGTAGAATATAATTTCACAGTGACGTATGAAATATAGCGGCATATATTTTGATGTGACATGTATTTTGTAATTAGCCAAACGTATAATATACTAATCTTGCTATACTTATACATATATACTTTTTATAGTTTGTGTGTCTTTTCAATTTTTCAAACCAAATTTTGCAGTTATGTTTTTTATAAATAACCACAGAATTGTGATATTTCGCCTTTTTACTAACAGATTTTTTATAAAAATTGTTAATTGAGATAACCATTGTTATGAAGAGTATGAAATAAGCTTTAGAAAATAGTAATTCGTATGACGAAAGAAAGAAAGATTAATTGAGTAGAACACATTTTAAATTTGAAAAATACGTAATTTTAACCGGTTTTTAAGAATTTTGGTTAAAGGTAATCGGTTTATTTATGAATAATCTTTTGGTTTCGGTTTCGGTTACAGTTAGTAATATCTTTGGAAAAACAACGATTAACTGGTTTTTTAAACCGGTTTTGGAAATCAGTTTTCATCCATGATTATTATTATTATTATTATTATTATTATTATTATTATTATTATTATTATTATTATTATTATTATTATTATTATTATTATTATTATTATTATTATTATTATTATTATTATTATTATTATTATTATTATTATTATTATTATTATTATTATAACTATTATTATTATTATTATTTTACTTTTAATTTATATATTTTAGTAATAATATTGCTAGATAATAAGTTTTTCACAGTTCAAATAAAAGAAATTTGCGTGACAAAAGATTTATGAACGTATAAGGAAACAGATGAAATAAATTTTATTTCAATCTATCGGAAAAATTAATTTAAAATTTTTTTAATTAAAAAAAAATATATAAAAATATGAATCAGTTAAGTTGTTCTATTTGGATATGAATTTTTTAATTAAAAAAATTAATTTGTTTTAGTTGCTTTAGATTTCTGTTCTGGAGGTCTTTCTGAAACAGAAAGAAATCAACTCGTGACAATCCACAACATATACCGAGCATCTGTGTCATTTGGAGCAGTTTCAGGGCAACCTTCAGCAAAGAGCATGCCACCATTCGTAAGCCTCAAATGAATTTTTAATAAATATTTATGTTTTTCATATGAGATGTGGAATGAAGAATCAGCGTTGAAAGCGCAGAAATCCGCGGAAAAATGAATCTTTGCTCAAAAATATTTGCTTAAAAATATTTGCTTAAAAATATTTCCTCACAATAATTAACACTTTTATTATTTAAAATTTTTTCAAATAAGTCGTGGTTTGAAAGAATTGCCATCTAAATACAATTCCAAAAAACATGTCATAATGATCATTTAAAAATTATTATTATTTTTGAAATGCAAATGATGGGATCACGGATATGAGCATTGGTAAGGCATTACGAGCGGGATATCTGGATAAAAATTATTCATTCAGAGATAGTAACATTGAAAACATGAGAAATTTGGCCCAATGGTGCTACAAGAATAAGAATGCCAGATAATTCAACCAGTGACGAGAGAGAATAGAGACGATGTGGGAGAGTTAGATGACATGACTTTATTTGAATAAAATTATATTTATTTAGAACATATGGACCTTAAAATAAGACGTAATTTGATTCTTTGTTCTAAATAAGACAGTATCATATTTTTGGGGAAATACGATATAACAAATTCAAACGTTAAAGAGTTATTCAGATTCTTCAGCTTCTTCATATATTACTTCTTTGTCAGCTTCAGCCTCTCAAGTACCTTGAGCAGCATCCTGAGCCTCAGCGGCTTCACTTGTTTCCTCGTTAGTCATTGCCTAAAGGGGAATAATTCTATTTATAAGACTCTCAAAAAAATTAACTATATCAATCTAAATTAAAACAATGTACAAACAAGTGTTTTTGTTATTAACATGTGATGAGAGTTTGAAAAGTATATGTCCTTGTTAACTAAACATGTGTCCTGCACTTGTAGGGAACATGAGTAATGGAAATATAGGGAGAACCGGGCTCAAAACCCTAACAAGACCGCCTAAAAAGACCACCCCGGGTGAGAAATTGCTTAATTTGTCCAATGGCATCTTTTAAACCGTCTCAAAAAGACCAATCAAACATTTTAAACTGTCTAAAAAGACCAATGGCGCCTTTTAAAACCTTTAAAACTCATACCATTGGCGAAATTACATTTTATAGATTTCGTTTCAGAAGTCTCCAATGTAGTTTATTGAATATTTTGTTTTAATTTTAAATATTTAATATCATAACACAACCAAATCACGAGCTACTATTAAGAATAAAAATTTTAATGCAAAATATCATAGAAAACTGTAGAAATATGTATCAAAGAACTTTGAAATGAAAAATATGATTCAATCAATACAAAATGCAATTCAAAGTTGTAAACTATCCGAGAAGTCAAGCTAAACGACTTTAAAGGGCGGTTAAATCGTAAAGAGAAAATACGATAAAGTGAAATTATATTTATTAAAAGAATTTTTATGACAAGAAATTAAGTCTCATTATTTAATGAACTTAATAAATGCAACACCTTCGAATTGCGGGAAACTACTAAAGTCTTTTTCTACCACTTCATTAGAGAAATTTAATGAAGGAACTCGGGTAATGACCGATCCCAATGGTAAAAACGAAAACGAATAGATGGGCAATCCGCAGCACGTCTCCCAAATTCGTTATGATTAGAATATGGAGATTGTTCAGAGACTAAACGTTGGTGGGGATGAAAAGTCTAATCAGCTTTAATGATTCCTTAAGATATAGTCCGACTCTCTTGGAAATTTGAGAGATGTTCCGCCAGGAACTCGTTTAGATATAAGACTTGATGAAAATGTTAATCTTAAACCCGGAGAAGAACCAGTTAACAGAGTTGATGCAGCGGCTTTAAAACATGGCATAGCGTATCGTCAAGAAGATATTCGTTCTCGTCAAAAACCAGATATTGATTTGATTCAAGATTTAAATGATATTCAAAATCCAACATTTTCTGAAAGATTTTCAAGAGAAATAGGAAAGTTTGCAATGAAAACAAAGATAATATTAGTTGGAGAAATACCAACAAACTCAGACAATAAAAATATTACTCTAGCGAATGAGTAACACAAGCAAGAAGCTTTTGCAACAGAATTTCATAAAAAATATAGAAAACCTAAAACATATTTCAAAATAAAAGTTTTCAATAAAGATGATATTTGGTCAGCAGATTTAATTGAAACTGTAAATCCTAAAAATAATAAAAAATATAGATATATTCTAACAGTTATTGATTTGTATATTCGATATGTTTAGGTTTTAACATTAAAATCCAAAACGGGAAATTCAATTAAAGAAAGATTCGAGTTTTTATTTGAAGAAACCTCAGATAGAATTCCAAGAAAATTATTTAGACAAAAAATGATATTGACATTTATTCAACTTTTAATTCACCTGATGACAGATCAAATTATGGTTCACATAATCCTATAATTGAAAGATTTAATAGAACATTGAAAAATTGGATGTATAAAAAATTTACAGAACAAAGAAATAGAATTTGGATAAATGTATTACCAGAATTAATTAATAAATATAATAATAAAATTCATAGAACAATATGAGTTTTACCAAGAGAAGCAAGCAAGAATCCTGATATAATAAGAGAAACTACCCATGAAAATAATAATCTGAATAGTAATTTACAAGAAAAACAAAAGTTTAATATTAGTGATCGAGTTAGAATATTCAAATGGAAAAATAAATTTGAAAAAGGTTCCTTACAAAAATGGTCTTAAGAAAGTTTTTTCATTTCAAAAATTAATAATACGAAACCAATAACTTATGGAATCAAAGATTCAACCGGTGACGAAATTCTAGGTAAATTTTATCAAAATGAACTCCACAAAACAATTTTTTAATAATTTCTATTAAAAATAGTTGATGAAATTATTGATACACAGACTGTTGATAATTTAGAAAAAAAAATAAGAAAAATAATAGAAAAAAATAAACCAGCAAGTATTGAATATGATGGAAAAAAATCATACATTGGTAAAAAGAAAATAGCAGAAATTAAACAGATTGAAGACGAACACAGTGGTGGAATTTTACCTTTGGCTGCTTTATAACCTTTAATATTTGGTGGAATTACAGATGCAGCAGGAGCAGCAGGTGGAATAACAACTGCTGTTAAAAATAATAAAGAATCAAAGAAATTAGATGCTGAGATTGAGAAGATTAAATCTGAAATAACAAAACCAAACAACAGATACAAAAACAGCAAGTGGAATTTATTAGATCCATATCAAGGTCATGGATTTTGTGATTTTATAAAATCTATTAATAAAAAGAGTCCTTCTAAAAATAAAAATAATATGTGGCATAGAAACAATAATATTAATAATAATAATAATAATAATAATAATAATAATAATAACAATAATAGTAAAATTCATAATAATAATAATAATATATAATTAATAATTAATTAAATAAAAATAATAATAATATTAAACAAATAATTAAATGGAAATTGAATAACAAATAATTATTTAATTCACTTCATTAAAACAAACAATATAATTTAATGATAATATTATTAAAAAATAAATATATATATATATATATATATATATATATATATATATATATATATATATGTATATATGTATGTATTATGAGTCATGGTCTTCGTTTAAATAACCTTGAAAAATTGTCATCAGTCATCCAATGACCTTGAGTGAGTCATTGTCTTTGTCTTAAATTTTTTTTGTATTTTTAGACTTAGAAACAAAAAAGTAACTCGATCTTGTGGTGACATATCAAGTTACTATTGAACCATATATATTAATGGAAATATTACAAATAGAAATTGTGCAGAAAAGAACAAAAACGTTTTTCTTTATACAATTTATAAACTTTTAAATAATGCAATTTATGGTAAAACAATGGAAAATCAAGACAAGTATAAAAATATAAATTTATTCACAAAATAGAGGAAAGTAATAATATAATAGATGAAATAAATGAAAATAATAACAAGATTTTCCAAAATTTGTACATCTCAGGTCTTTCCTTTAAAACAGGTCCTCAAACAAACAATGTTTCAAAAAGCGTGAAAAACTCTCGAATTAACCGTATAATATTACAGAAAACACATAAAAATATTCAAGTGTGGAAATGTACATTGTACACTAGCAGTAAAATAGTTACCAATTAAGTCCCTCACTAATATACACGAAGAAAAGGTATAGTAATAATCAATCATAAGATTTCAAATTACATCTACCTCAATTTCAACTACGAGCTTTTTAACTGCAACAACTTTAATATACGCTTTTGGAGCTGGAATTACCGCGGCTGCTGGCACCAGACTTGCCCTCCAATTGATACTTGAAAAAGTAATTAAAATAATCTCATTGCATTTATGGAACCCCTAAAATCCATATTGTTATTTATTGTCACTACCTCGCCGAACCGGCATTGGGTAATTTTCGCGCCTGCTGCCTTCCGTGGATGTGGTAGCCGTTTCTCAGGCTCCCTCTCCGGAATCGAACACTAATTCCCCGTTACCCGTTACAACCATGGTAAGCTTTGATCTTACCATCGAAAGTTGATAGGTCAGCCATTTCAAGAGATTCGTCGTCAACACAGAGGTCGTACGATCAGTAAAGTTATCCAGAGTCATCAAATAACTGTCTAGGACAGGTTAGTTTTGATCTAATAAATCTGTCACTGCGTAAAACATGGCATTCTATAAAATATTAGCTCTAGAATTACCACAGTTATCTTATGGCAAATGATAATATCTCTCAAATCATAGCTGTTATAATGAGCCATCCGCGGTTTCGATATATAAAATCGTGTACTTAGACATGCATGGCTTAATCTTTGAGATAAGCATTTAAACCGGTTTCGTAAATCAGTTTTCATTCCTGATTTTTACTATTATTATTATTATTATTATTATTATTATTATTATTATTATTATTATTATTATTATTATTATTATTATTATTATTATTTTTATTATTATTATTATTATTTTTATCATTATTATTATTATTATTATTATTATTATAACTATTATTATTATTATTATTATTATTATTATTTTTATCATTATTATTATTATTATTATTATGATTATTATTATTATTGTTATTATTATTATTATTTATACTATTATATTTATTATTATTTTTATCATTATTATTATTATTATTATTTATACTATTATTATTATTATTATTATTATGATTATTATTATTATTGTTATTATTATTGTTATTATTATTATTATTATTATTATTATTATTATTATGATTATTATTATTGTTATTATTATTATTATGATTATAGTTATTATTAGTATTAATATTATTATTTTACTTTAAATTTATATTCTTTAGTAATTATATTGCTAGACAAAAAGTTTTTTCACAGTTCAAATAAAAGTTCAAATAAAAATTAAAAAATATGAATTAATTGAAAGAAATTTGCGTGACAAAAGATTTATGAACGTGTACGGAAACAGATGAAATAAATTTTATGTCAATCGAGAGGTAAAAATTAATTTAAAATTTTATTAATTAAACAAAAAATTAATATAAAAATGTGAATCCGTTAAGTTTTTCTATTTCGATATGAATTTTTTAATTAAAATTACATTTGTTTTAGTTGCTTTAGATTTATGTTCTGGAGGTCTTTCTGAAACAGAAAAAACTCAACTGTTGGATATCCAAAACAGAGTCCGAAAACTTGTGGCCGATGGACAAGCTCCAGGGCAACCCCCAGCAAAGAACATGCAAGAATTGGTAAGCCTGAAATGAATATTTTTATAAATATTTATGTTTTCCATATGTGAAATGGAATGCAGAATCCGCGTTGAAATCGCAGAAATCCGCGGATAAATGCATTTTTGCTCATGACACAATAGACGACCGTAAATACGGAGGTTTTGAATGGGTTGGACAGAATGTTGCTAAGTTCGTTGGAGAAAATATTGGAAGGTTGATTAAAAATAAATTTTAAATTAAAGAAACAAATATTTAGAGCCGTAGAATTGTGGTATAATCAGATTTTCGCATTCAAATTTTCAGATAATTCCTGTTCATTACCAACCTGCGGCCATTATACACAAGTACCTTTTCTGCACTTCATATTATAAATTACTATAATAAAATACTTTAAAAATACTTTTTTGGACTTTAAAATCACTGAGCCAGACCAGTTATTCCTGAAACTTTTTTTTCTTATATTTGATAATATTTTTGCAGATTTTTAGGTTATATATGAATAGGAATGTGAGAAAAATAATAAAAATAATTTGTCTGAAGAAGTTTATATATCTCACAAAAAAATACATCAAAAAAGGACATATCAATCACTAATAAAATAAAATAAAAACCTTGAATTATTCATAATGGAAGTTTTGTTATAAAAAATGTGGACAAACTTTCAAACGTGTTTTTGATTAAAATGTCAATGGAAACTAATAAAATACGCATTGTAATTGACATATAATCTTTTAAAGGGACAATAGGTTTATCTGTGTTAGATTTAATTGAAAAAACAAAATTTTTTTAAAACTTTTATTATAACTTATTATTTAAAAAAATCTGAGTAATTATTACGAACAATTAGCTTGTGAGGCGTTGTTGATAAAATCTTTAAATCCTATAATTAATGATCAAATTGCTAACTCTACATGTTTTTTGTATGTATTCAAGTGATTGAATGTAAATTGTGTATATTGTGTTTTTGATTTAATTTTATAAAAGTAATTTTTATATTTAAACTTTTATTTTGTGATTTTAAATTAAATTTTTATTTAAATTTTATTAAATATTTTAATTTAATCAATGTTTGAGTTTATATTCTTTAAAATTAAAATTACATTTTAAAAACCTTACCTTCTTACTAAAACATTACCTTCTTACGTTGATTATTTAACCGGATGTTAATAAATATTTATATAATACTTATACAATATCTATAAGACATCTATCTTATTTAATTTTATTAGTGATTGATATGAAATTTTTTGATGTAATTTTATTGTGAGATAGATAAACTTCTTCAGACAAATTATTTTTATTATTTTTCTCACATTCCTATTCATATAAAACCTAAGAATCTGTAAAAATATTATCAAATATAAGAAAAAATTTTCAGGAATAACTGGGTTGGCTCAGTGATTTTAAAGTCCAATTAAATATTTTAATTTAATGAATGTTTGATTTTATATTCTTAAAAGTTAAAATTAAATTTTGTAATACGAGTTCGTTTTTCAATTATTAAATCATTGCCTTTTTTAATTGAATATTTAACGTCGTGTTAATAAATATTTATATAATATTTATACAATATCTATCTATCTTATATGCCAGCTTGTATGGGCCAACTCTACAGAGGTTGGATGTGGACGTGCGAAATGTGTGTTTAACACAATTGATTCGAATCTGTTAATTTGCAATTACGGTCCCGGGTAATTCGTATTTTCTTATGAATGATCAGGACTGATCGTAAACCTTTAGAGGCAATTATGTCGGTCAGAAACCCTATGAACCTTACTTGCCATGATCTGAATGCAAATCGGGCCAAATCTGTGAAAATGAACTTTGTTTAAATTAATAACAAATAACTTTTCATCCAATTGTTTTTATTTTATTATTACAAATAATAACATAATCTTTAGGTTTACAACTATTAATAAATTGACTTTTTCATTTATCAATTATAAATTAATTTATTTATGGTCAATTATTTTACCGATTGTCATGATTTTTATGGAATGCAAACGAATTGTCCTATCAATCTTTATTTAAATTCCAAAAATTACGCAGTCGATATAAATAGTCAATTATAACAAACATATAATATTGATGAATGATTAATCTGAATTATGCTAATGATATTTTAAGTAAATATTTTATAAATAAAATGTAAGACTGATAGATAATTTATTATTAATTTAAGATTCGATTAATAAGATTTATAGTCAGTTGAAATGATTATAATATCTAACAAATTTAAACTTTTAAAAATATTAAAATAGCATGCTATTAATCCGATTAGTTTATATGACAACTTTAAATATATTTTTATTAAATAATATATAATTTGAATAAACAGGTAAAAATGCACATTTCCATTAAAACAAATTTTAACTAAAATGTCTTAAATTTATACATTTACTTTATGTATGAATTATTTACAAATAATCTGCAGTAAATGTAAAAGATTTCCAATAAACAATATTGGGTATGTAGAAGTTAAAACTTCATTTAAAAGGTAGGATCTTAGATTATTGAAGCTTATCATTAGGTAATCATCCAAAGAATTAAGTTGATTTGTTCAAGTTATCAAGCGCCGGACTCTCAACGTGTGAAAGAATTATCCAAACACTCAAATCTGTCCAATTTATTCTATTATAAACAAACTGAGAAGAGCAATTATTAAAACCTTTAAATTTTAGTTTACTTACTAACCTAATTTTCATAATTTCAAATTGTAAAATGATGTTTTCTTGAACATAAGCAAAATGCTGAAGCTCGTCGCATCACTGGATGTTTTTGATGGATGAGAGGTTGAATAAACAAAATATCCTAAAAAGTATTTGTATAAATATTTCTATGGTCATATTTTGATAAACTTTATAATTTAAAGTTATCAAATTTTATCAAAAATTCAATTTAAATTTTTTTAATTTTAATTTTTATCAATATATCAATTTAAATTTTTAAATTTTAATTATTTTAATATATTCAAAAAGATTTATTAGAAATATATTTTATTTTTAATATGTGACAATTAATTATTTTGTTTTATTATTTTAAATTTAATTTATTTTAAATGAACGAATTAGAAACGAGAAGTGAAGTAATAAAATTGCATGATGAAGGGATAAGTAAAGAAGAGCTTGCAAGTAAATATAATATTGCAATAGAAACTGTAATATCATGAATAAATGAGAAAGATAATGATTGAAATGTACAATAGAAGTCAAATAAAAGCAGAAAAACTGTTGAAAATAAATCAGTTGAAGAAGAAAATGTAGAAAACCCTTTACCAAATTTAAAGTCCCTAAATCTTCCTGAAGACTTCCTAAATCCTCTCAAGTCTGTCTGCGGCAAAGTCCTTAAGCAAAAAGCGATATTTCATGATTTAATTTGTTTAGAAAATTATTCAAAATTATTTTATATGGAGCATTAAAGGAAAATCTACAATACAAATTTGAACTTGGGCGAAAATCTTTTAAATTACGAAGCGAAGTTTGGTTACAAAACGAGTCCGAAATCTGTTGAAATCACAAAAGCCATCAAAAATCACATCAAAGTTCTCAAAAGCGATTATTTTGATTTAAATACTGAAAATTGTTTAGAATTTAAAAAATTATTTTTTAAATAAATTTTTAAACGATAACTTTAAAATATTTTAAATTATTCAAATTTTAATATTTTTAAAATTCAATTAAATTTATATTTAACACAATGAAAAAAATTTAAAAATTATTATAAAAGAAGTTTTGGAAAAATATTAATACCTGTTTTGTTCAATTTTAAAAAAATGTATTTAAATTTTAGAAACTACACGTAAGAACGTGAAATTTAATTTATTTAAATTTAAAGTTTAAAATCTATGATTTATGAAGTTATTTTTCAAAAACTTGCTTTTATTTTTATTTACATTTATTTAAACTAACAAACAAATTTTCTTATCATAATTTCTTGAAGAATTTTTTATTTTTACAATTATATTTTTATTTTTTCATAACATTGGATCTTCATTAAACAAAAACCTCAGTCCTAAAACCTATATAATTGACTCGAACCTTGGTAAATATTACAATAATAGACTAAGCTTCACCCGAGCTTCGATAGCAATAAAAAGGTTCTTATTTGTCCTACGTCCTTATTTGTCTCTGAGACCACGACAATATCAAACATTAAAATTCAGGGAGAACAGATTAATAATGCTCTAAATTTATTTAAAAGCAAAAAGCATTCCAACTACTTGGTAAAATCACAAACTAAATATCTCGACGGAATTCTTTCATACTAGATTTACTAAGTAATTGTGAAGTTGAAGGTAACGTAGATGTAAAAGTTACTGAACTGTCCGCTTACAAGTAAGAGATTTGTATAATTCAGTTCCCGAAATTCAGGAACTAGTTTTCATTGAAATCAAAGCATTAATAAAAATCCTGAAAAATTAATAAATTTAATTAATAAATTTAAAATTGAAAGTAAATTCTCTCAAGAGATCTCATTTTTGGGGGGTAAATTTGTTAAGGTTAATAAGATAAATGATTCTCAGCTTCTGAAGGCAGAATCTGAGTCTGGTGTCATGTTTAATCTTGGCTTGTTTAGTCTCCTTGGTGTATGACAACACAATTACATCCTGAACTCTCTTTTATGTCAACCAAAGTCCTCTGAAAAACTGGTTGATCATAAATTTCATTTTAATTAACTAAATTTAAAAGGCAGTTTAAATCCTTTATCAAACGAAACTTACAAAACCTATGTTCAAAACTACATCAGTAACTGTTTGCTAATGCATTCAATTCTGACAGTTGAAACCTGTGTTTCTTTGAATCTTGATGACATTGAATTGTGGGCTACTAAAATGATTGACATGATTTTTTCATCTTACTACTACAGTTTTTGTTAATTAAATGCTTTTCAAACACATCATTTTTGCCTTAAATGATCTTTATATTGTGTAAAAATTCGCTATATTGGGTAGTTACGCATACGTGGCATATAAAATGTCCAATTTTATAATATAGCTTTGAATAGTATTTTCTCATAGTATGATAGCAATCGTCATTGTGTACTTTCGATGTACAATATCGTGGACATAATTTGCATAATAACGAAAACTATTCAATTTTTTTTAAATAAATTATTTAGTATTAAAAAATTCACAATTAGTGTGCGACCAATCAAAATTGTTTTATTTACTATATGAATTTAAACAATTTAGTTTAATAAATATTTTGTTTTTCACACATTTTGTTTTAATCAGATTTATTTCTTTCATTTTTCGGCCGGAATTATGCAAATTTTATAAGATTACGCGATTGAAATAGTAACTTACGTTTTTGTTTATATTCTGTAATGTTTTGCAATATTTTAAAATAAAGTTTATATTATAAAATAAAATATGTTTTTAAGAATAAAGAATAACAATTATTATATAAAAAATTATATAATGAAAAATATAAAATAATATTATTTACATTTTCAATAGTAACGAAGTAGAAAATAATATTTTTATTTAGCTAGGAAACTTCACGTTTAAATCACAACTATCTGAGAGCGAGGAACAAAACTAATAATTGCAGCCTTGAGTTGGAGATTGACTTCCTTTTTCATTAGTAATTATTAGCCAGGATTCCCATACCGTTTTGGTAGGATATTCTGACCATTAGAAATAGAGACATTTTTGTTCTCAGCCAATCAAATTTCTGTGCGCCTCGCGTGCAACAGCATTGACTTGTTGAATCATCCCAAGTATGGTAGTGTAATGATATTACATATTTTGAAATAAACAAATTTGTTTTAGTTATGGCTCCAACATCCTTACTTTCCGACAATATCGACGACTGACATCCTTTGTTTTCTGCTTTCTTTTCGCATTATTTTTTTCTGGCTCGCTCAAGCGAAAGGATTTTGTTCAATGAAAACGAATTTACCCAATATTTTAGACAATGGAGAAAGTTTGTTATGAAAATTTTAATCATTCAGACTTTTGATATTTTGTCAAATAAATATAATATTATAAATATAATGCTTAATATAATAATAATAATTGAAAGGAAATATAAAAATAAAATAAAAATTTTAAATCGAAATTATTTTAAAATTTTCTTTTTATTTAGTGGACATCCATAGATTACGACAACAAAATAATGGGGGGGGGTTTGAAGAAATTTGACAAATGTTGGCATGGGGAGGGAAGAGTTAAAAATAAATTGACGTCAACAATGTTACTTTTTACAATAAATTTAATAAAATAAAAAAGAAGAAATAAATAGGAAACCCAGTTGAGCAGTTTGCATTAAAGGAAACCATCTTCAAAAAATAAAAATATCCATAGAAAAATAGAATTGAATAATTATTTTCAGAATCTAAATTTATATTAATAATATTATAAGAACTTATTTTGGTTTTCACCTTTGATTTCTTTTCATATTAATATTTGACTATGAATTAGTAATGATATTGATGTTTCATTGTTATTCACAAACTTTTGGCTCAGTGAAAAAGAATTAACAATATTAAAATATTAGTAATTTAATTTATTAAATTCATTAAATGATATATTTAAAGTTTAAAATGTTTAAAAACATTTAAAATAAAAGAATATTTAAATAAACTTATTTTCATTGTTTATTAGATCAATAAATAATAAATCAAACTGTCACTAGTTCACAGTGCAAGAGTATTTGGCGCCCCATGCGAACCTGTCGCACGGTGTTCCCACGCCCACTGCAACTATTTATTTAATCAATATTGTTATAGGATAGTTTTATTTATGTTTGTCATATATAATCAATGAAAATCCACTTACAATTCAAAATTCGTAAAGTCCAAAGGTTAAATAAAATTTGAAAAGTTCTAAAGTTTAAAGTTTGAACAGTTTTTTGCAGTTTTTAAAGTTTGTAAGGTTAACTAATTATGAAAATGGCGGCTGTATATATAGTGTTTTCGTGCATGGTTGCGACCAATCAGCGAATTTTAAACCTTTTTTGGCCATTTTTCGGGTTTTTTAATGGCTTTTATTGTAAATTTTATTAAAAATTAAATTTTCGTAGTTATTCTTATTTTTCTTGTGAGTTTGGTTTTTCTTTATAAATAAACACTGAATTAACGTTAACAATCATTTTCGAGTATTATATGAAGATAGTGGGAACCTAATTCCGACAAAGTAGTATTGTCAAAAGGTTTATTCACCTAAGCGAGTTAAATTAGGAAAAATTATAGTTCTTGTTAAATTAATTTTAAGCACTTGTGAGAGAGTTTTCGGAAGTAAAAGACTAATTGGTAGTGACAGACAAGATATAAACCTTAAGTCGACATTATTTTTCCTTAAATTAAAAAGAAAAATTTTATAAATTTAGAAACAGCTGATCTAACAGCGAATTTAATAATTTCGATGAATTTTCAAATTATCGCATGTTAATTAAGATAAAAATTTTACAAATTTAAACAAAGTTCTAGTTTGATAATACTATTTTGCCTTTTCGTAGTAATTCAGGGGTATTAACCCTAACTTTTGATAATTAAAGAAAGTTGAATAAATAAACTATTTCAGGAAATTTTTGAATTATAGTATTTAGAATTATTAATTAGATATTTAAATTAATGTTGTATAGAATGAATTAATAATGATAAATGGGTAATCAAATTTAAATAATTATGCCTCTAATTATAATTAGGACTACAGTCTTCCACCGAATATAGTACGCGCGCGTTATATTCGAGTTTTCTGAAATTATTTTACATTTGAAATATTTTAGTTTTTTTCAAAGTAAATGCGCACTCAAATATAAGACGCGCGTACTATATTCGAAATTCGGTCAACTTGAAAATCGAAAATTCAATCTTGGATGCATACATAAGATCGAGAATAAAGGATTAGAAATGCGAGTAGTAATGTCGAAGGAGTAAGAGGAGTTAAGTAGACTAAGTCCTTCTAACGGCAGTCAGAAACCCGAAAGCAAGATTATCACGAGGAGTAGTCTTAGAAATAGGGCTCACCTGCTCGTGGACTCTCGGCCGCTATATACAGTATTGTGGGATTCATGGTTGTGGTAACCTTGACCCTAGATATACCTTTCTTCGTCCCCAATGGTTACCTATTGCCAGACAACGTTGGTGATGCAACCATTGGTTTTTGAGATCGCCAAAGGTGAGCGCCACACAGGAACTACTCTGGCCCGACCTCAAAATGGGTCCAACACACTACCGTTAGAATGTACGTGTGCGATTTCCTTTCCCTGGTCCGTCACTGAAGTATTTGATGTCTTTGTTCATTGCTTGCAATTGCCTTCGATTTTAATTCGGGATTCTCTTATTAATACAAGTCATACAAATCTTAAATAACATTCATTAATATTTATTAAAACAACACAGCGAAATGGCGTTAACAGGCTCACACGCCTTTAGTTTGAGCCACTCGACGCATAGCGCACTAAGACTTTTCCGGCTGGCGCTTGGTCGGTTTACTTGAAGGCTTGGATGTGGTTGCCGTGTCTCTATAGGCCAGTTGCGCTGGGGCAAATACCAAAGGGTAAGTCACTGCCGCGCCCTCTTGGCATACCGACAGCGCTACTTCTAAGCCCCGGATTTGCGTCTTCTGGTTCTGGGTGAGCTGCCGTTCCTCAGCCCACCGCTTTTGCGCCGCCTTCATCTTCTGATATAGGGCCTTCACTTTCTTCGGCTCAATCGGGCTACCTGCAGTAGTTGTTGTTTCAGCTCCCGGTTGGTTGCCTGAGCCTTGTCCGATTCCCGTTGAATGATTGGATATTGATCTAGCTTCATATCTACAAGAATAAATTATAGTCAGATTTAGTTTTGTGCATGGTTTATTAATCTATCAATATAGTTCGTTCGTAATCGCACTATGACGTTCACTTATTTATCACCTCACCGATTTTCAATGAAATAAAGAAGAAAAAAATGAAGACGAAAATCTCATTCTAAACATTTATTTAAATCATGCATCGATGAATCGTGATGTGAACTCTTTAATTCCATTTCCGGCCATATTGTTCGCGCGCGTACCGATCATTGCGTCGGTTGTTTCCGAATCTGTCTTCATCCCGCAATTCCCTATGCAGGATCCGACGAGGAATTACCACGTTGATGTCTGTGGCCCTTTCACACAGCTTTGGGTCTTTCAATTCGTAGGAGGCGTTTTAGCGGGGGCGTACCCATCTGTATTGGGTATCTTATCCGCCGCAATGTCTGAATTGACCTGCCTCAGGTATTGTCTGGGCTTATCTATTTGTTTGTCAGTTTCCTTCTTATGCTCATCGAGACAAGCTAGCAGGAACTCGACATGGCCTCGAATCTCCTTGGCCGGGTTGCGTCCGGGATTTCTCTTTATCGCCACGTAAGGGAGGTCGACCTCATCCGAATCCCTCTGCGTATCCGATCTAGTCTCTCGAATTGGGGAAATGGAAAATCATGCGTCCCACATTGTCTGCCTACATCTGGCAGCCGAGTGAGCAAGGAACCGTCCGATAACCCGGGATACATCAATCCACGAGTTTTCTAAAAAAAGGAAACATCAGGTATTAATTGGAACTCTATATGTGGGGCGTGTCTGAGTACAACATATGCACCTAGACCAAGATTGCGTGTCGGGTCCTGTGATGTAAGCTTAGTCAATTTTGGTCGTCTAAAAGGGTCATTAGTATTGCCGTTATCTAATTGTGGTGTGCCAGTTTTATGTTACTAACAGTAGGCTATTGATAAGCCGTCGTCAAGTAATGATTCCCAGTTCTCGCACATCGTCGGCAGTGATTTGAGACTAAAATGTTTGTACCAATTTACTGACGCATTTCCACCCTTATTAGTTGTGAGAGTTGGAAATTATTTTTTATAATCGACAAGTTTTCTTTATAATCAATAAGTTCTCCTAGAAAATGTACGAATCGTTTTTATTCATACCGATAACATTACAGACGACAATTGATTAACTTTAGAAAACTTTATGCTAATGAATTACAGATGCGAGTAAAGATTTATTACTATTCGGATAAACGTTATACTAACGAATTGTTGAGAATTAATTGTTCTCTAGCTAAACCTTAGATTACGGATGACTATAAAATGAATTAAATCCTTTAAAATAAACTTTATACAGATAAATTACTGATGACCATAAAATTAATAAATCCTGTAAAATAAATTTTATGTGAATACATTATGGATGATGATAAAGATTAATTAATAATGAGGTAAACTTTTATTTACAAAGATAGCTAGACATAAAGGTGTTACAGTTATTTTTATAACACAAAATGTTTTTCACCAAGGAGGATCTCACAGAACTCGCAATTTGAATGTCCAATATTTGATTGCTTTCAAATATCCTAGAGATGCAACTGTTATTGATTTCCTTGCAAGACAGGCTTACCCTAATAATCGTAATTTCTTGATAAACGACTTTCAAGATGCAACCAAAATTCCACATGGATATATTTTTCTTGATTTTACACAGCAGTGCAATGATGATTTATGAGTTAGAACTGATATTTTCAAAAAAGAAGGTGCAATGTTTTATAAACAAAGTTTAAAATGATACTATATACATCCAATCATGCTACTTAAATCTCGTGTTAAACATCCAAAATTATCAAAACTTCGAAAAGTGTTTAAAAAGACTCGTGAACCACTGATTCCACCAACGACCTAATTCATCACATCTAAAAAACTTATAACTTAAAATATTCCTGCACAAAATCTTATTTCACACAATTTAAAATCAATTCCGAATAAAAATGAAAAGTCTATAAAATCAAGTCATCATAGTTTTCCATTTTTAATGCTTTACTAAAGGCTCCAAGTGTGAAAAGAATGAATATCTTATAATCTTTTCCAAATTACATTATCGACGATTTACTTGATATTATAGTCAAAGTTGTCAAAGGTAAAATTGAAATCAGTAAATCAAGTAAAAAGGTAATAAACAAACAGAAAAAACCACTGTTATCACTCGTAAATTCAAAAACTCGAATGCAGATGCGTAAAATCGTATATAAACAACAAGGTGGTTTTATTGCGGGGTTGCTACTATTAGCATTATCATTATTAGGTAGAGTAGTTAGATGTGTCACCGCTGGATCAACCCCCCGAGGGGGTTGTAAAATCGTTTTTTTCTAAGTCTCAAAGTACAAAAAATTTTTAAGACAAAGACAATGACTCATTCAAGCTCATTGGATGACTAATCAAACACTTTCAAGGTCATTGAAACAAAGACCATGACTCATTCGAGGTCATTTAAAATTTCTCAAGGTCAATGGATAACTCATCATATTTTTCAAGGTCATTTAAACAAAGACCATGACTCATAATATTTATTTTTATTTTTTATTTTATATACTTTAATTATTTGTTTTAATCAAGTCAATAATATTATTTATTTATTTTTTATTTTTATTTTATGTACTTAAATTAATTGTTGTACTCAAGGAAATAATATTATTTATTTATTTTTTATTTTTATTTTATATGCTTAAATTATTTGTTTTAATCAAGTCAATTATTTTATTTTTTTTTAAATTTATTATTAATTAATTGTTTATTTGAATGAACTAAGTAATGGGTAACATAAATTTTTTAAATACTAATCAATTTTAGTTTTAAATTAAATTACAAATATAATAATAAAATCAAATAAATACTTGAATACATGAATCGAACAATTTCTTAGAACTGATCACATATCGTATATTTTATTCAGATTCCAAAAATATCATTAAAATTAACCAAAATCTTATTGTTATATTTCGATAACCCTTAAGTCAATGAAAATGTATCGATTTCACTAAGTATCCATCTTTTGACATTGATATCCAACCGAATAAATCACCCTAAAAATATCATAAATTCCCCTTCTTAACCTATCGTTTCCCCTAAAATAATTTAAAATTTACTGTCAACCAATCATTTCTCTTTATACGACAATATTCCAAACTTTATTCAATATTTTTCATAAAAATCACCGACATATCGATATTCAACCGAATAGATTTCTTGAAATCTCCTTAAAATAAAATTCTCTCTCTTTGACCAATCAAATTATTTTAAGATTATCATAAATTCTCTTCTTAACCAATCAGTTCTCTTTAAATGACAATAATCCCGGCTATATTCATTATTTTCATAAAAATCACCGATTTATATCGATTTTCAACCAAATAAATTTCTTGAAATCGCCTTACAATAGAATTCATCTTATGACCAATCATTTCCCCTTAAAAGATCATAAATTCTCTTCTTAACAAATCATTTCTCTTTAAATGACAATATTTCCACTCTCTCAAAAGATTTACACACATTGATATCTATTTGAAAAAATACCCTAAAATATTTTAAATTCCTCATCTATATTCTCCGTTTAGAAAGTATTTACCCTTTGAAGACAGATATTCAACCAACTCAACCCCTTAAAAATGACAACAAACTTGTTCTTAATCGATTATTTCCTTAAAATATCTTAAAACTTACTCTTAACCAATCATTTTCATTGAAATAACATTTTCCCACATCTTTTCCAAATTACGTTATTGACGATTTACTTGATATTATAGTCAAAATTGTCAAAGGTAAAATTGAAATCAGTAAATCAAGTAAAAAGGTATTAAACAAACAGAAAAAACCACTGTTATCACTCGTAAATTCAAAAACTCGAATGAAGATGCGTAAAATCGTATATAAACAACAAGGTGGTTTTATTGCGGGGTTGCTACTATTAGCATTATCATTATTAGGTAGAGTAGTGGGATGTGTCACCGCTGGATCAACCCCCCGGGGGGGGTTAAATGGTTTTTTTCTAAGTCTCAAAGTACAAAAAATTTTTAAGACAAAGACAATGACTCATTCAAGCTCATTGGATGACTAATCAAACACTTTCAAGGTCATTGAAACAAAGACCATGACTCATTCGAGGTCATTTAAAATTTCTCAAGGTCAATGGATAACTCATCATATTTTTCAAGGTCATTTAAACAAAGACCATGACTCATAATATTTATTTTTATTTTTTATTTTATATACTTTAATTATTTGTTTTAATCAAGTCAATAATATTATTTATTTATTTTTTATTTTTATTTTATGTACTTAAATTAATTGTTGTACTCAAGGAAATAATATTATTTATTTATTTTTTATTTTTATTTTATATGCTTAAATTATTTGTTTTAATCAAGTCAATTATTTTATTTTTTTTTTAAATTTATTATTAATTAATTGTTTATTTGAATGAACTAAGTAATGGGTAACATAAATTTTTTAAATACTAATCAATTTTAGTTTTAAATTAAATTACAAATATAATAATAAAATCAAATAAATACTTGAATACATGAATCGAACAATTTCTTAGAACTGATCACATATCGTATATTTTATTCAGATTCCAAAAATATCATTAAAATTAACCAAAATCTTATTGTTATATTTCGATAACCCTTAAGTCAATGAAAATGTATCGATTTCACTAAGTATCCATCTTTTGACATTGATATCCAACCGAATAAATCACCCTAAAAATATCATAAATTCCCCTTCTTAACCTATCGTTTCCCCCTAAAATAATTTAAAATTTACTGTCAACCAATCATTTCTCTTTATACGACAATATTCCAAACTTTATTCAATATTTTTCATAAAAATCACCGACATATCGATATTCAACCGAATAGATTTCTTGAAATCTCCTTAAAATAAAATTCTCTCTCTTTGACCAATCAAATTATTTTAAGATTATCATAAATTCTCTTCTTAACCAATCAGTTCTCTTTAAATGACAATAATCCCGGCTATATTCATTATTTTCATAAAAATCACCGATTTATATCGATTTTCAACCAAATAAATTTCTTGAAATCGCCTTACAATAGAATTCATCTTATGACCAATCATTTCCCCTTAAAAGATCATAAATTCTCTTCTTAACAAATCATTTCTCTTTAAATGACAATATTTCCACTCTCTCAAAAGATTTACACACATTGATATCTATTTGAAAAAATACCCTAAAATATTTTAAATTCCTCATCTATATTCTCCGTTTAGAAAGTATTTACCCTTTGAAGACAGATATTCAACCAACTCAACCCCTTAAAAATGACAACAAACTTGTTCTTAATCGATTATTTCCTTAAAATATCTTAAAACTTACTCTTAACCAATCATTTTCATTGAAATAACATTTTCCCACATCTTTTCCAAATTACGTTATTGACGATTTACTTGATATTATAGTCAAAATTGTCAAAGGTAAAATTGAAATCAGTAAATCAAGTAAAAAGGTATTAAACAAACAGAAAAAACCACTGTTATCACTCGTAAATTCAAAAACTCGAATGTAGATGCGTAAAATCGTATATAAACATCAAGGTGGTTTTATTGCGGGGTTGCTACTATTAGCATTATCATTATTAGGTAGAGTAGTGGGATGTGTCACCGCTGGATCAACCCCCCGGGGGGGGGTTAAATGGTTTTTTTCTAAGTCTCAAAGTACAAAAAATTTTTAAGACAAAGACAATGACTCATTCAAGGTCATTGGATGACTAATCAAACACTTTCAAAGTCATTGAAACAAAGACCATGACTCATTCGAGGTCATTTAAAATTTCTCAAGGTCAATGGATAACTCATCATATTTTTTCAAGGTCATTTAAACAAAGACCATGACTCATAATATATATTTTTATTTTTTATTTTATATACTTTAATTATTTGTTTTAATCAAGTCATTAATATTATTTATTTATTTTTTATTTTTATTTTATGTACTTAAATTAATTGTTGTAATCAAGGAAATAATATTATTTATTTATTATTTAATTATATTATTATTATTAAATTTAATTGTTTGTTTTAATCAAGTCAATTATTTTATTTACTTTTAAAATTTATTAATTATTAATTGTTTATTTGAATGAAGTGAATTAAATAATTTTTTATTATTATTTTTATTTAATTATTTATTTTATTTTATATTATTATTATTATAATTATTGTTATTATAATTAATATGATTATTATGATTATTATTATTATTTATATTACTTATTTTTATTATTAATATGATTTATTATCATTATATATATTATTATTATTAATAATAATATGATTAAATTGTATGATTACTTACTACTATTATTATTTTTGTTATTATTATTGTTCTTACTTATTATTATTATTATTATTATTATTAATATGATTAATATTATGATAATTTAGTATGATTACTTATTTTAATTATTATTATTTTTATTATTATTATTATTATTATTATTGTAAAGGTTATTGGATGACTCATCATATTTTTAGGGTCATTTAAAAGTAAGTCAAGGTCATTCAAATTTTCACAAGGTCATTGTATTTTTAAACATTTTTAATTATAAATTTACTACTTATTTTTATAAGTAGTTTTTAAATATTCTTATTTATTATTATTATTATTATTATTTTTACTATTATTGTTACAAGTTAATATAATATACTACTTATTTTTATAAGTAATGCTTTAATATTTTTTAATTTTAATTTTATTATTATTATAATTTACTATTTTTATAATTATTATTATCATTATTAATTATTATTATTATTTAATTATTTATTTTTTATTATTATTATCATTATTGTTAATATTATTAATATGATTATATTATTATTATTATTACTTTTTTTAATTATGATTTTTATTATTATTACTTATTTTTATTTTTATTTTTAATATGATTTTTAATGTGGTTTTAATATGATTATTATTACTTATTATTAATATTATTATTATTATTATTATTATTATTATTATTATTATTATTATTATTAATAAAATATAATACAAACCAAACAACTACATAAAACTTTTTATTTAAAGAAATAATTTTATTATTATTAATAATATGATTAAATAGTATGATTACTTATTATTATTATTATTTTTATTATTATTTTTATTGTTATTACTTATTATTATTATTAATATGATTAATAATAAGATTAATTAGTATGATTACTTATTTTTATTATTATTATTATTATTGTCAAGGTCATTCAAATTTTTACAAGGTTATTGTAATTTTGAACAGTTTTTTTTATTATAAATTTACTACTTATTTTATAAGTAGTTTTAAATATTATTATTTATTATTATTATTATTTTTACTATTATTATTACAAGTTAATATAATTTACTACTTATTTTTTATAAGTAATGTTTTAATATTATTTAATTTTAATTTTATTATTATTATTTTTAAGGTCATTGAATGAGTCATAATATTTTCCAAGGTCATTTAAAAGTAGGTCAAGGTCATAATATTTTTAAACATTTTTAATTTTAATATACTACTTATTTTTCTTAAGTAATTTTTTAATGTTTTTTAGCTTTTATTCTATTATTATTATTATTTTTATTATTATTATTATTATCACTAAAATTATGATTACAAGTTTTTATTATTATAATTTTCATTATTATTTTATATTAATTTTCAACAAAGTATATAAAATTAATATTGAATAGAAAAAGTTTGTTCAATTGTGGTTTATAGTAGACAGGGATAGAACAATTGTAAATGTTTGTAAAAATTTAAAGAAAAATTCTATAATTTTAAGAAAATATGTGCAAATAAATATCAAAACTAATTATGGCTCAAATGTGTGTGTTAAACCATCGATATGTTACAGTGTTTATGGAAAAACTTTAATGAAAATATGTGTAATTTTTCAACAATTTATGAAATATTTATTTTATGGCTAATAATGTGTATGTGTTAAATCATAAAAATAGTTCAATATTTATGTAAAGTTTGAGATTGTTAAGAAAATGTATATAATTTATGATACACACGTGTTTTTGATTGAAATATGTGTGTTTGTTTGACCGATATAAGAAAAACTATGGACATTTTTAAAGAAAATACACGTAATTTATGATTATCATGTGATTAGAAATTTATTAAAGTTGTGAGAAAGTTTGGTAAATTTGAGACCTTAAAATAAGACCTTCAGAAAAATTGGTAAGAAAATAGTAGTTATTGAGTAATACTTATTAAAATTACCAAGGTTTTATAATTTTTGACAAGTATTGATAGATCTTTAATAAAATTTGTTAGTACTTTGAATAAGAATTTAAAAAAAAAAGTTTCAACACAGTAGCAAATCGTAAAGAAACTAGTACTAATTAGTTAATTAAAATTATTAAGTTGTAAAATAATTGAAAAAATTTGTTAGATTTTTTAAAATTTTAAGATTGTTAGGTGATTGTTCTAGGTACTTGTTGAATGTAAATTAATGTATTTTATCAACAGCTCATAGTTTTTAATCGTATAATTTCTCTTCATTCCTGGAAATAATCGTAAATATTTAAATTATTTAGAATATTGTCAATAACAACATAAGTAATGGGTAATATAAATTTTTTTAAATACTAATCAATTTTAGTTTTTAATTAAATTACAAATATAATAATAAAATCAAATAAATACTTGAATACATCAATCGAACAATTTCTTAGAACTGATCACGTATCGTATATTTTATTCAGATTCCAATTATATCATTAAAATTAACCAAAATCTTATTGTTATATTTCGATAACCCTTAAGTCAATGAAAATGTATTGATTTCACTAAGTATCCATCTTTTGACATTGATATCCAACCGAATAAATCACCCTAAAAATATCATAAATTCCCCCTCTTAACCTATCGTTTCCCCTTAAAATAATTTAAAATTTACTGTCAACCAATCATTTCTCTTCATACGACAATATTCCAAACTTTATTTAATATTTTTCATAAAAATCACCGACATATCGATTTTCAACCGAATAAATTTCTTGAAATCGCCTTACAATAGAATTCATCTCATGACCAATCATTTCCCCTTAAAAGATCATAAATTCTCTTCTTAACAAATCATTTCTCTTTAAATGACAATATTTCCACTCTCTCAAAAGATTTACACATATATTGATATCTATCTGAACAAATCCCTTTAAATTATTATAAATGCCTCATCTATATTCTCCATTTAGAAAGTATTTACCCTTTGAACACAGATATTCAACCAACTCAACCCCTTGAAAATGACAACAAACTTGTTCTTAATCGATTATTTCCTTAAAATATCATAAAATTTACTCTTAACCATTCATTTCCATTGAAATAACCTTTTCCCCCACTGCACCAATAATATACATATTTTTTAAAAAACCTACAAGATAAAGTTTCTTTAGAAATCTATGTTTAACCGACTCTACTCCTTAAAAATCCTCATTCAAAACTATATGTATTCAACCAATCAAATTCCCTTAAAATTATCATAAAAATCTGAATTTTACCAATAAAAATAAATTTTCTTTAAAGTATTACAAGATTTTAGATATCCATCATTTTCCATCGAAAATCACCACAATTTTGTTCTGGCAACAATTTCAAGCAATTAAAAAATTCATCAAAAATGACTTAATCGAATAAAATCTATGTTTTCCACATAAATTAAATTACTGTAAAATCACAAAATATATATCATATTGCTCATTAAAATTACTCAGTAAATTAAGTATAAATTCAATAAAAATTACCAGTGAACCATTAGAGATAATTCAATGATTTTCATAACTATACTGATAACCACATTAAGCATAACCTTAAAAATCTCTAAATTATACTACTTTTGTGATTGATATCCATGAAATCAATATTAGAATTGAAAATGAAAGTAATTATTGACCCCTTTTTTACACTGTAAAATCAATTAAAATTTTAGGTTTCATTAAAATATTTTTAAAAATTAACTGTAACTATTTAAATAGAACATAAGATTATAATTAAAATATCATTTACTATTCAAAATCTATCAGTCAAATTGGATTCTAATTGGTAAATAATTATCTTAAATAGATGTTTCATAAACATTTTGATCCTAAATTTAACTTTTATTTAAAATAATCTTAAAATCAAGTCATAAATTAAGAAAAAATTAATTGTTTCTAAAATTATAGATTTACCATAATTTCTTCAATAATTTTATTAAAAACATAATCAAACCCTAACTCTATTAAAATTCAACAGAAAACATAAAATTCACAAAGATGATTAAAATTTACTAAAATAAATACCTCGTAAAACTAGATATTACTTAAATTATCATAAAATTTCCCTAAAAGCTCTAATTGATTTACATAGCCTAAAATTATTTTATTTTTTGTCGAGTACAACCTAATATATTGAAAGATGTAATTTATTTAATTAAATTTTCATTGAAAATAACAAGTCAACAAATGAAATTTTAATTAATAGAGATTATATTCTATAAAGAAAATTTTCAGTGAAGAAGTAATATTGGTGAGAGAGTACATTAAGTGACTAAAATCGTTGAAATTACTGAAAACAGTGGGATAGCTAAAGATATCTACTAAATAGATGAAATATCAATTGATATATTAAACACTTACAAGGGTAATATACTTTGAATGGAGAAAATATACATCGAAGAGGAAAATATTCATTGAAGAGAAAAATATTCGTTGAAGAGAAAAAACATTCATTGAATAAGAAAAGCATTAATTGAAGAGAAAAAATATTCATTAAAGAGGAAAACAATCATTAAAGTGAGAAAATATGAATTGAAGCTAATAAATATTCAGTGAATCGAGAATTGCTTATAATAAATTAGACGGTAAATTTCTCAATGATGAGATGAAATATCAATTAAATATTGAGAAATACTTTAAACGGAGTCTGAATTATTCACTGATCAACAAATATACTTAAAAGATGAAAATATTCACTGGAAATGAATTGTACTTTAAGAGTGGATTATTTACTATTATATTAAATTAAGAATTATTAACAATTGAGTTTATTTTGTAGGTTAATTATATTTAAATAGGGATATATATATTTTTTTTGATGGACACTTATGGGCGGAGGAATATTTATTAAAAACAATAAACGCGCGCGCGTATACTAATTCGGCGGATATACACAAATCCAATGAATATTCAACAAATCCAACGAATATATACTATTAAAACGAATATATACTTTTAAAATAGCATATATAAAACCTTTCTCATATTTAAGCTATAACATGAATATTATATCAATAGTATAATATCATTTAGTATAGTATCATTTAACACATACACATTATTAGCCATAAAATAAATATTTCATAAATCTTTGAAAAATAACATATATTTTCATTAAAGTTTTTCCATAAACACTGTAACATATCGATGGTTTAACACACACATTTGAGCCATAATTAGTTTTGATATTTATTTGCACATATTTTCTTAAAATTATAGAATTTTTCTTTAAATTTTTACAAACATTTACAATTGTTCTATCAATGTCTACTATGAACCACAATTGAACAAACTTTTTCTATTCAATATTAATTTTATATACTTTGTTGAAAATTAATATAAATTAATAATGAAAATTATAATAATAAAAACTTGTAATCATAATTTTAGTGATAATAATAATAAATATAAAAATAATAATAATAATAGAATAAAAATTAAAAAACATTAAAACACTACTTAAAAAAAAAAAGTAGTATATTAAAATTAAAAATGTTTAAAAATACTATGACCTTGACCTACTTTTAAATGGCATTGAAAAATATTATGACTCATTCAATCACTAATCACTGGAGCATCTGTTTTTTATTTATTTAACAAAGTTTATCGTAGATTTTAATAAATATTTCTTTGTTATTATTATTATTAATAAAAAACTACATTTTTAAAGATTTATTGATTATTACACGAACAGTCTTCATCACCACAATATTCTATCATAATATTTTCTATAACATGGTCAATACAATTCTTAAATTCGGTAGGCTCATCTTTAATAATTTCGGTAGTATCTTCTCTATCATTAATATTTTCTTCATCATTTATAAGTGTATCATCAATAATTTCTTCAGAATCATTAACAATTTCAGTATCATCACTCTGACATCCAGAATCACAACTTGAATCTTCTTTACTCAATGCTTCAACTAGAGTCAACATATCTCTAATTTTTACACCGGTTATTTCTTCGAGTTTATCAAAAAAAAAGTTTATTAAATATTCTAAACGAAATTAATTAATTATTTTATATTTTATATTTTACCTTTTTCAGACATCATTTTTAAAACTATTTTAAAACTACTTATAATTTTGTTTATAGAATAACAAAGAAAACATTAATACATTTATTAAACACTAAACACTATACATTAAAATAATTGTGAAAATCTAGCAGTAACAATTTTCCAGATTGGAGAAAGCACATCATTTTGATCAGCTTTATATCCTTGGATTGCTAATGTTATATACCAGTTTTCCTGTTCTTTGAAACTTATTTCTGTAAATGCATCATAATATCTGGTATATTGACTCGTGAAGAAAGCATTTTCATTGCATTTTAAATTGGAATTGATCTTTTTGAATGTATTATCAATATCCTTGATATCTAACATTGAGAGAGTACCAGCAAGAGATTGAAATTGCGTTTTATTGAGTTTGACAGGATTTGCCAATTGCATATTGATAGGCTCCTTTAAAAATACATTTTATAATTGTGGAACATCTGAACTGGTTGGACACTTATTTTGATCTTTATAAGGTGGTGACGCACTTTTATACCCTTGACAGATAATGATTAACCAATCAGAATCATGCATGATCACAAAGACAATGCATGACAAGTGCATGATAATTGCAAGATAAATGCGTATGTAAATTAACCCATTGAATTTACATATATATATATAATGTATTATTAATATCACGTGTTTTATTATTATCAATATTATTATTATTATTATTGTTATTATTATTATTTTAATTATCATGATTTTTATTATTGTTATTATTATTATTATCAATATTATTATTATTTTTATTATTATTATTATTATTATTATTATAATTATCATTACTATTATTACTATACTAATAAAATTACTATTTTTATTATTGTTACCACCATCAAAATAAATCTATTACTACCAAAAACTTTTATTATTATTATAACCAAAATAAAACTAACAAAACAACAAAAATAAAATACAAAAACATTTATTACCAACACTAAAACTATCAAAACAAACAAAAATTAAATACAATTATTTTCTTAAAAGTTTCATTTTTGTAAAATTTCTTATTGAATTTGTAATATTCCATTCCACATAGCGTTGATATCAGAAATTACAGCAGCTACACCCCAGAATGCAGGGGTATTCAGTTTCCATCTCCTTGACCATTCGGTTTATTTTATTGTTCCAAAGAGCTTGCTTAATCAGATCGGAAATCTCGATTCTTGTTTCATTGTATATTAGCTATTGATGCATTGACAGCTCTTGATTCTTCAAAATCTCTTTTATTTGAGGATAATAATAAATTATACGATCGATTATCATTGCGGCATATTTGTCTAAATAAAATATAAAAAATGAAATAAAAATGATAAATTTACCGTATTCAGCGATATTTTTCTTTGGCATAGCATACATAATGGTATAATATTTTAAAAATGAAATCAAATGAATAAGCAAGTTGTTTTAATCAATCATTAGCCAATCAGATATCGACCAATCCCGTGATTTCATTTTGTATGTCACAAACAATATTTTTGTATTCTAGATTTCGCACCCCTAATATGACTATTTTGCCACTAGCAAACACGTTAACATACATTGGGTTGTATTTTAAAAGCCTCAGTGCAGGAAATAATTCTATCTCGAACATACAAAGACATTTTGTTGACATGTTGTACAGATTGATAGATTGTACCATATCCATGGTAACTGTAATTGACTGTATTTTAATATCCTTTATTCTATATTGTAATTTATTGACATCTAAAGGTTTCTTACATCCCATGATTCTGCATTTGCCGGATTTGAAAAATATTATAGGGTATTTTCCATTGCTATCTACAATTTGCTGGGGTTTACCATTTGGAAACATCATTTTTGATACATCGAAAGTTCCTTTATAATTTATATTTGATAACATAATTAAACAATAAAGAAATATTAAGCTATATATATATGATTTTTAGAAAGAGTTCATTAAATCATATAATATAAACAAAAACCTATAATTATACAAATTAATAATGGAATTAAGAAATGATGCTGTATATCAAATCGTCGGTCCAAGTGGTAGTGGTAAAACTATGTTTGTGTGTAAATTACTGAAATCTAATATATTTCAAACAAAATTCATCAAGATTTATTGGGATCGGGGTGCAGATGAAGAACATGGATTAACTCAAGATGATTTCTGTAAATTGAAAAACATGAAAATAGTAAAGGGTTTCGATAAAAACTGGTCAAGTCGTTTAAAGAAAGATGATGTCATTATTATCGATGATTTGTATCAGGAAGCTAATAAAGAAAAGGATTTTAATAATTTATTCACAAAAAGCAGTAGACATGTTGGTGTTACTGTGATCTTTATAACTCAAAATCTATTTCATCAGGGTGGTGCACATCGAACAAGAAATTTAAATGTTCAATATTTAGTTATTTTCAAGAATCCTAGAGATGCAACAATTATTGATTTTCTTGCTCGACAAGCATACCCTAATAATCGTAATTTTCTCACCAGTGCATTTCAAGATGCTAGAAAATCACCACATGGATATATATTTCTTGATTTCACACAACAATGCAATGATGATTTACGGGTAAAAACCGATATTCTCAATAAAGAAAGTGCCATGGTATATAAACAAAGTTGAAAACTTTAACATGTAAAAATGTTTATGAAATCCAAGCTTAAAAATATCTGAAAACCTAGACAAAGTATTAAAAAGAAAAATAAAGTTCCACCAAAAACCGGCTATACACCATCTAAAAAACTAATAACCGAGAATTACCCTGCAATGAATCTAATTTCGAAAAACATTATTAAAAAGAGTAAGAAAACAGTTAAAATTGTAAAAAATCATAGGAGTTTCCCATATTTTAATGCATTGTTAAAGGCTTCGAGTATGAAAAGAATGTCTATTTTACAATCATTTCCAACTTTTGTTGTCGATGATTTACTCAAAATTCTACTAAAAGTAGTCAAAGGTAAAATTAAAATCAGTAATTCTAAAAAACTAGTATTGAATAAACATCGTAAGCCTTTGTTATCACTAGTAAATAATAAAAATCGTAAGCAAATGAGAAAAATCATATATAAACAACAAGGTGGTTTTATCGGAGCAATGTTACCATTAGCATTATCATTATTATCACAATAAACGATGGGGCAATCATTACCTAATGTTAAATTAAAATTTAAATCATCTTGTTGTAATGGAGAAGATTTGGACGAACCCAGAAGACGAAGCAGGTTTCGGTAGAGTGGCAAAGTCAAAGAAAAAAATCCCAAAGTCGAAAAAGGAAACACAAAAGTGGTTGTCAGATCAGCTTGCGTACAGTTTAAACAAACCAATGCCGAAAAGATTTCAAACAAGAGCTAATAAGACCTCCGGTATTAATGATTTATGGCAAATGGATTTGATGGATATGATACCGTATTCGAAGATTAACAAGGGTTATAAATATATTTTAACGTGTATTGATGTTTTCAGTCGTTTTGCCCGCGGTGTACCAACGAAGACAAAATCTGCAGAGGAAATATCTAAAGCAATTAACTCAATGTTTAAAAATGGGCATCCAGACAATTTTTAAACCGATTTAGGTATTATTATTATTATTATTATTATTATTATTATTATTATTATTATTATTATTATTATTATTATTATTATTGTTATTATTATTATTATTATTATTATTATTATTATAGGCAAGGAGTTTTACAATAGTAAAGTTAAGCAAATCCTGGATCGTCTCAAAATAAATCATTATTCTGTACATTCTCAATACAAAGCCGCACATGTTGAAAGATTTAACCGGACATTGAGGGATAGATTGAAGAAATATTTCGTGCATCAAGGTAATAAAATATGGATAAATGTATTACCGAAAATACTTGTTAGTTATAATAATTCATCACATCGAGGTCTGAATGGTTTGAGACCCGTAGATATCAGCTCGAAAACATTAGCTAAATCAGTACGATCTAAAACAGTTTCTATTACAAAACCAAAATATAAAGTTGGTGATCACGTTAGAATTAGTAAAATATCTGCTTCACCTTTCATCAAAAATTTCGATAGTAGTTGGAGTGATGAGGTATTTCAAATTACTAAAATTAATACTAAAAAGAGTCCTGTAATGTATGTTATTAAAGATAGTGATAACAATTTAATACAAGGGAAATTCTATGAACAGGAATTACAAGTTATTTCCAAACCTACAGTGTTCAGAATTCAGAAAATATTGAAAACTAAAATGGTGGGTAAGGATAAACAATACTATGTCAAATGGCATGGATATCATCAAAAGACCTAGTAAAATGAGTTTCTATACAATTTTACCGAGTAATAGTTGCCCACTAATCCATCCGGAAAATCAAGCAAGTAAATTTATGGTTGATCTTCGAAATTCTATTTATTTACATGGAAATTGGGAAGTTGCTTTGCAAGACTTTACATTTGTGTACAATACATTCCCATTTTATAGTCATTGTAAAATCGGATTCAAGAAACGTGTACCCAAAACCTGTAGTGGTATTTTCTCAATCAATAATTTTGAACGATATTGTCATATTCCGAATCAGATTTTAGATGAAAATTGTGGCATGTTTTTCAAAGATGGATTTAATGTTAGTTGTGATTATAGTCCATTTACAATAAAGTTTGAAAGTATTGAGGATGCCAAGCGAATGGGTTGTGATAAGCTTAGCATTGTTGTTCCTGGTACTGAATACCTAATACGTTTCAAAACATTTGAAAAGAAAAGTATAACAATCGAAAACATCAAAATATCAGTATCATATATTAATGAAGTTGAAGAGACATTTACATTTACTAATGATTTATATATTGAAACACTTGAAGAATTACATAAATATATTTCATTCAATTGTTTACATATATTTAAAACTATTGAATAATAACATTTGTGAAGTTACATTTGATAAGAATTTAGCTAATACATTGGGATTAGATAAGCAAACATATAGGCCAAGTGCTTTTGGTGTACGCAAACCAAAAATAATAAAACTTCATAGGCAAATGTTCATATATACTAACATCATCGATCCTATAATTGTTGGTGATTCTTTGGTTCCTCTTTTACAATCTGTTTGGGTTGATAAACATGACCAGGATGAAGTTGTCAATATAAATATCAATAATCCCATGTACTTACCCGTATCAACATCATGTATAAACAATATAGAAATAAATATTCGTGATGATAGCGGTAGATTTATTGAATTTAGTAAAGATACAAAAACTCATTTGACATTACATTTTCGTAAATTAGATGGCCAATAACGATATTATTAGTATGTATAGTGGTAGCCAAAGTGGTGGCGAATTACAATATTTTATCGGTAAACAGTATGGATCAAGATGGTTGAGAACAATTGGTAGATTTGCACTTCCTATTCTTAAACGCCTTGGTAGTTTTGGTATGAAAACTGCTAAAGATGTGATAATGAATGAGCAGAAAATATTACCATCTCTGAAATCAAATGCATTATCCGAGTTAGGGAAAGTTCTACCTAGTGTTGCAGGTATGCTTCAAAAACCCGACGCGCCAACACTGGCTCAAAAACGTAAAAGACATCATAAACATATAAACAAACGAATGAAAGGACATGGAAATATATTTCAAAAATGATTTGTGATAAATCTGAATTGTGTTTATTTGATAGACCATCTCCCCAAGCAGTAATTGAAATGGGGGCCTTTGAAGATTTATTCCCGATGAATTCTATTATGGATAGTAGAACCGATATTGAATTTTATATTAACGGTTCCCAAACTGAATATCTAGATTTGAATGATACATTGTTAACTGTTCAGATCAAAGTTGTAGATAAAGATTGAAAACCGTTGGGTGAACCTATTGATGTAATACCCAACAATTTCTTGTTTCATCATTACAACTCGATTTTATGGATCAACCGAAATATTTACTCCCAGGTGTTAATGTACACATTAGATTGAAAAGATCTGATTCGGCATTATCACTAACAAGTACTAGCACAGCACCAATTCTTCAATTAGTTGATGCAAAATTATTGGTAAGAAGAGTTCGTATTGAGCCCTCTGTATTGGCTGGTCATCAACTGGGGCTTAATTCTAAGCATGCAATATATCCATTGAAAACAAAGGAAATTGTTCAATTTGCAATTGCTAAAGGGTCAGCGTCTTTCTATAAGGAACAAATATTTGGAGATAGAAGAATGCCCAACTTTATATTGGTAACATTTCAAAATGAATCTCAATATAATGGATCATACTTAACATCGAGCTCAATTTTCAAATATTTTGGAGTAACATCGCTAACTTTATCGAAAAATAGTGATTACAGAGAAACATATACTCAAGATTTCGATAATGATAATTATTGTGCTACATATATGCAGAGTATAGTGAGAAATATGGGTTATTTGGATAAAAACCTTAATTGTGGTATAACTCTTGATGATTTTAAAAACAAATATCCATTCTTTACATTTGTTTTGGCACCCGATTTTGATTTAAATCAGAGTCAATTACCTCAAAATGGAAATTTACGATTAGATATAAAATTTGCCAAAGCTACAACTGAACCGGTACATGTTGTAATATATAAAGTATTTGAAAATGAGGTTCAAATAACTGCAAACAGAACAGTGTTGGTTTGAACAGAGTTCAAACATTATTGGTTTGAAAATGTTGGTATAAATGTATAGATAATTTACTATAATTTGTCATGGAGTAAGTTTTTAAATATATTATTAATATTATTGATGTAGTTCTGTTCAGGTCTATCGAATTGAAAAACAAATACTAGGACATGAATTTTTAAGGGTTTTTCCTCTTGATAAAATTCCATATTTACTTTATAATGAAGCCATAATCGTCAATACTCAATCATCTCATCTCGGTGGAGAACATTGGTTAGCAATATATATGAAACCTAGCAAGATATTTGTATTTGATCCTATGGGTTTCTATTATCCGGGTTTAATGATTTCGAAAATGCAAACAATGGGTAAATCTCTTGTGAATAATAAAACTATGTATCAAAAACCATGGACCTTAACATGTGGTCAACATTGTTTAGCTTGGTTATTATCCAAACGATTTGATGTTTAATAAATGTTTTATTGATATTGTTATGTTTTAACTATTAATATTTTTATTTATTATTATTATTTTTATTATTATTATTATTATTATAATTATTATTATTATTATAATTATTATTATTATTTTTATTATTATTATTATTTTTATTTTTATAATTATTATTATTATAATTATTATTAATTTTTTTATTATCATTATTAATATTATTTTTATTATTATTTTTATTATTATTATTATTATTATTATTAATATTATTTTTATTATTATTATTATTAGAAATATTATTATTATGTGTTTAATTAAAGATAAGCTTATGCATCATCACAAAGACTATGCATGATTAGTGCGTGATCATCACATGATAAGTGCATGAATACACAAAATTGAATAAAGAAAACACATTCAAACAAAAGTATGTGATTTACAAAGAAAACACATACAAACAAAAGTATGTATGTGATTTACAAAGAACGCATGCAGTCACAGTGTAGACTGCATGTGTTTTACAAAGAAAACATGTCTAAAAATCTCTCACCTATATGTGTGTATTGCTTAAATGTGATTGGCTAAATCCTGAAAATATTATTCTCTTTATAAACATTGACAAATTTAGAATTTGTCACAATTATTTCAAAAATTTCTGAAGCGCTATTTTCAAAAAATGAACAAAAATATTTTACGAAGTATTCTCGAGAATGAAACTGGTAAGGATTTTTTATTAATTTTTAATTTTATTATTATATTTTTCTAGATTGGTATACATTAACAGAAATACAAGATCAGTTAGATCGTGAAAATGATGTTATAATTATCGAAGATGACGGTAAATTTTAATTTTATATATGTTTTATTTATAAATTATTTTAGAAGTTATTTTAATCGAAGATACAATTGTTATCAGCGATAGCGAAGACGATATTATCGAAAATGGTAAATTTTAATTTAATTTTATTATATATTTAAAAAAACATTTTAGTTGATTTGGATGCAGATGCTCATCATAATGCCACCGTTTTTGGAGATGCCCCCATATCTGGGGAAGAAAATGCTCATCATAATGCCACCGTTTTTGGAGATGCCCTCGTTACTGGGGAAGATATGGAGGACCTCTCTTCTATAGAGGATGATGATTCATCGGAATCAAGAGATAAATGTTAGTTTTTTATTTATTTTTATTTATCGAAATTAAGTTAATTATATTTGAAGTATTATTAAAATAATACATCAAATATCAATAATTTATAATAATTTATAATAAATTTATAATAAGGATCTATTTATTTCAAAAGTTTTATGATAAATATATTTTTAAATTGATGAAATTCAAAGTATTATTTTAATAATACTTCAAATATCATTAATTTATAATATATTTTAAAAAAAAGTATTATTACTGAAACATATATTAACATAATAAATTATAAACAAATATAGTTGAACAAATAGTTTTTGAATTATATAGGCATTTTTATTATAGATCTTACGTAATTGAATTATATATGAATTATATAGGAATTATTTTATTAGATATTTTATTTAATAGTTTGCAGTGAGCATGCAAATATTATTGTATTTAAGGTTTTATCTATTAGAATTATTAAATAGTTTGCAGTGAGCATGCAAATATTATTAGTTACTTTATATAGGTTTATTTGTTAGAATTATTAGATATTTAAATCATAGTTACTTTATATAGGTTTTTAATTTAATATTTTTATTAGGCACTTTTTATCCGAGATATTGCATCTCATCATTGCAACATAATGAAAGTTGCCATGAAGAAATGAAAAAATATTACCGCCATAGATTTAATGGCATCAACTTTTTTATCTGCGCCATATGCAAAACATCCCAGAACAATAAATATAAAGAATTTTATAGGGAACATGCAGTTCATTTAAATTCTTTCAAGTCGAGTAAAATTAATATGTTTAAGAAAATTAATAAAAATAACGTCGATATTTTGAATATACTACAAAATAAAAAACCATCAAATAAAAAGAATAAAAGACCTGCTGCACCTATTAAAATTAATATCCAAAATAAAATAATTAAAAAAGAAGTCATCGAAATCAGCGATGATGATGACTGTAATATTATAAATAATGTAAATAATATAAATAATATAAATAATGAAAATACTATAAATAATGAAAATATTATAAATAATATACCTATTATAAATAATGAAAATACTATAAATAATGAAAATATTATAAATAATATACCTATTATAATTAATGAAAATACTATACCTACTATAAATAATGAAAATAATATTATACAATTCGGAGGTTCTGTATTAGAGAATGAGCCGAACATTTCAGTAAATTTAAATGGCGCTATCAAAACTTAACGTTTTGATATATCTAACGCGCAACTAATTACAGTAACTTTAACTGAGCGAATCAGTAATAAATTAATTTTTGAGATAAATAAAATGGGGAGCGTTAAAATTCAATTCGCGATATTAATTAAATTTTAAAAAGATGGCGAGATCCGTGACAATTATTTTTCGAATAATTCGGAGACATTTTCAGATAACTTTTTAAGCGAAGGGGTTAATAAGCTTAATGAAAAAATAGAACAATTCACCCATTTAGGCAGTGGATGGCGTGTTATTAATATTATGGAAATTCACTTTATTTTAACAAAATATGCTCCTATTAATCGTTTGTCTGGACATAAATATATTAAAACCCCTTCTGCATTGAAAAATAAAGGAGCTATAGTAAATATAAAAAACAATGACGACAAGTACTTCATTTACTCTATTCTTTATTTATTAAAGAAGGATATAATTGGTGAAAACCCCCAAAGAGTCTCTAAATATACAGAGTTTTTAGACGAATTAGAATACGATGAGATCATGGATTGTCCCATGAAATTAATAAACATCCCAAAGTTCGAAAAGAAAAATTCGACTTTTAAATAAGCAATAAATGTGTTTTCGTACACACCAACTGTTATAAATGATGAGGTTCCAGATAATTATGTCTTTTACCATCCTCATTTAAGTTTGATCCATAGAAGCAAAGTCACTGACGGAAACCCTATTTATTTATTATTACTTGAAAATAATGATAGATATCATTATACCGCTGTGTCCAATATCAACTGGTTAATGAATTGCAATCAAAACCCTGACTGTAACATTCAAATTAGATGTCGTTGGTGTCCACATTGCCTTAATGGGTTTAGATTAGATAATGCATTCAATACACATGTTGCATTATGCGCCAAAAATCAGACTGGCACAACCCTATACACGCTGCCCGAAAATAAAAATTTAGAATTCCTAAATTATTCTAAACATATCACCCCACCTTTTGTGGTTTATGCCGATTTTGAATCGGTTTTACCTCCTGATGAAAGACATCATCAAATTCATATGCCTATTGCAGCAGGTCTTTTATTAATTAATAATTATACTAACACAAAATCATATAATTACTTTTACGGATTTGATTGCATTCCTTATTTTCTTAAGAAAATTGAAGAAATTGCAACTGAAATTGTTATTACGTACTATGATTCGGAAGGTGATAAATTGATAGGGCCTATGTCTTTCAGTGAGGTTCGACAGTTTAAATCTTGTCGAACCTGTTATTTATGTAAAAAACCGATTGTAAATCCGGTTAGAGATCATTGTCATTTTACTGGTAATTATCTAGGGGCAGCTTGCCGAAAATGTAATATAGCTCGTAGGATTTATCGGTTACTACCTATAGTCTTTCCTAATTTAAGAGGGTATAACCTTCACCATATTTTAAAATATGGTCTCAATCGCTTTCCTTCATGGAATTTAGATATCATACCGACCTCTACAGAAAAATTTATTTCGTTAATTGTTCACATTAACAAATTGGCTGTTCGCTTTATCGACAGTATGCAATTTGTTAATTGTTCGTTAGCTAAGGCTGTGAAAACGCTAACTTCTCTTCCATTGACTTCGTCTGTCTTTCAAGGTTCTATAGTCGACTGTAAAGGTATTTTTCCGTATAATTTTGCTGTTTCTGAGGAAGTTCTTGAGACTTCTTATGAGTTGCCTTCAATTTGGGAGGGCGTAAGTGAAGATAAGTACGATAGGGCACAACTAATCTGGACGCAGCAAAACTGTAGGACTTTGCGTGATTATATGTTAATTTACCTTAAACTTGATGGATTCCTCCTTGCGGACTATTTTCAACAATTCCGTGCCAAGGCTATTGTTTACAATGGTCTTGAACCTCTAAACTTTTATGGCATTCCGGGTATGTCATGGGCTTCAGCGCTTATGACATTAACGGAACCCATTGAACTTTTACAGGACATGGAAATGTTCAATTTTTACGTAGGTGGAATACGGGGTGGGTTAACATTTGTTAACAAACATTACATTGCCGCTTTGGAGGATACAGAATTATTGTAAAATAGATATAAATAATCTGTATGGTTGGGCTCTCAGCCAAAGTCTTCCTTATGCTGATTTTACTTGGGTGTATGATGGTTTGGATGAGGTTTTGAATGAATGTGTGAATGTTGTAGATATTGAAATCCTTCCATATGGATATACTATGGAAGTTGATATCGAGATTCCAGATAATTTACATGATTTTTTAAATGACTTTCCGATTGGACCGGAAAAGATGTGCCCACCAAATTCAAAAGTTGAGAAGTTAATGCTAACGCATTATCCTAAGAAGAATTATGTTCTTCATTGGAGGCTTCTCAGGGTTTATCTTTCTCTCGGGGCTAAGGTTACACATATACATAGAGCTAATAAATACAAGCAAGCTCCTATTTTTAAACATTATATCGATAAAAACACTAACTTGCGTGCAAATGCAGTTAGTGAATTATATAGAGATTTATTTAAATTGTATAACAACAGTCTTTATGGTAAATCTGTTGAGAACCTTAAAAAGAGGATGAATTTGCGATTATGTAATTCAGCTGAAAAGTTAATTACATATTCGTCAAAACCGGCATTTAGAAAAACAATAGAGATTACTGATGATCTTTTTGCCGCTCATCTTAATAAGGACTCAATATGTTTGGATAGACCTAGTTATATCGGTCAATCAATTCTAGATTTATCCAAACTACGGATGTACCAGTTACAGTATGTTGAGTTACAAAAATATCTTGATATTTATAATTGTGATATCAATCTAGTAGCGGGTGATACAGATAGCTTCTTTTTGGAGATAAAAAATTTAAAATTAGAAATTTTATTAAAAGCGATGATTTCGGATGATCTGTTAGATACATCAAATTATGATCCTTCTCATCCTTTATATTCTAGACGACTTGACTCGGTTATTGGCAAGTTCGAGGATGAGAGTAAAGGGTTAGGATATAGCGAGTGGGTTTTCTTGCGCCCTAAATGTTATAGCTTGCTAGGAAATAAATCAACAATGCGAGCTAAGGGTGTAAAACTACCGGGTACCGACATTAAACACCAATCATATTTGAATTGTTCACTTTTAAAAATTCTAAAATAGCATTAAATAATCATGACGATAAGAGAGCTTAGGTAGGGAAAAACTCGAGTTTTGCATATGGTCATTATAGAGGGGTTGATGTCCTTGATGTTGGTGGTAATATAATAATGCCTCAAACCGATCCAGCAGTTCGCAATCAGAAATTTGATGAGATATTTGACAATGTTATTGATATTTATTAACAAATTTGTATATAAAAATAAAAATTGTGAAAATTTCTCTTTGGTATTTTCATTTGTTATAATTTATTTTTATTTATTTATTTTTATTATTTTATAATATTTTCATAATCAAATGCCAAGAGTGAAGAAACTTGAAATAAAACTTGATATTTGTTTAATTGTATTATTAATAATTGATTTACTTTTTATGAAGTTGTTGTTTTTTATATATAGTTGTTTTTATATAGATGTTTTTTATATAGTTGATTTTATGTATTTGTTTTATAATATATATATATATATATATATATATGTATTATTAATAAAAAGTAATAAAAATAATGATAATAATATTTATAATAATAATAAATAAAAATAATAATAATAAAAATAATAATAAATAAAATTTGTAGTAAAAATTAAAATATGTAATAATAATATTATTAATTATAATCTTAATAAATAAAAATTGTAATAATAATAATAAAAAATTATAATCTTAATAAATAAAACTTGTAATATAAATAAAAACATGTAATAATAATAATAAAAAACAAATAATAATAAAAATTATAATCTTATTAAATAAAACTTGTAATAAAAATTAAAACATGTAATAATAATAAAAATAACAATAATAATAAAAATAATAAATATAATAATAATAAAAATAATAATATTAATAATAATAAATAATAATAAAAAATAATAATAAAATAATTGACTTGATTAAAACAAACAATTTAATTTAATAATAATATAATTTAAAAATAAAAAATATTATTGACTTGATTAAAACGAATAATAATAATATTTATAAAATAATAATAATAAATTAATTTACAAAATATATACTACTTATAATTTTCATATTAAAATAAACCAATGTCGAAATTCACTGTATTGAATTCAAAAGAAGAAGAAAAGATTTTCAGAATATTTTTATGTAAAATTTATTGTCTTAATAGTTTAAATAAAAACAACATAAAGTCAATTAACTGAATCAATTGTTGGGCCAGAACGTAAACGGCCTCGAAAAATGTTTAAATGGATCAGAAACACACACGCAAAAATAACATGCAATTTAAATAAACCCACTGAAACATCAAGTAAACCATATAAAATCTGAGAAATAAAAGAATTAAATATAAAATAATAAACATAAAAATAAATTAAAATATTAACAAAATGCACCAAGATCCGCACGATACCTACACAAATACAACAAGAAAACACAACAAATTCGACGAAATTGAAAAAATCAATTAAAGTTCATTAAAGTGAAATTTAAATCGAAAAATTTGAATTAGCAATAATTCAATAAAAATTCCAAATAAAAAATTATAAAAATAAATCAAAAAATAATAAAAATAAATAATAGAATTTGCTAGAAAATAATAAGGTCGAATTTTGTTTTACTACATCAAATTTCACACACCATAAAATTAGGTATATATACTGATCCATTTTCACATTAAATTTAACCGTTTTTCGAAACAAACCATTTTGAACTAGTTTAAATACTTTAAATCTATTTCGTGAAAACTATTTGAGATTGTTGTTCAATTTTAATTTTGAATTTTTCAGCAACAGAATTTTTAGGTGAGGATCATTGATTTTGGAACCCTCTTTCCACGCCCCGTTCTTTGCATTTCTATAGAGCCCTGCTCGGACGTCGGCGTGGGGAGAGAGGCATTTTGGTTTATTGTATGATACATGAATTTATGCTATTTTATGAATTGGAATGGTAACCTGTTATTTTTGTTTTATGATTAATAAATATTATTTACATAAATTATTTTATATATTGTTCTATAAAATGTCGAAATTTTTCCGGCCCACAGCCGACACATCACGCAAGATAGTAAAATCAACATAGTGCAAAAGCATGTAAGAGCGTGGAAAATCGCCAATGATATGCACCCGTGAAGACTCAGCGTGCGCAACGCAGCGGTCGTAACGTCAATATTTATCCTTATAGCTGAAGCGAGAAATAAGGAAGAAGTCTCTGGCTTCTTCCTCGTTTCTCAATTCAGAAAAATCGACTTAAAATCAGATTACATACGGCTTAAACTTATCACACCGAGTAGTCCAGTGGGCACTCAATAAATATAATGTAAACACAAATGCGTCTAGGATCTATTAAAGGGAAAAGGTACGGGGATAAATTAAACTGAAGTCGTTGATATAGCTAGCCTGAATTAATACTTTGAATTAATTTGATCATTGGTATACAAAATTGAATTTACTTCGAAACAACTATAAAAATCATTAATTTAAATTACCTTATGGATTTAAAAAAAATAAATTGATCATAATCAAATTAAATTATGGATTAAAAGTAAATTGATTTCAATCATCTCATTGCTTGAATTAAATTAAATTATGGATTTAAAAACTAAATTACCTTATGGATCAAAAGTAGATTAATTACAATTATCACATAGCTTAAATTAAACTAGATTATGGATTGAAAGTAAATTAATTACAACTATCTCGTTGATTGAATTAAATTAAATTACGGATTAAAAGAAAAATTAGTTATAAATATCTCTTTGGTTAAGTAATGGAATAAAAGTAAACTAGTTATAAATATGTCATTCAGTAAATTGAACTAATTTAGTATGAGGTAAGAATGGGTAAGCCATTAATTAAACGACTACAATTCATTTTATCAAATTAAAAGTAATTCAAATTGACTTGATCCGTTGATCTAAATAATTGAATACAACGTTTTGATTTAGTTTAATGAAAATAATCATCAAGAGGATTTTGATTAAATTATATGTCTGAATTAAATTCATCCACTGTTTAAACACTAAAATCATCCCGTGTCAGTAAAGGAAATTTCAGTCCTGAAATTCTTTGGGTAAAGAGGAAGTTAAATTAGTTAAATATTCAAACGTATTAAAATAAAATGTTTTAGTTCTAAACAAGTTAACAGTAACGAAACCCTCATAAAGTATCTAACTAAGGAAAATTCGAGTGGCTTGTAGATTAAAAAGTCACTATATCCAACACGAGGTAAGACTAACTAAAATTCCACTGACGAATCAAGTGAACCGCGAATCCAGCCGAAAGAATGTGTAGAAAAAGTAGAGTGAAACTGCGATAAAAATCAAATTACTCAAATGAATAACTACCTGCGACATAGGATTGAAACGATTCAATAGGTAAATTGAGATCAGTTACCAAATTAAATCTAAACCAAGCGCGTTTAGTAATTAAAATAATGACAAGGCCATCATGTAATTAAGTATAAAAATCCAAAGAAAATCGATTAACTTTTGAAGGAAGTTCGAGTAGTCTAGATAATGTCAGAATAAATCAAAACCAAAAAATGAATAAGAATCTATTGATGAAAATCCCCACGAATAAATCAACTGTTAGCATAAAACTCCCTTGGTAACTGCCATTTATAAGCTTCCACTAAATCGATCAGAATTCGAATAACATAAATCTGAAAACCGTATTCAGATAAGCGACATGTACAATTTTCCCAAACGCGATAACTGCATTGAAGTAAAATTATAAACCATTCGATAAGAAAAATAAAAACTTACTATCTCCATAGAGTAACCCATGAATCCATGTCACAGCCGCACTGACTCCCATAGTATAAAGATCACCCAAATGTACCAAAATAGATTCGAATATTTAACTCCAATTTTCGTCCTCTAAAACGATAAATAATTTAGATTCAAATAATAAATTAATGAACCTGAATTAAAGTCCATAGTAAATTCGTTATATTCAAATACCCGGCACAAAGGGCGAACGGATGTCGCCATTAGGAACACATGGATTCTCGAACGTCGACGGTAAACATCCTGTTCGACATTAACGGATGACGAATACATCAACAATTAGTCTGCATCGATAAATAATTAAATTATGTAGATACTAGTAAATTGTTTCAATTTAATTAATACTTGAAATTCATGAGTACACTAGTAATTACTCCCATTCGAGAGATAAATAGCCCATAAACGTGCAGATAATCGTTGCAATTTGGCAAACAATAAAATTTACTAACACACCAAAGATTGTCGATAATCCAAATCATACAATAGGGGAACCGAACGCAAACCGATAAGATCCCACTATACGATAAACGCGGATAAATTTTATGGTAACATATTAAAGAATGAACGACCCAAATCCAACATAGAGGAACCACAGAAGTCCCCCGAACGCACCCACCTATGATTTCAGTTCAAATATCAAAAATCAAGTTCCCGAACATTAACGTAATCAATTAATATACCCCCTGAAATTGACGAACACTTTAAGCATATGAGCCTATGATTATGAATTAAACGTTCATCTACTAGTAAATAGTGTGAGAGTGTAGTATATTAACTCATTTCAGACAAGAATTCATGCTCCCAAATTGGATTACGAAACAAGAGGCCGATGAATGGCGCCGAGCCTGGAAACGAGCGCGCCCATCGATGACTCTCGATGAGCCACGCCCGAAACGATCGTGCCCGTCTCTATGGCAAATACTAGGCAGAGGGGATGACCCCCACCGACCAGAGGAGGAACAGTACCCTGCCGAGGAGATTGTCGACCATGCTCGAAGCCTGCTGGCTCAGTGGGAGAAGATCCAGGAGGAGGTCGATCTACAAGTTGTGAAGGCGAGGATGTACCTCGCCAACGTTGAAGAGGACATTCTCGTCGGACGCATCGCGGAGACGAACCCGGCTCGACCGGCACGCAACCTCCGACGACCAGTGCCCATTATTCCCGGTTATCCGCCGGAAGAGGGAGTCAGGAAATTTCTCGAAGAGTCATGAATCCCCAGATACAATCATAACTAACATTTGTATTCTAGTGATGTTGATAATGATAAATTATAATGAATTGTCATCTTAGAATTTTGTTTTAAATAAGATTTCCGCTATGATCATGTTTGAAATAATTAGAGTTCTCCATATTAGACAAAATTAATATGTTTCTTTGTAGAAATGTCGGCCCTGAAACTAATACAAAATGAACTAGCCCGCGCTAGGCAGGCAAACGCGGAGCTACTCAGCCAGATACTACAGTTAACTCGAGAAGTACAACAGGTCAAGGCGACCTGTTTAGACCCCAAACGGACAAAGATACTTTACCATCGACTCACTGCTACTCAACAAGGCTGGGCCGAAGAACGTCAGCTCAACCAGAGCCTACGCACGCAGATCAGGGGCTTAGAAGTTGCCCTGGCCGCATGTAGGGAAGGGGAAGCGGTAACGTATCCGCTCATCTTCGCCCCTTCCCAACTACCGAGCCAACGTGCCGTTGGTGATGCCGCACCGAGCTCAAAGTCGACAGCCATCCAACCAACCCTCCGCCGGCCGGGACGTAAGGAACGGGCCCGACGCCGAGCCGCACAAACAGCAAGTTGATCGGATTAACTGACCAGTGATATACAATTTTTTGTTGTTCGTTAAATAAATCATCTCTCATGTATTCAGTCATAGTGGGGTAGACTCGAAATCATCTACATTAATCAGTCTAAATTTAATTCGCATTTCCACGTAAGGGACCGAGCAAAGCGAGCATAGGTCTTCTATCGACAGCTCGTGAACCCGAGGATTGTCCGAGCAACTATAGTACTAGCATATGGTACTCAATTTTTGCGGACATTCCACCACTTGAACACATTACCAACGTTGCCTAGCAACGGGTGCCAAGTGGCAACTTTTTGTATGGCGTTACTAGGGTCACCCGAACGATAAGCAAGATATGAAACCCTGTAACCCACCACAATTAACGAATGGTGCCTTCAAAATGAAATTCAATTTTGATCATTGCTCAAAGTCAATAGGTATATCGAATTTCTTGATGTTCAAAATAATTCAATTAGGGACATTGTACTGAGTCTGATTTGTGATGGACTCTGTGAACGATTTCCACCTCAACAATGTGGTAATCAGAATCAAGTGCCTAATTTCAACTGAAATAATGAGGGAAATCATAGATTTCAGTGAAACTGTGGTAAAGACAGAAAATTGTGAAAAGGCTTTTGAAGATAAGAAGAAAGCATTAACAGAATCACCTGTTTTGGGATATCCAGATTTTACAAGAGATTTCATACGAGATGCAGACGCTAGGTTCGATACAATTGAAGCTGTACTATCACAAAGAGATAATAATGGTTACGAAAAGGTAGTGGCATACGGGTCACACGCAATGAGTAGTAATGAGAAAGGGTATTGAATTACAAGAAAGTAGCTGCTCGCAAATTACTATTTTGTCAGCATTTTAATCATTAACGACAAAAGATTTACGTCGAGAACGGACCACAAAGCAATTACGTTTATGTTATCTACGAAAAAGCCAATAACGGCGCAATTTCAAACGTGGATCATTTATCTCAGTAGTTTAGAAAATGTAGTAAAGAAAGAGAGTGTATCCCGCAAATGCAGATGCAGTATCGAGAAGTACTCGTGGGACTTGTACACAATGCCTACTCAGTCACGAGAATGCACAGACTGAAAAAATAAAAACACGGCGTATAAACATGGTAGATAAAATGAAACGTTGTAAATAACATCAAGACGATCAAGAAATTAGACAAATCAAAGAGAATATAGCACAAGGGTCGTGTTTAAAATACATATATGAAGAATGGGTGGTAAAGACAATAGAAGGAACATTATGGGTGCCGAAGAACAAGAAATGATAAAAGAGATAGGCGACTTAATACCACACGTAGGAGCTGAAAAAGTGTTAAAATATATAGCTGACCATTATGATATGAAGGATATAAAAGAATCGGTGAAAGAAACAATTAAGGCTTGTGAACCATGTCAAATGACAAAGGTAGTTACGATAAAAACCAAGGAAGAGACAATTAAAATTACTACAGCCAAACCATAGAAGAATGTATACATAGACCATTTCCAGAGACGTTTAGAAAGAAAAAAGTATATTGTTGCAATAATTGATCAATATGGCAGGTACATTTCATTGTCAGCAATGAATAAACAGAATGAGAACACAATAAAGGATACGATGAATAAAAAATGGATTTTAAAGTTTAGAGCACAAAAAGATATTAGTGTAGATTTTGGAAAAGCATTTGAGTCAAAGGTTATAAAGGATTTCACAGAATCAATGGGAATCACAATATGGTTTTCAAGTCCGTATCACCATAATACAAATAGCAGTTCATTAGCAATCATATGGTGAAGGGATAAATTTGGAGATATAAGAAGACGTGTGGAATTAGTAACACTTGGACAAGGTATTCATCCAAAGATGTGGTAACACCAGGATCTCCTAGATTCATGCTCCGGCTCATGTATGACAATAACAGCAAGATTTCGTGATGTAAATATCTGTGATCAGTTGTTTGCACCGGTATCTATTCAACCAATTTTCATATGTGAAGGCAGTTTGAAATAAATCTCATTTTCTCGAATTGTTTTTTTAGCATTGCAGATTTTCATGTTCCGCTGATGTCCATTTTCAGTTCCTGATAATATAATGGTTTCCTATTTACGCCATTACGAGCAGGTCTAGTGTTATTCATTCACCGAGAACAGGAAAGCCCATGACACCCGTTGACAGATCGAACTAGTAAATATGGTTGCATTCGGTTTTCAGCTTTGGATTTATATAGCTGATCAATTTTGTTGGAATACAACTTGTTAAGTTGATTATGAAATCTATATTTATTTTTGCATAACCGATAATTTGTCGTTGTCAATTGAATTGTCAGTTAATTGAATTGCATTTTAGTTATTTAAAAACTTAAATTAGATAAAGTAACATTTATCTGTTGTGAGTAGTACAAATCCTCGAAATTGGGTCAATGTTTTAAAACGAACAATATATGAATATAATACGAAACATCACACTAATTTAGTAGATGAACGTAACGAAATTAATTTTTTTACGCTTACTTATGATGAAAAAACTAAAATTAGTGAAAATCGAATGAGATAGTTTTTGGAATTAAGAAACACTTCAAGAAACACGATTTAGCGAAGAGGGGTAGAAATGAATGTGTTAGAAGAGAATCTGAGAAATAAAAAATAGAGTGAATAAAAAATTCGGTTTTTGCATTGTTTTTATTGTTCTTTTAATTTTTTAATATTGTGTGCTAGACTGTTATTTAATTATATTTTTTACTTTATCTAATTTAAGTTTTGTAAATAATTAAAATGCAATTCAATTAACTGACAATTCAAGTGACTACGATAGCTAGCCGATAACTTATTCCTGGCATTCACATTAATGTTTGAACAAGTCATAGGTTTAAATCACCCATCAATTCGTTTTAGTCTGATTTTACAGAGGAGGCTCTCTGTTTGTAATTCTTTGTCATTGTAAGGTACTTTCTGAATATCAAAATAACTTCTCATAATTATAAACATCTGAAAAATGAACCTAAATATTACAAATATCGATATAACCAACTCCTTTTTAATACAGTTATTATTTTTTATAATTGTTTGTTTAAGTTAATAAAAAGTGCGTGGATAGGGATGCCAGATTTTCGAAAAATCATATCGGGAAATTCCCGACGAAATCGGGAGGTCTGGCAAGCTTGTCGGGAATAAAAAAACAAAATAAAATCAATTATATTTTGTGAAAAAAATCTAAATTCATTCATATTTATTATATGCATTTATAAATAAAATATATTAGAAAAAATAACATAAAAATAAGTCTTTAGTTTTATTAACGTAAAAAAAACAGTAACAATTAATTTTATTTATAAATATTTATCAGCATTTGCTGCTTTTTTAAGTATTCCTTGTAACACCAATTCATAAGGAAAATGTGAAATCACAAATCCCTATTGTAAAAAATAGCGAGCAATAAGTAAGATAGGAATATAATTTCTCTACTTTTCTTGTTTCGTTTAATTTTATGGTTTTTTTAAAAAGAAATCCTTTTAAGATGGGTAAAATCTATTCAAAATCTAATACTGTTCAATATCGGGAGTTACGGTTCATATATCGGGAGACGGGAATATGCGTTCCATATCGTGAGACTCCCGGTGAAAACGGGAGGTCAGACAAGCCTGTGCGTGGAAACATATGATGTAAACTTCACTTTTAAAAAATACAAATCAATATTCAATTATAATTTAATAAATGAATCATAAAATAAATTAACTAAATACTTTCTTAAAGCATCTGAAGCAAAATTCAGACGCTCAAATCCTCCGACTGGGAAAGGCTCAATAACTTGACAAACCTTCGCAATATCAACATGAAGTAAATAAATGTTGGACATCAACAGGACGGAAATTAGAAAATAAATATTTAAGATATTGCCTAAAATATGAAACAAATATTCAAATGTTACCATAAAGAAATGAGAACTAATTTAAAACTTAGGATCAAATTCTCCATTCACATCTTTCGTTATCTATTGCTAGTATAGGGATCATTGAGATCATCCTGAGACCAATTTCACAATACAAATAAAAATGTTAGATTGCGTTATTGGACCTAGAACGATTTCTTGTATTATATAAACTTTAATTGCTCTTTCCATGTGGCTTCAAGATACTTCATGAGCTGTATATTCAGGAGTCTGAAACTTCTAGGGTTTCAGCACAATGACTAGCACTGGGCGTTTATGGTTAAATACCATTTAGTGGCTATGGCTCCTTTGGGACTGATACGTCCCTTAGCATATCTTGGTATGTATTACCTACGTGTGACTGAATTGAAGTTTTAACTTTGTATTGATGCAATTAACTAAATCTGCAACCTCATAAATAGGGATCGCGAAAATGAGTGCGAGCTCTTTTTCCAAATTTCTGGGTTAAAAATAGTAAATTTATAAATAAATTATTTATAATAATATCAGCATTGTTCACTTTCAGAATTTTATCAAACTACTAAGCCAATTGGAACAGAACTGAAATTTGGAATTATTAATTTTTGAGTTAAAAAGATTCTTCAAAATAACTCAACAGCCTGATGAATTTTAACAACCTTTTTGTCGGTGGAATTTATTTTAAAATATTAAAAGATCCAATCACATTATATTGGATATGAAGATCGTCTTCGTAAGGTATTTGAGCCAAAGAAAAATTTAGCCATCTATTGGATGCCGCGTTACGATATGGGAAATGGCGGCTGCTTTGAATGTTTTTGTAAAGATAGAGAAACTTGTTGACAATATTCTGTGGCACAAAAGTTTACAAACCCTGAGTTAATTATGTTTTTAATACAAGATACAATTGCAAATTTAGAAACAGAGAAAGAATTAAAATTGAGAGGGTTTAAGTCACAGGAAAACATTAAGAAGTCGTTATCAGAATGGAGGATATCTAGAAATAACAATTCAGTGAGCAATCATTGTTTCGCTGCATGCAAAAAGTCATGTAGAGATGGTTAGAGGGCCACAACAAAATCAGATTCGAAATCTCAGACCAGATTTTAATAGACCAAATCTCTCCAATAGTTCAAGACATAACAATGCAAGAAGTAGAGACAGACAGTTTCGAGTAAAGAAATGTGAGGTCTGCGGAAAGAAAAACACATACAAGATGAATATCCAGTTGTTAAATGCAGCCAGTGTTCAAGAAATATTAATGCTGGGATATTCGTTGAAAGATGAACAATGAAGATAAATATCATTACAGGAACTACAACCTTGGAGGTCAGAAGAAATTTGGAAACAGAGGACAATATCAGCGCCAGACCAACACACGGACTGAAGATAAGAGGCGAAATGATGACAAACCGTTAAAAGGGAAGGCTCAAGTTTCAAGATAGTTGCAAGGAGTTATAAATTCGGTTTAAGTTTATTATTGATACAGAATGTCTGAATTTGAAAGAATGTAATTTTAAAGTTTGTTTAATGAACGAATTTAAAGTATCTGATAATTTAAAAATTTATGACTTTATTTTGGATGACTGTCAATGTATGTTTTTTGAGTATGCAAGTAATTTAGAATGTGATTGGGCTGATTTTAATTATAAAATAGATAAAATTATGAACTTTGATATTTCTATAAATACAGTAGTTAATTAAAGTAAAAACATTTGATAAAATGGTATCGGAAATTCCAATTTAGAATGTCTTCCGACCATTATTTAAAAAATAAAACTAATAGAGTGTTTTCGATAGATACAGAAGTTAAAATAAATGTTATTATTTAGAATGTTTTCAAAAAGTTGATAATGTTAGATAAAATAGGAAAATAACCTATGTGAAATAACCTAATATAGACAAAAGGAGAAAAGAAATTTGAGAAAGAAATATAAATAAACAAAATAGAGGAAGTAAATAAAATACCAATATCTTCTAGAAATTTCAAGATTGGGGATAATACATTAGTAATGCGAGATAATATAAGAAAAGTGGATCAACGTTATCAAGGACCATATGAAATTATATAATAGATTCATAAAAGAAGCTTTAAACTTAGAGAAATAAACGGAATGAAATTATTCGAAACGTGGAATTGTTAAAGGTTTTTGAAGGAGGGGATGTAACGAAATTTTATTAAAGAATATTTTATAATTAATTAAATTATGTAATAATATCTCAAAATTATAGTTTGAAGATCAGTGGTTGGTTATGATTGTTGTGTTTGAATGTTGTTATGTTTATGAATTCTTTATCAATAATTATAAAACAAAATAACTTTTTTGTATATTTTACGCAGCAAAGAGCTATAAAATAGTGTGTTGAATATTTGTCATGAGAATAGATATTGTTTACTTATGTCTCTTTTTTACAATAATCATAATAGTAATTGTTTAGTCATAGCTAAAATGAAAAGACTCTAAAACAATATGAAAATTTACTGTTTGAGTTTTGAATATGAAAGCTTCTCCTTTAATCAAATAGATGAAATTGTTGAACACAAAACTTAATTTTCATTTTCTCACTAAAATATTTTTAACTAATTTTTGTATGCGGCTTCTTTGTGTGCATGTTGATGTGTCAAAACAAAGTCGAAAATTGTTCGAAATTTATCAACAGTTTCTTTTATCCCTTTAGCACCAACGATGGCATCAATATTTTTGGCTAGTTTGGAAAAGAAAATTGCTTCTTTCCAATTTGAAAAACCTCTTGTTTATAAAAAGTATGTGGATGATATTTTTCTTATATTTGAAAACCAGAAAAATGTAGAACCGTTTTTGCATTTTATGAACAGTTTACATAAAAACATTGTATTCACATGTGAAACGGAGAGAAAGTCATCAATTGCGTTTTTGGATTTGTTAATTCAACGCAAAGATAAACAGTATGATACAGAGATTTATAGAAAACCAACTGATACTGGTCTTTATACTTCTCCAGAAAGCTTTTGTGAATTTAAGTATAAGAGAAATATGGTGAAAGGATTGATTTATCGTTCATGAGCTTTATCTTCTACTTTTGCTAGTTTGGTAAAAAGTGTTGATAAATTGGTTGAGTTGTTGATAAAGAATGGATATTCTAAATCATTTTTATTGTTGATGATAAAAGAAACTGTTGATAAATTGATTAAAAATCCTAAGGATCCATGTTGTGGAAAGTCTGAATGTAATTTGTCAGATGGGTGTGAATTGAGTGTTGATCTGGGTGATGGTAAAAATGGATATAAAAAAATTGAGCCTAAATATGTGTTAGTATTGCCGTACTCTGAAGGCTTTACAAATTATAATAGGAAGTTGGGTAAACTGATAGGAAATTTAGAGTATAAGATCGTCTCTAATTCATGTAAGGTACGCAATATGTTTATTAATAAATCAAAAACTCCGGTTGGATTGTGTTCTGATCTCGTTTATCAATTTACATGTAATGGGTGTAATGCCACATACGTTAGAGAGACTTCCCGTCATCTCTGTACTCGAGTTCTAGAGCATTGTCGATTGAAGGGTTTGATCAATATTAGTGAACACAATAGAGGCTGTAAAAGTGATATAGGAATGTCTGATTTTAGAATTTTGTTGAGAAGTTTTAATAGTTATTGGGAACGAGTGATATGTGAAGCATTGCTGATAAGGTCATTGGATCCAAAGATTAATGTGCAGAGTGCTGTGACTACGAATGTTTTGAATGTTTTTAAATAGTTTACGTATGTTAAATCATGTATGTTTTTTTTAATATTATTAAAATAATTGAAAATTTTAAATTACATTAATTTTTTAAAAATAATTCAGATTAATCATTCATCAATATTATATGTTTGTTATAATTGACTATTTATATCGACGGCGTGATTTTTGGAATTTAAATAAAGATTGATAAGGCAATTCGTTTGCATTTCACAAAAATCATGACAATCGTTAAAATAATTGACAATAAATAATTAATTTATAATTGATAAATGAAAAAGTCAATTTATTAATAGTTGTAATAATAAAATAAAACCAATTGGATGAAAATTTATTTGTTATTGATTTGAACAAAGCCAATCTACACAGTTTTGGCCGAATTTGCATTCAAATCATGGCAAGTCAGGTTCATAGGGTTTCTGACCGACATAATTACCTCTAAAAGTTTACCATCAGTCCTGATCATTCATAAGAAAATACGAATTACCCGGGACCGTAATTGCAAATTAACAGATTCGAATCAATTGTGTTAAACACACATTTCGCACGTCCACATCCAACCTCTGTAGAGTTGGCCCATACAAGCTGGCATATAAGATAGATAGATATTGTATAAATATTATATAAATATTTATTAACACGACGTTAAAAATTAAATTAAAAAAGGCAATTATTTAATAATTGAAAAACGAACTCGTATTATAAAATTTAATTTTAACTTTTAGGAATATAAAAATCAAACATTCATTAAATTAAAATATTTAACTGGACTTTAAAAAAACTTAGCCAAACCTGTTATAACTGAAACTTTTTTTCTTATATTTGATAATATTTTATTTAGTTTTGTAAAATAATTGAAAAACTAACTCGTATTACAAAATTTAATTTAAATTTAAAGAATATAAAATCAAACATTCATTAAATTAAAATATTTAATAAAATATAAATTAAAAAACTTAAATTTAAAATCACAAAATAAAAGTTTAAATATAAAAATAACTTTTACAAAATTAAATCAAAAACACAAAATACACAATTTACATTCAATCACTTGAATACATACAAAATACATGTAGAATTAGCAGTTTGATCATTAATTATAGGATTTAATGATTTTATCAACAACGCTTCACAAGTTAATTGTTCCAAATATTTACTCAGATTTTTTAAAATAATAAGTTATAATAAAAGTTTTAAAAAAATTTTGTTTTTTCAATTAAATCTAACACAGATAAACCTACTGTCCCTTTAAAAGATAACATGGCTATTGCGATGCATCTTTTTATTAGTTGCCATTGGGCTTTTGTACCAATAGCACGTTTGAAAGTTTGTCCACATTTTTTATAACAAAACTTCCATTATGAATAATTCAAGGTTTTTATTTTATTTTATTAGTGATTGATATGAAATTGTTTGATGTAATTTTATTGTGATATGTATAAACTTCTTCAGACAAATTATTTTTATTATTTTTCTCACATTCCTATTCATATATAACCTAAGAATCTGTTAAACTATTATCAGATATAAGAAAAAAAGTTTCAGGAATAACTGGTCTGGCTCAGTTTTTTAAAAGTCCAAAAAAGTTTTTTAAAGTATTTTGTTATAATAATTTATAATATGAAGTGTAGAAAAGGTACTTGTGTATAATGGCCGCAGGTTGGTAATGAACAAGAATTATCTGAAAATGTGAATCCGTAAACCTGATTATACCACAATTCTACGCCTCTAGATATTTGTTTCATTAATTTAAAATTTATTTTTAATCAACCTGGCTATATTTTCTCCAGTGAACTTAGCAACATTCTGTCCAACCCATTCAAAACCTCCGTATTTACGTTCGTCTATTGTGTCGTGAGCAAAGATGCATTTATTCGCGGATTTCTGCGCTTTCAACGCGGATTCTGCATTCCATTTCTCATATGGAAAACATAAATATTTATAAAAGAATTCATTTGAGGCTTACCAATGATGGCATGTTCTTTGCTGGGGGTTGCTCTCGAACTTCTCCAGCGGCCACAGATCTTCGATATATGTGGTGCATATCCAACAGTTTATATATTTCTGTTTCAGAAAGATCTCCAGAACAGAAATCTTGAGCAACTAAAACAAATGCAATTTTAATTAAAAAATTCATATCCAAATAAAACAATTAAAAGGATTCACATTTTTATATTAATTTTTTGTTTAATTAAAAAAAATTTAAATTAAGTTTTACCTCTAGATTGACATAAAATTAATTTCATCTGTTTCCGTATACGTTCATAAATCTTTTGTCACGCAAATTTCTTTCAATTAATTCATATTTTATTAATTTTTATTTGAAATTTAATTTGAACTGTGAAAAAACCTTTTGTCTAGCAATATTATTACTAAAGAATATAAATTAAAAGAAAAATAATAATATTAATAATAATAATAATAATAATAATAATAATAATAATAATAATAATAATAATAATCAGTGATGAAAACTGATTTACGAAACCGGTTTAAATGCTTATCTCAAAGATTAAGCCATGCATGTCTAAGTACACGATTTTATATATCGAAACCGCGGATGGCTCATTATAACAGCTATGATTTGAGAGATATTATCATTTGCCACAAGATAACTGTGGTAATTCTAGAGCTAATATTTTATAGAATGCCGTGACTCACGAAGCGGCGGATTTATTAGATCAAAACGAGGAATGAGAGTATTACCCAATGCCGGTTCGGCGAGGTAGTGACAATAAATAACAATATGGACCCTGGGGTTTCATAATTGCAATGAGATTATTTTAAATACTTTTTCAAGTATCAATTGGAGGGCAAGTCTGGTGCCAGCAGCCGCGGTAATTCCAGCTCCAAAAGCGTATATTAAAGTTGTTGCAGTTAAAAAGCTCGTAGTTGAAATTGAGGTAGATGTTATTACTATACCTTTTCTTCGTGTATATTAGTGAGGTACTTAATTGGTAACTATTTTACTGCTAGTGTACAATGTACATTTCCACACTTGAATATTTTTATGTGTTTTCTGTAATATTATACGGTTAATTCGAGAGTTTTTCACGCTTTTTGAAACATTGTTTGTTTGAGGACCTGTTTTAAACGTAAGACCTGAGATGTACAAATTTTGCATTTTCTATCAAAAACTCATCTTTTCCAAATATGCCAATAGCGGTTGTGAAATAGTCATACCCCTAGTGCACATACAAGATTACCGTATTAGAAGGTTGTGTAAAATTCAACTATTTAGGAGACTTTCTCTAACTAAGGTCTAAAGGATTTATTACGCCAGCACCTGAAAACACAATAAAATTTAGACTTGGAAATTTTAGTTTTTCTCTTCTTATTGTTTCCATTTCAAAATTCCTCCACAAATATGTAGAATATAATTTCACGATGACGTATGAAATATAGCGGCATATATTTTGATGTGACATGTATTTTGTAATTAGCCAAACTTATAATATACTAATCTTGCTATACTTATACATATATACTTTTTATAGTTTGTGTTTCTTTTCAATTTTCCAAACCAAATTTTGCAGTTATGTTTTTTATAAATAACCACAGAATTGTGATATTTCGCCTTTTTACTAACAGATTTTTTATTAAAAATTGTTAATTGAGATAACCATTATTATGAAGAGTATGAAATAAGCTATAGAAAATAGTAATTCGTATGACGAAAGAAAGAAAGATAAATTGAGTAGAACACATTTTAAATTTGAAAAATACGTAATTTTAACCGGTTTTTAAGAATTTTGGTTAAAAGTAATCGGTTTATTTATGAATAATCTTTTGGTTTCGGTTTCGGTTACAGTTAGTAATATCTTTGGAAAAACAACGATTAATTGGTTTTTTAAACCGGTTTTGGAAATCAGTTTTCACCCCTGATTATAATTATTATTATTATTATTATTATTATTATTATTATTATTATTATTTTACTTTAAATTTATATTCTTTAGTAATAATGTTGGGCTTAGAGCCAAAATTAAAACAAAAATTACAAAACCAATTTAAACAAAAAGGTGAAAATTGTATAAGTTAAAACAAAATAATTAATGTCGTTTGGAAATTGTCAATATGGCTGCTGTAACATAAGCACTCACCGCAAGAAGAAACCAAAAATAAAATAAAACATATTAATTAAAACAAATTAAAAATATAACAAAAATTAAATAAAACAAATAATTAATTAAAATTCGGAAAAATGCCTACAGATGCAAAAAGAAACATATGAAAAATAAAATAAACTGCCAAAACCTTGAAAAATAAGGTTTAGAAAAAACACAGGCAGAAGAGGCGACCAGAAAACAAAATATTGGGGTTTAAAAATAATATTTTAAGAAAACAATAATAAAAATAAAATCCAACAATAAAATATTAATATATCAAAAAATAAAGAAAAATATATAAAAAATTACAAAAATATTTTGAAATTAATAAAATAATTAAAAAACCCTAAAAATGGCGAAAAATCGCCCATTGGTCGCACACAGGCACAAAAATACTATATATACGGCAGTCATTTTCATAATTTCTAACCGAATTTTAACAGACTGTCTTAGACATTTTTTCAGTCAGGTGACTACTAGAAAATTTTTTAGACATTTTTAGACTAGCAGTGAATCATTCTTAGACCAAATTTTGTATGCCAATTTATGCCAATTTTTCAAATCTGGTTGCATGATTGTGGATCGTAAGTACTGTTATTTTTGTATAAATATATATTTCGAAGTCTTGTTACTTTGATTTTGTTCTGGATGGTCGTGGAATCTTTTGGTGCCACTGACAAATCCCCCTAAAATCTTATTTATAATAAGTATTTCAATAGATGGTCCATGGGACGGATCTCGGGCTAACTAGTGGGTGAAAACCCTTAGTTGGGCTCGCGGGTCATGCCTCGTGGATCCCTCGGCAGTCCGCAGTCGGTTCTGGTGATAATGCACAGGACCGCCACGCAGGGCGCCGCTGTATACTCGGGGCGGCTTCTGAAATATGTGGCCGGAACGAGTCGGAATAAAATTCGGGAAGTGCGACTTTAGTTAAGCGGGAATAAAGTTTTGTAGGGAAAATTTAAAACTTTGTCAGAAAATAAATCAGAAAATCAAATAGGAAAGGATAGGATAGGCTAGGAATGTAAATTTGAAAGTATTTTTCCAATAGTTGAATGATATGACCTGACAGAAGAGAGTAGCGTTTATTGAAGTGATCGCAGAGGGTTGTAACTACTTAAAATCATGGGAAATGTACCGGGAGTTAAAGAATTATTAATCAAATTTTAATATAGAGAAAGATAAAGGTAAATTAGGAAAAACGTAGTCGATTCCATGATTGAATAAATGAAATAAGAAATTTGCCGAAAAATAAGGGAGGAACGCTGCCCAAATTTTTGAAGGATATTTTTATAAATAGTGGGTAATTATGATAAATAAGTATGGAAATTGTAGGAATAGACGAGTAAGGACCAGGATAATAGGAAAAAGAAAGACGTAAGACCTTCCATCGGCAGTCCAGAACCCGAATGTGAAAATATCATGAGGAGTAGTTCTAGCAATGGAGCTCACCTGCTCATGAATTTTCAACCTCTATGTACAATACCAACATGGCACTCACCATGGGTACATAGATGGGACAGAATAATAATCTTGCTGGCGTTTAGGGGTTAGATGCACAAAAAACCCTAGGAAAAAATAAATAAAAACCAACCCTATTCGCCAACAATAATATTGCTAGACAAAAGGTTTTTTCACAGTTCAAATTAAATTTCAAATAAAAATTAATAAAATATGAATTAATTGAAAGAAATTTGCGTGACAAAAGATTTATGAACGTATACGGAAACAGATGAAATAAATTTTATGTCAATCTAGAGGTAAAAATTAATTTAAAATTTTTTTTAAAAAAACAAAAAATTAATATAGAAATGTGAATCCGTTTAGTTGTTTTATTTGGATATGAATTTTTTAGTTAAAATTGCATTTGTTTTAGTTGCTCAAGATTTCTGTTCTGGAGATCTTTCTGAAACAGAAATAAGTCAACTGTTGGATATCCATAACAAATACCGAACATCTGTGGCGCCTGGAGCAGTTCGAGGGCAAGACCCAGCATCAAACATGCGAAAAATGCTAAGCCTCAAATGAATTCTTTTATAAATATTTATATTTTCCATATGAGAAATGGAATGCAGAATCCGCGTCGAAAGCGCAGAAATCCGCGGATAAATGCATCTTTGCTCACGGCACATTCAATTATATCAGAAAAACTTAAGTGCACTTTATACGGATTTTTATCATGAAGTTATGATTTGTCTTTTACTTCTTGTTATTTGGGGTTCATTTACGTTGATTTTATATCGCGATTATCTATGATTGTTACTTCTTTATTTGATTCTATCCTTTTTTGTATTAATAGCTATTATCGTTACTGGTTAGCTCATATAATAAATTTTACCGTTTAATTAATTATCCTATTTCGTTCATTTTAAGCTCCTCGACACGGGTTTATTCTAACCTGATTGTTTGTTTGTTACAGTTACAAGAATCAGGATCATACTTATTTAAATTCTAGTTAATTATTTTTATCCTGAGATTAAAATTGGATTTCGAAACTATCAGTTGATTAACGCTTATCATTTATGTTAATAGTTTGTATGCGTTGAATAAATTTAGAGCCCTTCCCTTCGCCCTTTACTTCATTTTGGCCTTATGGTTGAAATTTATGTTTATTAGAATTTTAGGAGTGCTCACTGAGCTACTCGGTGTTGATGATTTTAAGCCGATTTGCTAGATAAATTTTAGCCGAAATTTCGAACGAAGGAAGAAAGTGGAGCAGCCAAAAGACTACCCCCAGGATCTAACTAATACCATTATAGGAAAATATTGACGTTCGGCATCCGTCGTTTCTCAGAATTATAGGCGGAGAAAACCGCTCTTACACAATCTGATAGAGTGTATGATTTTAATTACTTGTAGTATGTGCTGGCTGTGGGCAGGAAAATTTCGACAAAAATAAATAAACCTGGTCCTTTGAAGCATATAATTTGGCATAAAACATTACAATACATGCATAAGCATAATACTTGCAGTGGATACGCCCAAGCTGAGACTTACTTGTAGTTTGCTTGAGTACGTATCGTGTAAGTTGAATCAAAAATCTTCGAGCGTTCTGCCTTCCGTAAATTTCGCAACAAATGAGATATGTTCACAAAGTGTGAGGGTTTTCACAAAAGGTGAGTTAAAGTCTTGTGAAAATGAATCGGTATTTATACCTTTTTTGTGACACTAACCTTGTGTGTTCTTTTTAATGCATTAAAACAAAATTTGTACTGTATTTGTTTGCTTTTTACGATCCATTTAAACAAAATCCAGTTCTGACCCAACAATGTTAACTGCTTGTTGTTGTAATAATGAAGCAAACAATGACAGAAAGGTGAAATCAAAGAAATTATTAGAGAAAAATCACAAAACAATATGGACGAACACAAAAGATTCAGATGGTTTTGATGGAATAGGAAAACTTGCAAAAAGAGTAATTATTTCAAAGAAAGAAACTCAAAATTGGTTATCTAATCAATTACCATATAGCCTTAATAAACCAATGTTAAAATGATTTCCCGTGAGGTCTTATAAAACATTTGGTGCTAATGATTTATGACAAATGGATTTGATGGAAATGATTCCATTTTCAAAAATCATTAAAAGATACAAATATATTTGACTTGTATTGATGTATTTAGTAGATATGCCCGTGGTATACCAATAAAAACTAAATCGGCTAATGAAATGGCTGTTGTCATAAAAGCCCTATTTGATGACGGAAAGCCTCGTAATTTACAAATGGATTTGGGTATATAATTAAAATAAGTTAAATAAAATAAATTTAATATTTAGGTAAAGAATTTTATAATAGTAAAGTAAGAGAAATTATCAAAAGATTTAATCATTATTCAGTATTTTCCCAATATAAAGCAGCACACGTTGAAAGATTTAATCGAACTTTAAGAGATCGTTTGAAAATTTTTTTGTTGATGGAGGCGATAAAGCTTGGATAAATGTTTTGTCTAAAATAATTTACAGTTATAATTATTCACTCCATAGAGAAATAAATGGAATGAGACTTTTTGATGTTTATTCAAAAAATAATATTGATAATTAGATAACTCAACAAGAAAATTCAAAAACAAAAAAGCCAAACTATAAAGTAGGAGACCATGTTAGAATAAGTAAAATTAGTGCTTCTCCGTTCATAAAGAATTTTGATAATAATTGGAGTGACGAAGTCTTTCAAATTTTAAAAATAGACACTAATCAGAATCCAGTTATGTACTTTATTAAAGATTATGAAAACAATAAAGTCAGTGTTAAATTTTATAAGCAAGAACTACAAGTCATTCCAGCTCACTGTATTCAGAATTCAAAATATTTTAAAAACCAAATCAAGAGGGAAATATTAACAATACTATGTCAAATGGCATGGTTATAAAACTCCTAGTTGGATATCTGAAAATCATTTGATTAAATAAATATTATGAAAGAAGACCAGTTTTATATGATTTTACCTAGTAATAGTTGTCCTCTTATTTATCCTGATAATAATCCTAGTAATTTTTTTGTTGAATTTGAAAATGTAGTTTATTTGGATGTTAATTGGGAAGTGGCTTTGAAGGACTTTATATTTGTGTATAATCATTTTCCGTACTATAGAGATTTATAGATACAATATGAATTCAAAATATTGCATCAAGAAACTAAATACTTGAAAATAAATAATGAAAATAGAATCTTAGAAATTTTACATTCTAAATATACTTTAGTTGTTGATATATTCGTGGAAAATTATGAAAATTTAATGATTGTTTGTCCACATGTTGTTTTAAAGTATCATTTTGCGATTACGAACATGCATCTACAATTTGTTTTTCAAACTATTTTCAAAGAAGCTGAATTAGATTTTAATTCTATCAAAGTTAAAGGATTAAATGATACATTTGGTCATAAGGTAATTATTGGAACCATAATAAATTATAATCACGATACAAAAAATACATGTTCAGAAAGCATGGGATATAGTGAAGTTGATAATATAAGAAAAACTTTTATTGCTAAATCTAAGCCATTTTCATTATGTTCACCATTAAAATTTGATTTCATGGATCAACCGAAATATCTATTACCCGGTGTTAGTGTTCTAAATAAATATACAAGATCAAACCCATCACATAGTTTAACTTGTACAAAGTTGGATCCTAAAATAGAATTATTAGATGCAAAATTAATGGTAAGAAGAGTTCGTGTTGAACCATCTGTTTTTGCAGGTACTCAAATTGGAATATAAAAGTTTCAATGCACAATTATCGAAAGAAGATGTTGTAGCAGTAAACATTTTCTAATGAAAATCAACAAGAATCTAAGTATCAATAAAGAAATATTCATCAACCATCGAATTGCCAGTTTTCATGATGTCTTTGAAGAAATTGAATATCAAGATGGGGAAAGTTGATTTGTGAATATGATGATACAGGCTTATAAAATAGATTAAAAAGATCTGATATCGCTAATTTGGAAATTAGTCAGTTCTTGGCTTTTTCTAGGATTTTAATATGTGAATAAATGTATTATTAACAAGTCTTTTGTTTATTTGTTGTCAAATCTTTGAATATTTAACAGTACCAGTAGAACAAGTGTCAGAAATTATGACTATAGGAATCAAAAATTCTAGGTGAATGTTAAAAATGGTGACGTAATACGTTCTTTTGTAAAGTTTTTGAAGTTGCATCAATTTTAATTCCAACCAATTGCATTAGAGATTAGATAGGAAAACTAAATAGAGCATGCATACTATCGCGAAGACATCACATGCAAATTAACAAAGACATGTTAGTAGTGGAAATATAGGGAGAACCGGGCTCAAGACCTAAACAAGACCGCCTAAAAATACCACCCCTGTGTGAGAAATCGTTTAATTTGTCCAATGGCATCTTTTAAACCGTCTAAAAACAACAATGGAACCTTTAAAACCGTCTACAAAGACCAATGGCATCTTTTAAAACTTTTGAAACTCATACCATTGGCGAGATTACATTTTATAATTCTCATTTTGGAATTTTCCAACTCGAGAAATTATTAAAATGTAATTTCGCTCGGTTCTCCCTATATTTCCACTACTTTGAGTTAATAAATATTGAAATTTTCAAATATTGACTTTTAAATTTTTCACTTTCAAACATTCGCACATTGGTGATTTCCCAGTTGAAAAATATTTATTCACAAATTGAAAAATTCACAAATTTCTAATTTTTTAATTTTAAAACTATGGTAATTCGAGAAAAATATTTTTGTAATTCTTGTAATAAATATCTTTCAGAAGTTCACAAAGCAAAACATGAAAAACTAAAATACACCAAAAAATGTCTCACACTTCACACTTCTGGGGGAAATTTGCTCAAAAGTGCTCATTTTCACAATACTGGAAATTGGAAAATTGGAAAATTTTAAAATTCAAAAATTCAAATTATATAAATTTTTGTTTTAAAAATTAAGAGTACTTTGAAAAAAATGGTTAATAATTCAAGCGAGTCTGAAATTTCTTCTGATGATAATATTGTAATTCATGAAGAAAACAAATGTTATGAATGCAACAAAACATTTAAAAATATTCAAGGTCTCAAGTCTCATAATTGAAGTCGGTTACATTTAATAAAAGTGAATGGGTTAAATAATGTAAATTCAAAAGAATGTAAGAAACGTAGTAGTAGATTTTTAAATTCTGGTTTTAAAGCTCATTATAGAGCATATAAACGTGTGCGGAGATGAGAACGAAAAACATTTTTAATTAATAATAATGAATTTGAAGAACTATAAAAGAAACACCACGAATTATTCGAAAAAGAAATGAAAAAGCATGGAATTTCTGCAGTTCGTTCAACTGTAAAAATTGGAACACCCCGAGATTCAGAATGTGGAGTTACAGTTTTTTCAACAAGGATAAAATTCTTCAAGAAATGAATATTGCAATGAAAAAATTTAAACATGTAAAATTTCGTGTTGATTTGAACATTTCATGTAATAGTCTTCAAATTCATAACAATACATTAACAATTGTAGCAATGTAACCCTTTTTCCATTTATTCACCAAACCTCGAGATGATACAATAAATAATATTTACAAAAGTTTGGAAAAGGAAATTGTAATAAAATCAAATATATTTCTGGAAGTTGCATGACTTTATTTCCATTTCAACTAAGAGTTTATATCCCAACTTCTGAAATTATGAAAAGTAAATATATTATAAATGTTGAAAATGCCGATAATAAATGTTTTTAATAGCAGTTATTTCAGCTTTACATCCTCAAAAACTCATGCTCAACAAGTTTCAAAATATAGAAAATATGAAAATGATTACATTTGGGATGTTAGTGATGTAAAAGGTGAATGTTTAGAAATTACAGATTATTTTCTATATCGACATGTTGATAAATTTGAAAAATTAAACAATTTGAAAATAAATATTTACCATCAACCACATCCAGAATCTAGAAATATTTTTCATTATACATTTCTGAAAGGGATAATCCAAAAAGTATTATTCAAAAGTATGAATTTTCAACGACAAGATATTTATCATTATATAATTATTTTTGGAATAAAAACTTTTAAGGGTTTAAAAAAACTCAATTTTCAAATTCTCATAATAAGATTTATATTTTCGTGAAAGATGTTTTAATCTTTTTGAGATAAAAACCAATAATTGCTGGGAACAAATTATATGATTTTCTAGAATTGTTTTGAAAATATCCAGTTCTGATGAACTATTATTCAATTGATCTGATGCAAGTTGATCTTGTACTAACGAAAGAGATTGTGTCATCATCGCTCTGAAGCAAGCTATATTTCTCACACACCTTTCCTTTAACTGAAAGGGATAATCTAGAAAGTTTTAATCAAACGTATGAATTTTCAACGACAAGATATTTATCATTATTTTTGGAATAAAAACTTTTAAGGGTTTATAAAAATTTAATTATCAAATTCTCATAATCAGATTTACATTTTTGTGAAAGATGTTTCAATCTTACAACAACACAAAAAATGAAAGTTAAACATGCAAGACTTTGCATTGAAAATAAACTAGCAAAGATTAAAATGCCAAATGTTAAAAATAATAAATTATTCTTTTATCAATAGTCAAAACTATTAAAAATTATTAGCTATAATTTATAGAGATTTTGAATCTATAAATGACCAAATGAATGTTAGTAGTAGGATGTAAGCCCATCAGATACAACCCCCCTTGGCTTACATAATTACTACATAATATCTGACCTCTGTCACTCAGTTGCTATCTGGCGATTGACCTCTGTCCACTCAGTTGCTACCTAGTAATTGACCTTTGTCCACTGATTTGTCATAGTCAATCGGTCAGTCTTTTCCGAAATTGTTTTATTAAATAAATTATTTATTCTATTAGTTGTAAAGGGTGAAATTATATTTTTTAATATATCAATTTCGCCATTAAGTAACCACTTTTTATATTTAATTAATTTTTCTTGACAACTAAATTTAAAATAAGAAGTAGAAGGAATTTGATCAGTTAAATCAGACCCCCATATTTCAAGATTATCAATTATCAACGAATTGCATTTTTTGCTATCAATAATAGAATGTAATAGTAAAACATTACGGAAATAATTTATAACCTAAGTATCATATTTTATGTTACTAAAATATTTTATATTACCCTTTAAATTATAAAAAACTCATTAAACATAATAAATTAACATCAAACTCGTCTTAAAATAAATTATCAATCCTAAATTATTTAGCTTACTAACTATTTTGTAAGTAGTCTATTGCGTAACAATTTTATCAAAATAATCATAAAACTTTAATAATTTTCATGAAAATTTAAGTTTACAACAACTATAGTATATTGATAGTTTATTTAATTAAAAATAAGTCACTCAAAACTTTAATTTGAACACTGGATTTACAATATTTTAAGAATATAATTCACAAAGTTTAAAATTTCAACTTAACTACATGTAAAAAATTAAATTATACAAGATTTATTTTGCCAATTTCTATAAAATTTGAAATTTCCAGCAAATAAAATATACAGATTTATATTCTATTAAAAAATTTAATTTTTAAAATAAAAAATAATTCGCTATCGAATGGAGTTGAACCCCTGACTCAACGAATTATTACCGACACCAGACTGTTACAAGTCTCATTTTATTACCCAAATTTCTTATAATAATAATAACAATAATAATAATAATAATAATAATAATAATAATAATAATAATAATAATAATAATTACAAAACAATAGAATAAAAAGACAAACTTATTATAAGACAACATTTTTTTAAATAAAAGCTTCAAAATCTTCAGTGACATTGATACCTAAATAATTATAAAAGGGTTTGATAAAAATTTGGTATCTAGATTACGGCAAGGTGATGTGATAATTATCGATGATTTTTATCAAGAAGCGAATAAAGAAAAGTATTTTAATAATTTATTTACAAAGATAGATAGACTTAAAGGTGTTACAGTTATTTTTATAACATAAAATCTTTTTCACCAAGGAGGATCTCACTGAACTCGCAATTTGAATGTCCAATATTTGATTGTTTTCAAAAATCCTAGAGATGCAACTGTTATTGATTTCCTTGCAGGACAGGCTTACCCTAATAATCGTAATTTCTTGATAAACGCCTTTCTAGATGCAACCAAAATTCCACATGGATATATTTTTCTTGATTTTACACAGCAGTGCCCAGATGATTTACGAGTTAGAACTGATGTTTTCAATAAAGAAGGTGCAATTTTTTATAAACAAAGTTGAAAATGATACTATATACATCCAATCATGCTACTTAAATCTCGTGTTAAATATCAAAAATTATCAAAACTTAGAAAAGTGTTTAAAAAGACTCGTAGATCACTGATTTCGCCAACGACCAGTTTCACCTCATCTAAAAAACTTATAACTGAAAATATTCCTGCACAAAATCTTATTTCACACAATTTAAAAACAATTCCGAATAAAAATGATAAGTCTATAAAATCAAGTCATCGTATTTTTCCGTTTTTTAATGCTTTACTAAAGGCTCCAAGTGTGAAAAGAATGAATATCTTACAATCTTTTCCAAATTACGTTATTGACGATTTACTTGATATTATAGTCAAAGTTGTCAAAGGTAAAATTGAAATCAGTAAATCAAGTAAAAAGGTATTAAACAAACACAAAAAACCACTGTTATCACTCGTAAATTCAAAAAATTGAATGCAGATGCGTAAAATCGTATATAAACAACAAGGTGGTTTTATTGCGGGGTTGCTACCTTAGCATTATCATTATTAGGTGGAGTAATAGGAAATTCATTTTCATAAACAATGAGTACAATGAGTAATCTTATACTTAATTTTAAGTCTACCTGTTGTAATGGAGAAAATTTGGACAAATCCAAAAGACGAAGCAGGTTTCAGTGGTGTAGAAAAGCTAAAGAAAAAAGTTTCAAACTCGAAAAAAGAGACGCAAAAATGGTTATCCGGTCAACTGGCTTACAGTTTGAACAAACCGATGTTGAAAAGGTTTCCAACAAGAGCATATAAGACATACGGAATTAATGGTTTATGGCAAATGGATTTGATGGAAATGATACCATTTAGTAAAATTAACAAAGGCTACAAGTATATTTTGACATGTATTGATGTTTTTAGTAGATTTCTTCGCGCTATACCAGTCAAAACAAAATCTGTAAATGAAATTGATTTAGCAACAAAATCAATGTTTAAAAATGGAAAACTGATTAATTTACAAAGTGATTTGGGTAAAGAATTTTACAACAGTAAAGTTAAAGAAATAATAAAAGGAATAAATCATTACTCAGTATTTTCACAATTCAAAGCAGCACATGTTGAACGATTTAATAGAACATTAAGGGATAAACTTAAAAGGTATTTCGTGCATCAGGGTAATAAAAAATGGATAAAGGTTTTACCAAAAACGATTTACAGTTACAATCATTCGTCTCAAAGAGGTTTAAAGGGATTGAAACCGATAGATGTAACTTTAAAAGATAGTTTTATTCAGGAAGTACAAATTAAAAAGCCAAAATATAATGTCGGTGATTATGTAAGAATATCTAAAATATCAGCATCACCATTCATTAAGAATTTTGTTAAACAATTGGAGTGATGAAGTTTTTCAAATCTCAAAGACCAATACAGCTCAAAATGCAATCATGAATGTTATAACAGATGGAGAAAATAATGAGGAAAACAAGAGCACAAGTTATTCCTCCACCTACAGTATTTAGAATTGAAAAGATTTTGAAAACTAAAATGGTGAATAAAGATAAACACAATTACATCAAGTGGCATGGATATCAAAACCCATCATGGATCTCCTCAAAAGATCTACTAAAATGAATTTCTATATGATTTTACCGAGCAATAGTTGTCCAACAATTCATCCAGACAATCAAGCCAGTAAATTTTTGGTCAATCTTCAAAACCTGATTTATTTACTAGGTAATTGGGAAGTACCTTTGCAAGATTTTAGATTTGTATATAGTACGTTCCCATTCTATAGTAAAGCAAAGAATGAATACAAAGAAATTGTATCAAAATCAGTTATCAGTCTTTACTTTATTGAACCGGAAAAAGAAGAAATTCCAATAAAAGAATTCAACGAGCACAGTTACATGTACATAACTAAAGTAGTTTTACATATTTATTGTAATTTCTACCCATTCAAATATCATTTGAAGATACACAAAGTGCAAAAAGAATGGGTGTATCTGAACCAATAATTACAAGTCCCAGTTAGACATTTCAAATAGTAATTCCACCAAATACAGATATGAATAATGTAGTAAAAATAAAGTTAACGTATAACAATGTAATTCAATCAGTTTTCTCATTTCGTGATAATTTGTACTTGACAGATCTTATAGACTTGTATGATTATATAGTGTACAACTGTCCTCATATTTTTACATCTCTTTAAATAAAAGATAAAATATTCACATTCAGTATTCACGATAATATTACAGAGGTTGTATTCGATAAAAACGTGGTTAGTTCACTCGGATTAGAGAAGCAAACATATAATGTGAAACAATTTGAGAGTATTTATAAAGCAAAGTTATATGATCATCATCAACAAATGTTCATCTATAGTAACATTACTGAACCAATAATTGTTGGCGATTCTTTGGTTCCCTTATTGAAAGCAGTCTGGATTAAAAAATATGAACAACATAAAGTTGTACAAATTGTATTGGATAATCCAATGTATTTATCGCTTTCCACGTCATGTATAAACAATATAGAAATTAATATTCGTGATGATAGTTAGAAACTTATCAACTTTCCAAAAAATTCAAAAACACATTTGACATTACATTTTCGTAAATTAAATGATTAATCCAGATATAATTTCATTGTTTAGTAATAGCCATACTGGTGGCGAAATACCATATTTTATTGGTAAGCAGTATGGGTCTGGTTGGTTACGGAAAATTGGAAGATTTGCATTACCAATTCTTAAGCGTATAGGTAGTTTTGGAATGAAAACAGCAAAGGATTTGATAATGAATGATAAGAAAATATTACCATCATTAAAATCAAATGCTCTGTCAAAAATTAGTAAAGCTTTATCGGCTGTATCAACAATGATACCTGGTGTTGCAAATATGTTTAAGAGTGAGGAACCTCAGCCTGAATATAGTGCATCAGGTGGGTCCATGTCAAAACGTAGAAAACATGGTAGGCATATAAACAATCGAATGAAAGGACATGGAACTATATTCCAAATATGATTTGTGGTAAATCTGAATTATGCATTTTTGATCGTCCGTAACCTCAAGCAGTAATTGAATATGGTGCATTGGAAGAATATTTCCGATGAATTCAATTACTGATAGTAGAAATGATGTTAAATTTTACATTTATGGTTCCCAAACTGAATATTTGGATTTGAATGATAATTTATTAACTGTTCAAATTAAAGTTGTAAATGTTGACAGAAAAAATTTGGTGGATACTTCAGATGTTAAGCCAAACAATTACATGTTTTATACACTTTTTAAAGACGCAATTCTTGGGTTTAATCATATTAAAATTGAGGATGGTAACAATACTTAAGCACTCAAAGCAATGATTGAAACTATATTAAATTATAACGATGATACTAAAAATACTTGTCTTACACCTATGGGATATGGAAATTCTGAAGAAAGAAAAAGTTGGATAAAAGACTCAAAGGTTTTTACAATGTGTTCCTCACTACAGTTTGATTTTATGGATCAACCAAAATATTTACTTCCTGGTGTCAATATTCACATTAGATTGAAACGATCTGATTCTGCATTATCATTATTTCAAAAACTGGTGAACCAACATGTCAATAAGTAGATGCTAAATTAATGATTCGAAGAGTTCGCGTTGAATCATCGGTATTAGCAGGTCATCAGCTTGGTCTTAATTCAAAACATGCGATTTATCCAATTAAAACAAAAGAAATTGTTCAGTTTGCTATTGGTAAAGGTGCATCAACATTCTAAAAGAACAGATATTTGGAGATAGAAAAATGCCTAATTTTATTCTTGTAACTTTTCAATATGAATCTCAATACAACAGTTCATATACTGATTCAAGCTCAAAATTCAGACATTATAATGTCACTTCACTATCTTTATCGAAAAACACAGATTATCGCGAAACATATACTCAAGATTTCGAAAATAACAATTTCTGTACTACATATATGCAAAGTATTGTAAGAAATATGGGTTATTTAGATACAAACCTAAATTGTGGAATATCTATTGATAATTTTAAATCAAAATATCCATTTTTCACATTTGTTTTGCACCTGATTTTGATTTAAATCAAAGTCAAATACCTCAAAATGGAAATTTACGATTGGATATAAAGTTTTCTAACGCTGTTGAATAACCAGTACATCTAATAATATATGGCGTATTTGAAAACGAAATTCAAATTACTGCAAATCGAACTGTACTAGTATAAATATAGTAACTCTATGTAATCAGATTATCATGAAGTAAGATTTTAATTAATAATTAATTTTATTTAATTAGTTCTATTCAGGTTGATAAAATTGGAAAACAGTTGTTGGGGAAAGAGTTTGTTGGTGTATATCCTTTAGAAAACATTCCATATCTTGATGATAACAATGCAATAGTGGTTAATACTCAATCATATTATCTTGGCGGTGAACACTGGATTGCTGTATATGTGAAACCAAATAAAATCCATGTTTTCGATCCAATGGGATTCTATTATACAGCTTTGTTAGTTCTTAAATCACAAACAATAGGAAAGTCAATTGTATACAATAAACATCGATATCAAAATTCTTTAACAACAACTTGTGGTCAACATTGTCGTGTTTGGCTAAACGTATTGATTTTAAATAAATGTTTTATAAAATGTCTAGTTATTTTATTGATATTAATGTTTTTGAAAATGAATTTAGTGGATTAGTTATAAATGAATTATGTACCAATCCAAACTTTGAAACATGCAAAATGTTCCACAATTTTAAAACATGCAAAATTTTAACAACAATCTTCAAAATTCTTTATCAAAAATGCCCCTTATTAATACAAAATTAAATGGGAAGAAAATTAAATGTGAGTATTCTTTGAATTTTTAAATTGTTTTTAAGTTATATTTTAAATAAAGAATTAGATTTTTATAATTTTAATAATATAACTTTTAAATTCTAGTTATTATAATGATCTAAAATTAAATATATAAATTAAAGATTTTCAGATAATTTTCTTGTTGAAGGAGTTAGAAAATTAAATGAAAATATAGAAAGATTTACTAAATTAGGTAGTGGATGGACTATTTCTAGAATTCGAGAAATTCATTTTATCTTGACTAAATATTCCCAAATAAATAGGTTAACTGGTCACGGTTTTATTGAGACTTCTCTTAATCTTAAAGGGAAAAGAGCTATTATTAATATAAGGAATAGTGACAATCTTTGTTTTATATATAGTATCTTGGCTTTATTAAAGCATTACGTTTTTGTAAATAATCGTAGTAATATGTATAGCTATACTAACTTCCTGAATGAATTAAATTATGATGAGATAGATGACTGTCCAATGAGATTGTGCAATATACGTAAGTTTTAGGAAAAGAATCCAAGTCTTGCAATTAATGTTTTGTCTTATAACACAAGTGTTATTAATAATAATGAAAATGAAAATGACGATTTTGTTCCTCATCACCCTCATTTGGATATTATTCATCGCACTAAAGTGGCTGACGTTGATCCTTTGTATCTTTTACTTCTCGAAAATGATGACCAATATCATTATACTGCTGTTATTGACTTGCAACGCTTAATGAATTCACATATTAATGATATAGTTAGTGTACGAATACAATGTCATTGGTGTCCTAGATTTCTTAATTGTTTTCGTTTGCAGGATGCTTTTAACAGTCATTATGCCTTCTGTACCAAAGATCAGGTGGGAACAACTTTATACGCTCTTCCTCAAAATAAATATTTAGAGTTTGGTGATTACTCAAAAACAGTAACCCCAGCATTTATAATTTATGCAGATTTTGAGTCAATTTTACTCATTGACATAAGATTTCATCAGAAACATCTACCATTATCAGCAGAACTATTATTAATTAATAACTTTAATAATACTAAATCGTATTTTAGTTTCATTGGTTTAGAGTGTGTCTTGGAATTTTTGAAAAAGATAGAGGAAATAGCGGCGAAAATTATACAACCTTATTTTGATCTTTTTAGTGATTCAAACATGATTCCGCTATCATTTAATCAGGAAAATGCTTTTAAGTCTTGCTTGAATTGTTATCTTTGTAAGAAACCCATTAGAAATTGTGTTAAAGTTTACGAACACTTTTCAGGTCGTTATCTTGGGGCTGCTTGTAGTCTTTGTCGTAATGTTAGAAGAAATTGTCAGCATTTACCTGTTATTTTTTATTAATCTTAGGGGCTATGACCTTCATCACATTTTGAAGTATGGTTTTAGTAGTTTTCTTTCTTGGGATTTGAATATCATTCCAACTACAACAGAAAAGTTTATATCGTTGATAGCATATATCGATAAAGTATCAGTTAGGTTCATTGATAGTTATCAGTTTGTTAGCGCATAATTAAACAATGCAATTAAAACTCGTTCTAACTTTCCTTTGACAGATACTGTATTTACTGGTTCAATAATGTGTTGTAAAGATGTCTTTCCTTATAATTTTGCAAAGAGTATGGAGATCTTGGAAACAACTTTTGAATTACCACCAATTTGGCCTGAAGTGACAGAATTACAATATTTGAGAGCTCAAAAGATTTAGACTGAGAATAATTGCAATACCTTGTTAGATTATATGATGATATACTTGAAATTAGATGTATTTCTTCTTGCTGACTTTTTTCAAGACTTTTTTTTCAAAGAGTATTACACATAACGGTTTAGATCCCGTAAAATTTTACGGTATACCTAAAATGAGTTAAGCTTCTGTTTTGATGACATTGAAAGAACCCATTGAACTCCTTACTGATATAAAAATGTATAATTTCTATGAAGGAGGGATCGTGTGTGGAATAACATTTGTGAATAAACATTATGTTAAAACTTCTGATGATACGGAATTGTTATATATTGATATCCACAATCTGTATGGTTGGGCTCTTAGCCTAAGTCTTCTTTTCTGTGATTTTAGTTGAGTAATTAATAATCTTGATTCTATTTTGGATTAGTGTATGAGTAGAGATATTGAAACGCTTTCATATGGTTACACGATGGACGTTGATCTCGAAATTTCTAAAAGTGTACATGAGTTTTTGGATAAATTCCCTGTGGCGCCTGAAAAGATGTGTCCACCGGATTCTAAAGTTGAAAAATTAATGCTCACCCATTATCTCAAGAAAAACTATGTTATTCATTGGAGACTTCTAAAGATGTTTGTTTCTCTTGGTGTTAAGGTTGTTAAGATTTATAGAGCTATAAGGTTTAAAAAGGCAAAGATTTTTAAAGAGTTTATTGATACAAACACTTGATTGAGAGCATATGCTGCAAATAATCTTGATAAGAACTATTTCAAACTTTTAAATAATAGTCTTTATGGAAAATCTATGGAAATCTTAAAATACGAATGAATTTAAGATTATATAATTCAATTGACAAGATGGTTACTTATTCATCAAAGCCTGTTTTTCTCCTCTCACACAACACGATGATGCAATCTCTTTCTGTAGTGGAAGCCCAACTTGCATCAGATCAATTGAATAATAGTTCATCAGATTTGGTTATTTTCAAAACAATTCTAGAAAATCAGATAATTTGTTCCCAGCAATTATTGAATTTTATCTCACAAAGATCAAACGTACATAATCAATTGCAACTTTCGGCGAAGCCACCTTTTTCTAGATCTATCGTTGGATTTAGTATCAAAGAAATCGACCGGTGATAATCAATTGCCACCTTCAACGAATGCAATGAGTCCTGAAAAATCGTTCGACGAATGTGATAAGGAAGCACTTTCAAACAAAATATTGCCACTTTCGGCGAAGCTAATGGAACTTGAAGAGCATATTTTGTGAATGAATAGTAAGTTTGATATTGTTTTGAATAAATTAAGTAATTCTGATTTTAATGATAATAATTGTAATTTAAATATACTAAATAAAATTTATTTTGATAATAATGATGACTTAAATATCCCATTTAATTATAATCTTGTTTCAGAAAATGTCCTTAATAAATATAATAAGGAATCATCAGTTGATGAATTATTTAATGGTACTGAAAAAGTTTCAAATGCAGCAAATAGTCCTTTAAATCCTATTAATACACAGTTTAAAAATTTTAAAGTTACTAAAACTAAGGATGCTTTAAATATGAAAAGATTTAACTCCAATTACCTTCCACGTATTTTAAATAAAAATGAGCGTCGTAATATTATTAATAATTATCCATACTTCATAAGTTTATTGAAAAAGAAAAATTCTAAGACCAAGTTTGATCTTATTATTTATGAACTTTCCTTGATTAATAAATCGAAACTTAATTTTAAAATAAAAGATTGTGATAGTTTATTCTATAGAAATGGCAATCTCTGCGTTTCAATCAAGTTAAGTGAAATTAAAAAAAACAGATGCTACTAAAAAGATAATTACAAAATCAACAAATTTTCAAAATAAAAATAAAACCATTATTTCGAACCTTATTAATACTGATAATTATTGTTCCAAGCTGATTAAAGCTCCATTAGCAATAAAGAAATTTTTATTTGTATTTTCACATAAATTAGCCGAAACAGTTTCTATTAAAAACAAACTGCATAAAAGAGCTGTCATTAATAAAACTTTGGATAATTTAAAATTTCAAAAACAATTACCATACTTTCTTGTAAAATCTGACTTAAAATATGCTGATGGTGACTTTATTATGAAGGATCTTTTAACTTCTGAAGATGCTGATAATGAATCTTTTAATATTTGGTCATCTAATTTAACAAGATCGCAGCTTGATGAACTTTATTTTGATTTTTCAGAGATTAAAGAGATGTGCTTTACTGAAGGCATGCACAAAGATTCTGATAAGATAAGTAGTTTAATTAATCACTTAAAGTTAAATAAAGAATTTCCAAAAGAAATTTCATTTTCTGGTGAAAAATTCATTATAAATCAAAAATCAAATAAAATAGAATCCGATTTAAGCAATGCTTCTGACGTTATGTTTAATCTTGGATTATTCGACTTATTTAAGATATCTAAAGGCGATATAGAACTTGAGAGGCTTATTTCATTACCTGCTTCTTCAAACAAAATTGTTGAAATAATTTTCCACCTAAATTATTTAAACTTAAAAGGTAATTTAAAATACTTTAGTAACATAACATATGGTACTTATGTTTTAAATTATTTCCGTAATGTTTTACTATTACATTCTATTATTGATAGTGAAAAATGCAATTCGTTGATAATTGATACTCTTGAAATATGGGGGTCTGAATTAACTGATCAAATCCCTTCTACTTCCTATTTTAAATTTAGTTGTCAAGAAAAATTAATTAAATATAAAATGTGGTTACTTAATGGCGAAATTGATATATTAAAAAATATAATTTCACCCTTTACAATTAATAGAATAAATAATTTATTTTATTTATTTAATAAAACAATTTCGGAAAAAACTAACCGATTGAGTATGATAGACTCGCTCCTTACTTACATCAATGATTTTCGTCCTGAAAGAGACGATAATGTCACAGTTACAGCAAAAAGATTATTGTATTTTGTTATTAGAGATAAGAAAAGATTTCTACTTAAAAATAGAGACGACTTTCAGATATCAATGAAATGTCGGAAAAACTGTACTAAGGAAATGAGCTTGATTATTTTTTATCTCATTGAATCTATTTAAAATTTGATAACTTATGAAGAACATGTTAACTCTGTCCTACTCACGGATAAAATTGATAACTTTAATAAAGAAAGTAGTTCTAACGTAACAAATATCAAAAATAAAGTAGTTTTACCTGTTGATATTGACGAGAAAGCTGTATCTTCTTTGAAATTAAAAATTACAGAAAATAAAAAAATGACTACTAGACAAAATCTAAAAGTGTCAAAGGCAATGTCCAAGTGAAAGTACGTGCCAGCATCAGTCTTAGAATCTGCCACAATCTCTGAAGACACTGAATCCACTAAATTAAAAAATACTAAACTTCGTGATCCAAAAGTTTGTTTACTGACGATGACATTGATCAATACCTTGAACGGCATCTCAGTAATCCTACATTTGCACATTTACCGTGCTTTATTATTAGTATTCTATCTTCAGACATTAAAGAAAATATTATATATATTCCAGATGCAGTATTTAAAGCTGAGGTTATTCTTTGTCCGCTAAATATAAACAATGTCCATTGAATTCTATTTGTGTACAGAAAATCGTTGCTTGAGTCATATTTTATTGACCCAATATTTGCAAATAGAAATCTGTTTAAAAATAAACAAGCTACTCTTAAGATTAACATTGCTTTCCAAAATTTTATATATCAAGAGAACAGTTTTGATTGCGGTCCTTTTATTTGTGCTTATGCAATTCTTATAAGTCAAGGTTTGGACACTTTTCCTAACAATTTTATTCATGGGATAAGACGAGAGGTGCATGACTTTCAAATTTTTGGCTCAAACAAAGTATGCCAAGTTATCGGTGGGGGCCTTCCTAAAAATAATCTGATTGGAATCAATTTTAAAAAGCAATTGCGCTTACTCTTGAAAAACAAAAACAAAACATCAATAACAGTATTAATAGTAAACCAAAATTTCAAAGGTCATGTGTGTCATTCTTCTTAAGTAAATCGTTTAAAAGCAATACGAATATACTTGTTCTTTCCCCGGATCTAACTATCAATTTAATAGCCCAAAATAATAATTATATCATTGAGAACGTCAACTTTCGGCAGTTCAAAGACGTTCAATATGTCATTTGCATAATTCCCAATGAAAATTATTGGTGTTTACTTCTCTATTAGACCTGTCGTATGACTTGTAATATTTTCGATTTTCGAAAGACTGATATTTCTGATAGACTACCCGAAATAGAAGGAAACTTTACGGATTATTTAAACAGTTTTTTCTTGAGAATGAAAATAAAATTTCAAATAAAGCATGGCATTCTCTACGGATGCTTCATTTCAGATGATCCAACTTTTCATGCCACTGCTTTCATTGTGTTTTTGGAAAAATTGATTTTAGATCAGGATTTTCAACATGATAAAATATATAAGCTACTTGATGATATCAACACTAAAGAGTGTGTTGAAATTTCATTAAATTTAAATCTAATAAATGGAAAGATTACCGAAAATATTTTTATGATTTATGTTTATCAACAGATTTCGTTCTTTTGGGTTTCACAATTTGTACTGCAATTCTTGACGATTGTACTCATTATTTGAATGAACATTTGAATTATAGGGGCCTCTAAAACGCGAAAGTTGTATTTGCCATTTTTACTCCACCAAAGTCTCGGGAAACACTACTGATAATTAATTATAACACTGACGAGCATTACTTCCTGGATCCAACAACACTTGATGTCAGCCTAAACTATATATTTACTTGTAAATTATTAGTTACTAAAATAAATGAAATAAGAAACTCACGTGGTTGTGCAATTAGAGCAGTCAAATGCCCACATGATGTTCGTGGTTCAGGTTTGCTCAGTAAAATTCTAACATGTGTTTTCATCAACAACTATGCGCATGATATGTCCCTTGATAACATTAATTTGAGAGAAATAGCAAGAATTATCAACTCTGTTCTTCCAATTTATTCTGAAATCAATAACAAAGATAAAGAGAAAATTTTAACAAAAGCAAAAGAAATTTGACTTACAACAGCGTAAAAATAAAGTATTTGAATTAATTATTAGTTTTAAAAATGCTGATGTTAACCAAATAGTTGAAAGCATTATTCGACAAATTCCTCACTTAAATAATTTCACTGAAATTAAATCCCACGAACCATACCTAGGAAGTAAACAAAACTCAAATATAATAAGTAAATATAAAAGTAGATCAGAATTTTTAATTAATATGAAATTAACTTTTTATAAGATTATTAATGACTTACCAGTCACTGTCAGGCCTCAAAATTCAGGATATTCTGAACCAATTTAGCCACGAGGACCCAGTATCGAATTCATGGAATAAAATTCTTAAAGATTGTCGAAGCACGACAAATGTTCTCAATCTTGTAGATATTTTACCGTTTGAAGTTATTTACGAATTAAAGAGAGCTGATAACAATTCACCGGGTATTGATGGTATTCAATGCAAAGATCTTGCTCTTCTTGACCCTGAAGGTATCTTGTTAAGTTTCCTGTTTAATAAAATCATCAGTAGTAAAATCATTCTGACTAGCTGAAAAACATTTAAGACTATACTAATTCCGAAACCTGATAAGACAGATAATTATGATAAAGTTTCATATTGGCGACCAATAGCTCTGCTGTCTGTTAATTATAAAGTCTTTGTGTCTATTTTAACTACATGAGTAACATCATGGGTGATTTGTAACGATATTTTGCATATTAAAGAAAAAGGCGGCTCTGTCCACGAAAGTTGTGTCGAGCACAATTCAATACTTTCTTCTGCACTTGAGCATTCGAAATATAGCAAGGATTCCCCATTAGCTATTGCTTGGTTAGATATTAAGGACGCATTTGCAAGTGTTCTTCATGACTACTTGTGGAATATTCTGAAAACTATTGTCGTTAGCGGAGAGTTTATTACTATTGTCAAATTACTTTACACGTAATCTTTCAATCAAAAAAGGAGTTAAACAAGGATGTCCTCTTTCAATAATTCTTTTCTCGATTGCCATTAATTCTGTTCTTGAAGCAATAAGTAGATCATGTATTGAACCTTTTATGATTGGTGATTCACCCGTTCAAGTTCTAGCTTATGTAGATGAAATTGCACTTGTTGCAAAAAATGTCGATAACCTTCAAAAAATTGTTAATGTTGCTGTTGAAGCTGCTACAGAAATAGGATTTGAATAACGACCGGAGAAGTATGACTACATGCAGCTTCCCAGAGTTAACATCAATATTGAGATCTTCATTAATGAAAAGGAGATCAAAACGTTGTTGTCAAAAGAATTTTATCAATATCTTGGTGTTCCAGTAGGCGAGGACAATGATCAAAGTCCGTATGCAATTCTTGATAAAGTTGTTAGTGACACAAAAAAATTGCAGATTCCGGTTTATTTGGTTGGCAAAAACTCAAGGCCTACAAGATTTTTATTCATTCCCGACTAACATTTGCATTCCGAACACGTGAAATTAAAACTAGTGGTTTATCAGCTTTTCAAGGAAATACTAATCCCTGTGGCAATAACTCAAGTAAATTGCTTGGCCATCTGAGAAGAATTTTGAACTTGCCGCACAATTCTGATACAGTTTATTTATACAACTCAACTAAACATGGTGGAGCTTCGTGTGTAGATTTGCTTGATGAATATCATACTCAAACAATTGTGCAATTTTTCTGACTCTTTACTTCCAATTGCGATTTCTCGAGAAAAGTTAATATTGACTCTCTAAAGTTTGTAACGGGTCCTCGTCTTGGAATCAAAGAGCCTACATTACAACAAAGTTTTGATTGGATTAATGGTGCTGAAACTAAATTGAATCATATTGGAAAGAAAGCGACTTCAATAATTTACTTAAAAAGAGAACACTCAATTTCCGTATTTTTTCATATTGTTAAACAGCAAGTTTTTTTATATCTGATAACAAAGAGTCATGGAACTTTCATACTTACGACTAAGTTTCGAAAAGCAATTTCTAAGATATTTCACTTTGCATTGTATGACTCATATATGCAAAAGTGGCAACTGAGCAATAAAAGCGACATGATTGCAGAGGTTATAATAAATAAAGCAATTTTTAAAAGTAGATTTGGCGAATTTGCATGGAACTTTATACATCGAGCGCAAACTAATACACTTAACATCAATGCAAAGCCTAATAGAAAAGGGGATTCTAGACTTTGTAGACGTTGTGAGAAAGAGGATGAAACTATGTCTCATGCCTTACAGTCATGTAAGATTCACCAAATACTGACATTAGAGAGACACAATGACTGCCTAAAGATAAAAACGAATAATCTAAAAAATTCTAATTTTATTGTCGTGGTTGACCATTCTTGTTCTCTTGTCCTGAATTCTAAACTACACGTCGATCTTATAATAACTGATACTGAAAGAAAAAGAATATTCATGATTAATATTAAGTGTCCAATGGATTCTGTTTCACATTTTGACTTTATTGATAAGGCAAATATTGAGAAATACAGCATGCTTCAGAGTGAATTACAGGTAGCCAAACCTGATTATCAGGTAGAGCTTTACACTTGTATTATTGGGGCATTAGGCTAGATTCCTCCATCAACTTATGATCTGATTTGTAAACTTAGTATTAAACCACTTCAAGCAGAAGGTCTGCTTAAAGAATGTGCAATGAGCAATATCCTGCACTCAGCTAAAATATGGTATTACCATGTGCACGGCATTCTACCAGACTTCTGCAATTAATTTAAAATAATGGATATTTAAACTAACCTAAACATTTTCAGTGAGATCAGAATTATTTTATTTGTTTGAAATGATTCAGACTACATTCGTAATTTATCTTTAAATTCAATATTATTAACCTAACTTTTGCTTTTGTAAAAGTCGTAATTGAATTTAGAAAACTTAGAAAATCAAATCAGAGCTTAGTTCGTAGTATTTATTACTGTAAAATTTATCTTTGCAATGCCGGATGACGACGCCGATGAATCATCATATCAGATCAAGCAAAAGAAAATTCAGAAAACGCCAATTGAAGAAGAGACTGATTGATCAAATACTTGATAACTTAAATTTGAATTCATTCTTCTCTACTACGATTGCAGTATGAATTGCATGCTTCATGTTGAGCATATTATTTTCACTGTGAAACAAACTTGTTATATTTAATAAAATTTTAAATAGTACTATTGAGTGATTTTGTTAAGTCTACGACTTAGTCGTAGACTTATATGTAGGCGTGTTAGACGATGATGGGTGCTGATGTGTGATGATTGGTGATGATCGTTGTTGATCGATGTTGATCGGTGTTGATGGGTATGGATGGATATAGAAGGTTCTAGAAGGTGTGTTGGTCTACAACTACCTGACATAATAACAGTTAGGTAATAAGTGTGTCTCTAGGTAGTGACTGACCAGTGGGCACGGACATAATAAAGGTTAGGTAATAAGTGTTTATTGACCAGTGGGCACGTGACATAACAAAGGTTAGGTAATAAGTGACTGACCAGTGGTCATGTAATCGTGAAGTCAGTGGACAGAGGTCAATCTCCAGGTAGCAACTGCGTGGACAGATATTATGTAATAATTACGTAAGTCAAGGGGGTTGTATCTGTCGGGCTCACATCCTACTACTAATGTTGTTGAACAAATAGAAAAACAATTACAACAAGAAAATTATGAGAATTACAACTATGTTTTTAATGAATTCGAAACTGAAATTGACAAGAAAAAGAATTTCATTATAAATTTTTTACATACAATAAATTTAACACATCAAATTCCATCAGCTTATAGACTTTATTTAAAAAGTAATTATCCTGAAATAATTGAATCTCGAGAATATTCATTTAGAGGAGCGAATGTTTTGAATGATTTCCGAGATGTAATTAATAATCTTGAACATGAATTTCATTAAATTTTAAAAAATACAAATTTTCCACTAGACATGCCTGAAGAACAAGAATTGGAATTTCAACAAGCTGATAAATGTTGGTTGTTCAATGAAATATTTATAGACAAATATTCAAATGAAGATTTAAATGTAAAAATTAGAGATCACGATCATTTTGTTGAGTATAATAGTTATCGTGGTGCAGCTCATAAATCAGGTAATCTTAATTGTAAAAAACCAACAAAAATTCCAATTGTATTTCATAATCTTAGTGGTTATGATATCCACATGTTTATAAAATAATTAGCTGAAAAGCAAAGAATAAATTTGAAATAATTGGCAAGACAGATGAAAATTATATATGTTTAAATTATGGTTGTTTTAATTTTATAGATTATCTAAGGTTTTTGGTACAACTTTATATCAAATTGGAAAGTCTTTAGGTTATGATGATTTTAAAATAACAAATAAATTTTTAATTTCTAGCAACATAGATGAAAAATATTATCCAACATTTCGACAAAAGGGAATTTATCCATATGATTATGTGGATTCATTTGAAAAATATTAAGAAACAAATCTTACAGAAATTGAAAAATTCCATTCAATTTTAAACAATTCAGATATAACCAATGAAGAATATAATAGACCACAGACAATGTTTGAAATATTTAAATGCGAAGATTTGGGAGATTATACAGATTTGTATTTAAAATTAGACGTGTACATTTTAGCAGATTACTTTGAAAAATTTCTAGAAATTTCAACTCTTGAACCTTCTAATTTTGTTTCTCTTCCATCAATGGCTTGGCGTATTTTATTACATCAAACAAAAGAAAAATTAGAATTATTAACAGACATTGACATGTTTCTATTAATAAAGAAATAAATTCGAGGTGGTATTTCTTCAAACATGGGATCGAGAAAAATAACAACTAATAATATTCAACAATTTTTCAATTCTAAAGATCTTGATTGTAAAGAACCATTTGTACAAATTTCAGATAATGAATTATCTGATGTACTTGAAAAATTAAACAATCCAACACAAGTAAAATATTTCGATGCAACTGCATTATATTCAGGAATCATGACACAACATTTACCATTTAAAAATTTCAAATGATTAAATCCAACTGAAGAATTAATAGAGAAAATATTGTCAACACCAAAACATTCAAGGATTGGATATTTTATAGAATTAGATTTAAAATATCCAAAAGAAATTCATGAAAAGACAAAATATTTTCCATTTGCATCACATGAGAGAATTGTAAAATATGAAGAATTATCTCCATGGCATAAACAAAGAAATAAAGAACAAGATGATTCAAGTAAAAAATTAATATGAGACCACCATGATAAAAAATATTACATGGTTCATTATAGAATGTTAAAATTTTATATTCGACATGGGATTGAAATAAGCAAAGTACATAATATATTTCTTTTAGACAAAAACAATGGATGGATCCATATATTAATGGAAATATTACAAATAGAAATATTGCAAATAAGAACAAAATAAGGTTTTCTTGATACAATTTATAAACATTTAAATAATGCAGTTTTTGGTAAAACAATGGAAATTTAAGACAAGTATAGAAATATAAAATTATTCACAAAACACGATGTCAAATCTTATATAAAAACAATTTCAAAACCAACATTTAGGGGGGAAAGAATATTTTCAGAAAATCTTACTGCTGTTGAAATTGTAAATTATGAAAAAGTATACACAAACCAATATATTTGGAATTTAGAATTTTGGAATTATCAAAACTTCAAATGTATGATGTGTTACCATTTTATAATCTAACGCCGTTTCACTACTTACTTTAAAAGAAATTGGAAGGGATGTTTCTTGCACAACTTCTATATCTTCTGTATCTTCAGGATTTTCATGTGTGAGTCGTTTTGTTAAGCTCACAATTTTTTTATGATTGTAAATTTAGATACGCGTTTAAATACTTCTCCAACGTCTTGTACTTTCTTTTGCAGATACTGAAGTATTTGTGATAACTCCGTTCGTTGTAGTAAAATTCGAGATTTCAATGCTTCTAATAATTCTAATGCAATTGCGGAATTTTGCTGCGAAAGATTGTCTAGCATAAATGTTAAAGAAGCGTCAGCCATCAAAAGATTTGGATCTTTCCGGCATAGTGCGTCTACTGTTAATTTTTCGGGAGTAAGAGCCGCAATAATTGAAGACAATAAATAAAATTCTTTGTCAGAAAAATGAATATCAGAACTTATGTCAATAAGAGCTTTTTGAATACAAAATTTAATATCTTCAAATTTTTGTAACATAGATAACATGATGTTCCATCTTGTTTTACAATTTAATTTTAGAGCAGATTCTTTGCCTAGTTGTTTTTTTACATACTTTTGTAAATGTTTATCGTTTTTAGAAGGTGAATATTTGAATGTTTTTACGACATTCCGAATTTTTGAGACTAGAGATGATATGTCAGCATGTCTAATATTAAGGTGATTTTTAGTAATACTAGCATATTCCTCTATAATGATTCCATTATCATTTTCTTCGTCGATATCGTTGTCATTGTCATCAACGCTAATAATATCATCATCACCATTAATTTGCTCCACAAAATCAACATCCTCACTCAAGTTCGTGGGTAACTCATACAAAACATCGGCAATCGCTAAATTTATGCAATGTGCCATACATTTTTGATGATCAGCCTCAATAGTTTTTCCTATTTTTACCATAATTGATGCACCATCAGTAGTTACTCCAACTATATCTTTAGATATATCTAAATTAAAATCCCTTAATTTTTTTCTACGATGGATAAACATTTTTCGGCTGGAAAGGATCCATAAGCGCGCACTAATCCGATATTCCACATCGTTCCTCCAACAGAATGTACATTGATATTTATGAAGCGCCGATTACGAATAGACGTCCATTCGTCAAATGTGATACTGAAACGTTTCACCTCGGATTTCAATTTAGAAATTTCTTGCACTGTAGACTGTTTAATAATTTTACTATATTCAAGTACCATATATCTAATAGTAACTGCTGATTTCGGTATATATCTTTTAAATCCTCTTGCCTTTAAACCTTCTCATATGTCATGCGATTTTATAAAAATATTAAAAGACAAACCATCTTGAGCTGTCATTCTGGCCAGCACTTCAGAAAGTTGTTCATTTTTATTATTCTTAAAATAGTTTGTTATTAACAATCTGGGCTGTTTAGAAACACATGATTCTACATCATTAGTAAATTCACATTTTTTTTAAGATTTAGTTCATGTATTGTTTTTAAGTGAGTATGAAGGCCACTTGTGGATCCTCCTGTGCACTTTATTTCTTTTCCGCACTTTTTACATTTAACGACCTGTCCTATTTTTTTAATTAAAAAATAATTCCAAACCGAAGTTTTGTCCTGTCCCTTTCGATGCTCATTTAAATGTATTCATTTTTTAGGGGTGATAACAATTTATTTTTATCAATATTAATATTTAAAATATTACAATCCAACATACATAATATAAATATATAGTAACTTATCGAATAATAAATATAGATTAATCAGTATTTAAATACGTTATGCTATTTTTAATTATTAGAAAAAATGGAGAAAATATAAAATACAACCTTTATTGCAAAAATTAAAGATAATTTGTAAATTTATAGGATCTTAATCCGACTATTTTATATTTTCTTATTTTAACATATCATTTATTTGTCTAAACAGGACTCTTCCCCGGACATAAAGATAAACCATAAAAATCAGCTTAATATGCCCAGCAGCGCTATTACACGATGTTGACATAATTGGCTCAGTATGTGTAATAAATGTACCCGATGTAGATTTTAATCCGACAAACTTTTTTGTTTTCTTCCAAGAAAATTTTATTGTAAATTTTTGTGATTATTTTCCAATATAAAATAAAGCGCATGAAGACCCATTTTATCAACTGTTATAATACCGAAATACCGGTATTTCTACGCTGATACCGGTTTTCAATCCCGGTCAGAAAATTGTCCGGGATTCTGGTATTCGAGATCCCGGGATCCCGGTTTTGGAAGCCCTAGTGCTAAACAATATTCTTTGTTTACTGAAAAACCATGTGGTGATAATATAAAAAATAAAGGAACTCAAAAATGTATGACTAAATTAATGAAACACGAAATTTATAAAGATTGTGTTGAAAAAGACTAGACAAGATTTGAAATAGTACACGCAATTAGAAGTATTAAACACGATGTATTTTTAGTTGAACAAAATAAAATATCTTTGAATTATTATGATGACAAGAGATATATTTTAAATGATGGAGAAACAACACTTCCATATGGAAATAATTTAATAGAAATTATATCTCGAATTGATGAAAATATGAATAGATTTAGAAAATTTAATAATTTAAATTTAGAAAATATAAAAATTCAATTTTAGAAAATATAAAAATCCAATGTGGAAAATGTCGGGAGTTTGTTTCATTTAGATATTTAAAAAAACATACATCATGAATAAAATAAATTTTTAAACATTTTTTTTTATCTTGTTATATTATTAAAGAATAAGAAACCTGAAAGAATTAAAATAAAATGAAGTTCAAGAATATCAAGATTATAAATTATTGAATTACAAATTCCAAAATTATAAATTCTTGATCTTCATTTTATATTCTTGTTTTAATGTTTTAGTCATTTCTTTTTTAATTTCACGTTCAGCGTCTTTGGAATATTTTATCTTGTTAATATTTTCATTTATTTCATCTATTATTTTATTACTTTCCTCTATTTCAGTAGGTGATAATATTCCATCTTCAAAGCTTTAACTTGATATAAATATAACTTATTTATTCCATGATTTAATTCTTTGCATACTTCACGATAAAGTTAAAACGATTGAAATTCCTTCCACTTAAAAATGTAACAAAGCATTTGATCATCCATATATTGAAGACATTATAATTGAAACAAAAGGACCTACACCGATTAAATTTTTACCAGAAAATATAACGTAGTTGAAATTGTCAAGATTCCAGTTATTGAAAGACAAACAATTTTAATTCCTGTATCAGCTTTAGTCTATCGAGATTTTATTCTTTTATAATGTATAAATGTTTCATCTAACTTTTTCTTTTCTAATAGGAATTTGTTTATTTAATTAATCGAAGGATTATTTATAGAATCTTTATTCATAGGAGCTTTTATTTTTTCAATTGGAAGATTTTCTATATAATTAAAAACATTTTGCTCATTCAAAGATGGATAAATCTTTCTTTCTTGAAAAGTTGGATAAATCTTCATTAATCTCGCGTTCCATTTTTAATTGTCTATTTTTACGGCTTCTATATTTTTATATATCAAATCTTCTAAATCTTTAAATTACAATAAAGTATTGGATTTGATCCTGTGGTTGAAAAAACAAATCATCTAATTTTACATTATTCATACTTGCTAATTTTCTGTATATAAATTATATTTTTTCAAATTCCCTATAACCTTGATTTATTAAAAGATCTAGAATTATTCCACTCCCGCCAATTGTTAATTTAGACAATGGTTCAGAGACTGAAAATGAATTGTTTCTAATATGTAAATTTGTTTCCAATCATGGCTCTAATAAATGTTCCTTTTGAACCCATTATTCTAATTTTATTAATTTCAATATTTTGACCATTATAAACAAACATAACAAAAAAAAGCATCATGCTGGCACAATAATTTAAAAGTATGATGTTTATCACCAAAAAGTGTAAGTAGGTAGTTAGGAGCTTTCTGCTACCACGAACCTTTGCGTAATAAAAAAAGGGGTGGGGAGGTCTTTTTTTATTATGCAATGATGTAATCAAGATAATTAATTTTTATATGTGCACATCTTTTTTGATAGATTTTTGTGTGTATTTTTTCTTCCAAATTTTTTGTGTTTTTGAAAAAGACTAAAATAAATTGGCTTAAATCGCCTAACAATAAAAAAAAGCATAAAATTATAATTGACTCAAATCGTCTAAGATGAACACACTATAGTCAGGGATATTTTTAACTCGTAATAAAAATACAATGCAATATTTGGTCTCAATTCTTTCTAAAGGTAAATATAGACATGAAAAAATTGGCTTGAATTGCCTACTGATAAAAAATTGACAGAGATATTTTATAGGCTTGTTAAAAAAAACACTTGAAATATTTGTTCACACAATTTTCATAGGCAAATTTAGGCTCTAGATAAAATAATTTAAAATACCTAAAGTAAATTAAGATAAATTAAAGTACATTAGGATACATTTGAGTATATTAAAGTAAATTAAGTAAATTAAAGGGTCTAGAGTAAATTAAAGTACATAAGAGTATATTAAAGTAAATTTAGATAAATTAAGGTAAATTAAAGTACATTAGAATACATTTAAGTATATTAGAGTAAATTAAGATACATTAGAGTACATTAAGGTAAATTAATGTAAATCAAAGGGTCGAATGTCAATTTAAGTACATTAGGGTACATTTAAGTAAATTAAGGATCATAAAGTAAATTAAGGTACATCAGAGTAATTTAAAGTACGTTAGAATAAATTTAATTAAATTAAAATTCTTAAAGTAAATTAAGATGTCTAGAGTAAAGTATGGTAAGTTAGGTAAGAATTTTGTAAAATTAAATAGAGAGTCAACAGTTAAGTTACATAAGGGTAATTTTTAAAGCTGAAAATTTTAAAAGCAGTTATAGTAGGCAAATTACATAAGGTAAGAATTTTTTAAAAGTAAATAGAGGGTCAAAAGGTAAGTTACTTAAAGTAAGAATTTTTAAAGTTAGAGTCGACAATATTGCATGATAAATTTATAAAATAAAATTATTAGTAGTTTTATCGATCAATTTTTATACAAATTTTTAAATGATAAAATTTTTAACATAAATTTACAACGAAATTTTTTATACATGATTTTTAAAGATGAAATTTTTAGGATCGTTTACAATGAAATTTTTTATATATATTTTTAAATAATAAAATTTTTAACATAATTTTACAATGAAATTTTTTATACATGATTATTAAATAGAATTTTAAGTATAATTTTATCGATGAATTTTTAATATATATAATTTTTAAAGATGAAATTTTTAGGATAATTTTAAAATGAAATTTTTATACTTGTTTTTAATTGAAAAAATGTTTAATATAATCTTACAGTCAAATATTTTGTATAATTTTTACTATGACCTTTTTATACATGTTGATAACGATCAAACTTTTAAAAAACATTTTTCAAAAAATTTTATTAAATTAAGTTTTTGAGTTTCAGTGTTACATAGTATTGCCTAAGGCAGGTAGTAGTCATTCGCAAGAGCAACCCATCTCCTCCACTCTGCAGCAACCCATCCTTCATAAAAAAAATAATAAAATAATAATAAATAATAATAATAATAACAATAATAATAATAATAATAATAATAATACTTTCAGAAAACATAAAAAGTTAACTTACTTAGTATCAACTTCTGAACACTGATAATCCATCACACGGAATAATCCATTAATAACTGAACAACAATAACTAGGTACTATATACAGATGACTGAGTACTGTACAACTCACTATATACATAATAGGCATTGAATAATTTACTTATTCATTTAAATTCCTATTTAAATAATATTTACTCTTTGAACACCGATATTCAACCAACTTAACCGACTTAAAAAAAATAAAATTTTTTCTCAATCTTTTACCCTTAAAATACTTGGTTATTCACACACTCACAATATGTTATCAATAACTACTTACGGAACAAATCAATATCAAAATTTGTTTACTGACCAAGAAATCTTTAAATAAAAGCACATCAAAATTTGAACAATCAAAAGAAATGCAATTTCAATTAAAATATTTATTAACTTCTCCACTCTTTTATCGATCATTGATGTCTCCAAATTGTTTGGTTGCTTAGTTACCTGATTGCTATCAAGAAACTATTAATCATTGATTCCCAATCAAGTGTTCTTCCTCAGGTACTTATAGATGAATATTGGCCGTATTTGCATACGCACGCGCGTTTATTGTTTTTAATAACTATTCTTCCATGCTTAAGTATCCATCAAAAAAAATATATATATATCCCTATTTAAATATAATTAACCGATAAAATCCACTCAATTGTTAATAATTTTCAATTGAATATAATAGTAATTCATCTACTTTTAAAGTACATTTCATTTTCAGTGAATATTTTCATCTTTAAAGTATATTTGTTGATCAATAAATATTTCAGACTTTTTTTATTTCAAATATTTCCAAATATTTATTAATGTTTGTTTATTTTTAGCAACATCTTTTTTGAATGTTTCGAAATCTTTCAAGAGTTGGGAAGATTCAATTTTATAATCACTTAATTCATTCTTGAGAGTATCAATTACCTTTATTCGGTTATTCATCTTGGATGATTGGTTACTCATTTCACTTAATTCAAAGTTTATTCTACTAATATTTGTATTTATTTCATTTATTTGTTTATTATATTCTATCTCTAAAATTGTAAAATTTTTTATTATCAGCATTCATTTCATTTTTTGGAGTTGGAAGATTTGAAATTGAATTATTATTAATGTTTATTCTCCTCTCATCCTATCACCATTTTCATTTACAAATTTACTTTCAACTTGTTCCAAAATTGCGTTAGTATTTAATGCTAGGTTCCACCACCGATATTTTCAGGAATTACAATACTCATTTTTAAATTTTATTTTATTATAAAAAATGTAGAATAATTTCTTTGAAAGACAGTCGCTTGCGCTCTAAAGATAATAAAACAAAAATACATAATTGTCCACATATTTTTGTATTCTCTTTTTAACTTGCAAAGTATTATAAATATAACCATCAGTTAAATATAATTTCATTTCTTTGATTGGAATAATTCTATATGAATCAAAATAAATTTTGAATTTTTTAGAACAAAGAACCTAATTAGATCCTTTTTCTTTTGTTGTTTGAAGATTAAAAATAATATTATCAGAATTTAAATAATTTTTAATTTTATCTCTTATAATTATTTTACATTTAAGATTTAAATCTTTTAAAATATCACTTAGATAAACATTAGTTGTAGTATCTCGACAATATTTATATAAACATTTATTCAATTCACCAAGGTTAGTCGCTTGCGCTTCAGCACATTTAATTTAAAAGAATTAAAGATTAAAGAATTAAAAAATTAAATTATACTTGTCTTAAATGTAAACAAAAAGAAATATTTTCATTATTAAAATTAATTAAATTATAATTTTGATCAACAATTTTAAAATTTATACTTGAAATAGTTTTTCTAATCAATGGAAAATATTTTGGTGTTGATATTTGTTGTACAATTCTATATCCACGAGGAACAGTTCCATATGGAAAACTATATATAACATTTTTTCTTCTTCCATTGTGATATGTTCCTTCAACCAAATCAATTAATAAACTTATAGAGGTTATATTTGAAATATCTACAATCTTTTCACTAATAAATAATTCATCAGCTGTATTATTTTCATAAATTTGTTATTTAAATCTTAAAAACTCATTAAATATTTTATCTAGAAATAAAATACTATATCCTTTTTTAATAAACATGTTTATTTTTGATGTTGAAATATTTAATGAAAAAGTAACAATATTTTCTTCACCATATCTCTATTTAATCAGTTCAATTATTAATTTAAATAAAACATCTAATTCATATGCGCCAGGTGGAATTGTTATCAAACCATATTCATTAACAACACCCACATTATTTGGTCTTCTAATACCAAATTCATTACTATCTTTTGTAATATTAAAAATTGTATTAAATATTGTAAACCATGATAATCCAACTTCATAATGATAATCTTGATTTAATTCTAAAGGAATTGGAAAATTAGCAGAAAATTCTGATTCTTTAGAATCAAAACTTAAATCTGTTGAATATTTTGTAGATTAAATATTGATCATTTTTTCTAAACTTTTCTCCATTTTATAAGAAAACTTTAAGTTGAAGAACCGAAGAAAAAAATTAATTTGGTGGAGTGCAAGTGACTACCGAAGGTGGAACAATTACAAAACCTGATCTTTCTTTTTTACCAACACTTGGAACGTTAGTGACTGCTTTCAGAGATTTTTGAAAAGCTTTTTTATATAAATTTATTTTTTCTTCATACTCAGGAGTTCCAGGAATCAAAAATATTGTTTTTGGTTTTGATAATTCAAACAATCCCTCAGGAGTATATACAAAATCAGCATCATTTGATGTCCCTTGAACTTTTTCGTTTGATACTGGTTGGCTTTCATCCAGAAATGGCTGAGGAGAGATCTCCGAAGGTATTCGGGATTCGCCTTCCAGAAATTTAAAATTTGATTTCAATTCATCCATAACTATTTTAAACATGATAATTTATATTATTTTATATTTATATTTATATTTATATTATATTTATCATCTTTTCACTACCTATTTCAATATTTAATTCTTTTTCAAGCAAAACACAACAAAAACATTTTCCTTTAAAACCATCATCTTTTCTAATTCTATTGTCACAGTTACTCCATTAATTGATAGTTTTTCATCCTGTTCACTAACATCAACACAAAATATAGAATATAAATTTTTAAAATCTGAAAACTTTAATTGTGGTTCAACTAAAATTTATGACACATTAAAATATAACTTTTATATAGCATTGATTGATCATTTTTTGCTTTATCAAATGCTATTGGTTTTCCAGGATTATAACTTGATTTTCACAATTATTATTTCCTGGTTTTCTAGAAGCTAAATATTTTCTTAATTCATAAAATAATTCACAAGGATTATCAGATAAATAATACAGATAAGTAATATTTATTGTTATCTCCTTTAATTCCCTCTTATGTTGTTTCTGTTGATTCCTGGGGTAGTTGCGACTTGATTAGTTTTTCTTTAGTTAATTTTTCTCCAGATGAAGTCAGCCGGAGGCCTTCATCCCCAAATTCTTTAACTTTTTCAACTTGTTCATCATATGTTGGTGGTTTTTGAACAAATGATTTTATTTTTTTATAATAATTATTTGATGAAATAGAATTAATATCTTTTGTTATATTCTCATATGTTTCAATATCACTTATTGGAACATTTAATTCTTCTTTTGTTATGTATATGTTATTCCCTTCCTTGTTTAATACAAATTTTTACCATCAATAGATAATATGGTTCTATCTTTTTCATGAAGGTTATTCAAGAAAATTCAGTAATCTTGAGATTCAATAATTCACTTAATAATTATTTTTTCATAAACTTGATTTTATTCTTTATTCAAAGCAATATAATTATATTTTATAGATAGGTGATTTTCAAAACTATTAAATTCTTCCTTGTCTAAAGTATCACTAAAAAAATCATTAAAAATACTATCTTTATTTCTTTTTCCTAATTTAAAGAATATGAAAAAATTAGAATTACCATAATAATTACTCATAATAATTTTGAGCTAAATAAATTACATTGCAATTATTATGTCTACCTCTAGTAAAATAATTTTCCATAATTTTTTGAATTTTCATGTTGACACAATCATCAAAAATTATTAAATGCTTCTTCGCTCGGTTTAATTTTTCACGTGGAATTATTTCATGATATTTATGATTCATTGTAACATTTATTTTATTAATAGTTTTTAATTCCACAGTTATTAATTCCCCATATTTTATTTCTTCACATAATTCTTCACATAAATATCTAATGGATGTATTGTTAAGAATTTTATCTTGATTTTGAAATAATCTTACAATATCTTGTTTTGTTAAACCAGAATTTAACCCATGAACAATTATTTGCATTTCAGGTTGATCAATTGTTTTAGAAAAAATTATTAAATTATCATAGTCTAAAAAATTACGAGTTAGAATCATTTTTTCCCAGAATCAGAACTTCAATTATTAACATTCTAAAAGAATTCGGTAAAATAGGATTGCGATTGAATTTCATAATATTTGTATTCTATGTTGGTGTAAACGAAGTTCCACTTGAAGAAGACATTTTTAATAGTAAAATTTTTAATAATAAAAAATTATTTATTTTTTATAAGAAGAAAGAAAAATTCCATCACCATAAACCTCTATTTGAATATTTCCTTTATTTAATTTTTTCAAAGCTTGTTTTAATTTTTTATTTTTAGAAGAACTTTTTTTATTAATAGATTTTATAAAATCACAAATTCAATGACCTTGATATGGATCTAAATAAATTCCACTTGCTGTTTTTGTATCTGTTGTTGGTTTTGTTATTTCAGATTTAACCTGTTCAATCTCTGCATCTAATTTCATTGATTCTTTATAATTTTTAACAGCAGTAGTTATTCCACCTGCTGCTATTGCTGCATCTGTAATTCTACCAAATATTAAAGGTAATAAAGCAGCCAAAGGTAAAATTTCACCACTGTGTTCGTCTTCAATCTATTTAATTACTGCTATTTTCTTTTTACCAATGTATGATTTTTTGCCATCATATTCAATACTTGCTGGTTTATTTGTTATTATTATTTTTCTTATTTTTTTCTCTAAATTATCAACAATCTGTATATCAATAATTTCATCAACCGTTTTTAATAGAAATTATTAAAAAATCGTTTTGTGGAGTTCATTTTGATAAAATTTACCTAGAATTTTTTCACCGGTTGAAGCTTTGATTCCATAAGTTATTGGTTTCGTATTATTAATTTTTGAAAGTTTAAAAATACAAATATTTTGTAGGACAAAGACAATGGCTCATCAAATTTTTTTCAAAATCATTGAAACAAAGACCATGACTCATCATAATTTTCTCAATGGAAATGCATGACTCATCATACTTTCTTAAGGTTATTTAAACAAAGACCATGAGTCATTCAAAGTCATATGATGAGTCATATAATTTCTCAAGATCATTCAAAAGTAGGTCAAGGTCATTAGATGAACCATAATAATTTCTCAAGGTAATTGAGTGATTCATCATATTTTTCAAGGTCAATTTAACAAAGACCATGAATCATTCAAGGTGATATGATGATTAATAATAAATTCTCTCAAGGTTATTCAAAAGTAGGTCAAGGTCATTAGATGACTCGTCATATTTTTTCAAGGTCATTCAAAAATTCTCAAGAATATATTAATTTTAAAAAATTTTAAATTTAAATTACTACTTATAAAAATAAGTAGTGTTTTAATTATTAATATTTTTTAATTTTTACTTTTATTCTATTACTTATTTTTATAAGTAATGTTTTAACTATTATCATTATTATTATTATTTTTGTTATTATTATTAATATTATTATTTTTAATTATATATAATAAAAACAAAACAACTGCATAAAACTTTTATTAAAAAGAAATATTTCGACTATAGTATTTCTGTCGAAGAGCTTTATTCAAAGCCATTCCACATACCTCCGATATCGGGCATAGCAGCAATGATATCCATCACCACATAGATATTCAGGTTCCATATTTTTTGACATTTTGTTTTGCATGACGTCCCATAGGAGTTCATCAATTACCAAGTCTGGAATTATTGATGTTGGCTTATCTTTCAATATTTCATGTATATCTGGATAATAGAAGTCCAGACGTTCTTTGATAACTTTAAAATACTCATTTACAAAACAAGTTAAAAAAGAATTATAATAATAAATTACCATAATGTTCAATTTCGTTCATACCTTGAACTGCGCTCGGTACATCCATTTTAATGATAAAAATTGACATAACAATTACTTTTATACTAATTTAGACCAATGAGAAGTTAAACACACAAACCTTGAGCTATAACCAATAAATAATAATTCATATAGATTTGAAAATGATTAAAGAAATTTTAATAATAATATTAGTTTTTAGTGTTTTTAATATGGCTAACTCAATTGTTGTAACCGTTCAAGGTAAACATTCAACAAGATGTGTATGTCCTGCTTGATACAGCAGTGTTGATGGATATTTTGTATATGATAAATAGACCTAGATATTTGAAAACTCCAGTCAAAAGATTATTTAAAGAATGAGTAATTTAGAAGTTCGATTTAAAGTCACGTATGAGACTTTAAAAAGAGCTCGGAACACAATATATGATGATATTCTATATCTAAATAAGACCATTGGTATTTAAAAAATGAATTAAGAAAATTAATAATAGAATTAAATGAAAATCGTAAACTTAATGAAAAAATGATGAATCAATTTCAATATAGTATAAAATTTTATTCTAATAAAAGAACTGATCAGTTCAATCGTATAATGAAAGTAGTTCGACAACCGGTTAACAAATCGAAAGATGTTCAAAACCCGGTTAACAGTGGAAACAAATCATCATTGTCATTTCCATTATATATTTTTACATATTTTCTTAACATTGCAACTTCTTAATGTTCATGCATGATTCTGATTGGTCCAATAAAGTATAAATAAACTTACACTTCCAAATATTTTTATAAAATGCCACAAACTAAATTTTTTATAACTTTGTTGAATGAGATGGTCTCTAATAATAGAGAAGAAGATGATATCATTAAAAATATAAAATTCATGGTAAACCGTACCGACAAAATCGAAGAAGACATCCCATTTGATTATGAAAAAATTCTCAATTTGCCAACATTGAAGAGAAAGAAGACATTCCAATCGATATTTAGTTACATGCTTGATGAAAATAATAAATGGATGCGAATAATAGTAGGATTATTGTATATGAAACACATGATATTAAAATCTGGATCCGACTATGAATATTATTTTCAATGGTCTATAGAGGTAAATTACTTTATATTGTTATTAATTTATCATTATTTAGGTGATAGAAACAAAATTGATCCATGGGTAGAAACAAACGGTGGATGGATAGCGATTATTCAAGTTGCTGCAGAAACCAAACATTCAGATATTTATATTGTAAATTGCAAATGTTTATTAAAGCTATTATCTGAAGCATTGGTTTTATATTTATGTAATAAAGTTTATCATAAATTTTAATAAATATTTCTTTGTTATTATGTCTTAAAAAACTACATTTTAAAAGATTTATTGAATATTACATGTACATGCTTCATCACTACAATATTCTATCATAATATTTTCTATGACATGGTCAATACAAGTCTTAAATTCGTAAGGCTCAACTAAAGTTTCAGTAGGGGTTTCTTCATTGTTAATAATTTCAGTATCATTAACAATTTCTTCATTCTGAATCACAACATGAATTTTCTTTACCCAATGCTTCAACTAGAGTCAACATATTTCTAATTTTTACACCGGTTATTTCTTCGAGTTTATCAGACAAAATGTTTATTAAATATTCTAAACAAAAATTAATTAATTATTTTATATTTTATATTTTACCTTTTTCAGACATCATTTTTTTTAAACTATTTTAAGACTTATTATAATTTTGTTTATAAAATATGTTGTAAAGAAAACAAAATCTGTTTAAATACATTTATTAACATCGACATTAAACACTAAAATATACATTAAAATAATTGTGAAAACATCTGAACTGGTTGGATACTGATAGCATTGATTTTCTTGATCATGTTTGATTTATGATATTTATAAGTTGGTGACGAGCTTTTATACCCTTGACAGATACTGATTAACCAATCAGAATCATGCATGTACGTATTTCTATTATTATTATTTTTATTATTAATAATTAATTAGTTAATTATAACAAAGCCTGTGCTAATGTATAATCATCACGTGATATACAAAGTCATTGCTTGATAAGTGCGTGATTAGTAACAAGGAACACATGCATATACACTCAAGACTATATGTAATTTACAACAAAATCACATACATACTTTTATTTGTATGTGATTTACAAATAACACAAACATCAAAATCTCTCACCTATATGTATGTGTATTTCTATACTTATTAAATGGTACATTATTATTGTTATTAATATGATTAGTATGTTCATTATTAATTTTATTATTTTGTTTATTATATAAAACATCGACTATATAAAATTATTATTAATAAAACTCGTTAATACTCTTTTATAGTCTTAAAAGTTGAAGCTTACAAAAATTCTTTTGGATTTGACTAGGCACCATTCTACGTACCGTTGGTACCGAAATTTAAAACAGCTGCAATCTAGAATACATGGGTATTCTTTTTCCATTTCCGTCTCCAATCTGTTTATTTTGTTGTCTCATAGAGCCTGATTGATCAGCTCTGAAATACATATTCTCGTCTCAATAAATATGAGCTCGGGAATCATTGTTGCTTGCTTGTCCTTTATTATTTTAATGAATTGAGGATAATAATACTGTAATCTTCCAATTACCAGGGTTTCATATTCTTCTAAATAAAATATTAATAATAAAAGAAAATAAATAAATAATAACTTTGCCTTTTCGAATGTTACTATTCATCGGTAAATCGTACATTTACCGGAAAAGATTTTCAACAAGAGCTTATAAGACATTCGGTATTAATGATTTATGGCAAATGGATTTGATGGAGATGATACCGTATTCGAAGATTAACAAGGGTTATAAATATATTTTAACCTGTATTGATGTTTTCAGTCGTTTTGCCCGCGGTGTATCAACAAAGACAAAATCTGCAGAGGAAATTTTTAAAGCAATTAATAATATAATTAAAAATAGTAAGGAGTTTTACAATAGTAAAGTTAAGCAAATCCTGGATCGTCTGAAAATAAATCATTATTATGTACATTCTCAATACAAAGCCGCTCATGTTGAAAGATTTAACCGGACATTGAGGGATAGATTGAAGAAATATTTCGTGCATCAAGGTAATAAAATATGGATAAATGTATTACCGAAAATACTTGTTAGTTATAATAATTCATCACATCGAGGTCTGAATGGTTTGAGACCCGTAGGTATCAGCTCAAAAACACGAGTACAGTCTTAAAAAGTTATTATTACAAAACCAAAATATAAAGTTGGTGATCACGTTAGAATTAGTAAAATATCTGCTTCACTTTTCATCAAATATTTTGATAGTAATTGGAGTGATGATTTATTTCAAATTACTAAAATTAATACTAAACAGAGTCCTGTAATGTATGTTATTAAAGATAGTGATAACAATGTAATACAAAGGAAATTCTATGAACAGGAATTACAAGTTATTTCCAAACCTACAGTGTTCAGAATTCAGAAAATACTTAAAACTAAAATGGTGGGTAAGGATAAACAATACTATGTCAAATGGCATGGAAATCATCAAACCCTCATGGATATCATCAAAAGACTTAGTAAAATGAGTTTCTATACTATTTTACCTAGCAATAGTTGCCCACTAATCTATCCTAAAAATCAAGCAAGTAAATTTATGGTTGATCTTCGAAATTCTATTTATTTATATGGAAATTGGGAAGTTGCTTTGCAAGACTTTACATTTGTGTACAATACATTCCCATTTTATAGTCATTGTAAAATCGGTTACAAGAGGAATGTTCGCAAAACCAGTAGAGGTATTTTCTCAATCAATAATTTTGAACGATATTATCATATCCCGAATCAATTGTTAGATAAGCATTGTCAAATGTTTTACAAAGATGGATTAAATATTAGTTGTGATTTTTCTCCATTTTCAATAATATTGGAAAATATTAATGAAGCCAAACAAATGAGTGATAAGCTTAACATTGTTTTTACTGGTAAGAAATACCTTTTACGTTTCAATGCTTTTGAAGAAAACAGTGTAATGACAGAAGAAATCAAAATATCTGTATCATATATTAATGAAGTTGAAGATACATTTACATTTACTAAAGATTTATATATTAAAATACTTGAGGAATTACATAAATATATTTCATTCCATTGTTTACATATATTTAAAACTATTGAATTTCTTAAAGATGGATTAAGTAAATTCAGTCTGAATAATAACATTGGTGAAGTTACATTTGATAAAAATTTGGCTAATACATTGGTGATCAGATAAGCAAGCATATCGGGCAAGTGCTTTTATTGTACGCAAACCAAAAATAATAAAACTTCATAGACAAATGTTCATTTATACTAACATCATCGATCATATAATTGTTGGTGATTTTTTGGTTCCTCTTTTGAAATCTGTTTGGGTTGATAAACATGACCAGGATGAAGTTGTCAATATAAATATCGATAATCCCATGTACTTACCCGTATCAACATCATGTATAAGCAATATAGAAATAAATATTCGTGATGATAGAGGTAAATTTATTGAATTTAATAAAGATACAAAACCTCATTCGACATTACATTTTCATACATTAGATGGCCAATAACGATATTATTAGTATTTATAGTGGTAGCCAAAGTGGTGGTGAATTACTATATTTTATCGGTAAACAGTATGGATCAGGATAGTTGAGAACTATCGGTAGATTTGCACTTCCTATTCTTAAACGCCTTGGTAGTTTTGGTATGAAACCGTAAAAGATGTGATAATGAATGAGCAGAAAATATTACCATCGCTGAAATCAAATGCATGATCCAAATTAGGGAAAGTTCTACCAAATGTTGCAAGTATGTTTCAAAAACAGGAACCAGCACCGGCTCAAAAACGTAAAAGACATCATAAACATATAAAAAAACGAATGAAAGGACATGGAACTATATTTCAAAAATGATTTGTGGTAAATCTGAATTGTGTTTATTTGATAGACCATCTCCCCAGAATGTAATTGAAATGGGGCCTTTAAAGACGTATTCCCGATGAATTCTATTATGGATAGTAGAACTGATATTGAATTTTATATTAATGGTTCCCAAACTGAATATCTAGATTTGAACGTTACATTGTTAACTGTTCAGATCAAAGTTGTAGATAAAGATAGAAAACCGTTGGGTGAACCTAGTGATGTAATACCAAATATTTTCTTGTTTCATACACTTTTAAAAGATGCAGTACTCGGAATTAATAATATCAAGATTGAGGGTGGTAACAGTACATATATTCACAAAGCTCTAATAGAAATTATTATAAATTACAATAGCGATACTAAAAATACATGTTTAACTCCTATGGGTTATGGTAGTGATGACGATAGGAAAAGGTGGATTAAAGACTCGAAATTATTTACCATGTGCTCATCATTACAACTCGATGTTATTGATATTAATGTACACATTAGAGTGAAAAGATCTGAGTCGGCATTATCAATAACAAGTGCCACCACAGCACCAACTCTTCAATTAGTTGATGCAAAATTATTGGTGAGAAGAGTTTGTGTTGAACCCTCTGTATTAACAGGTCATCAACTGGGGCTTAATTCTAAGCATGCAATATGTCCATTGAAAAACAAACGAAATTGTTTAATTTGCCATTGCTAATGGTTTAGCTTCTTTCTATAAGGAACAAATATTTGGAGATAGAAGAATGTTTAAAGCTCAATTTTCAAAGGTTTTGGAGTAACATCGTTAACTTTATCAGAAAATAGTGATAATAGAGAAACATATACTCAAGATTTCGATAATGATAATTATTATGCTACATATATGCAGAGTATAATGAGAAATATGAGTTATTTAGATAAAAACATTAATTGTGGTATAACTCTTGAAGATTTTAAAAACAAATATCCATTCTTTACATTTGTTTTGGCACCCGATTTTGATTTAAATCAGAGTCAATTACCTTAAAATGAAAATTGGCGATTAGATATAAAGTTTGCTAAAGCTACAACTGAACCGGTGCATGTTGTAATATATGGAGTGTTTGAAAATGAGGTTCAAATAACTGCAAACAGAACAGTATTGGTTTGAACGAACATTGTTGGTATAAATGTATAGATAATTTATGATAATTTGTCATGGAGTAAGTTTTTAAATGAATTATTAATATTATTGATGTAGTTCTGTTCAGGTCTATCGAATTGGAAAACAAATACTAGGACATGAATTTTTAGGGGTATTTCCTCTTGATAAAATTCCATGTTTACGTAATAATCAAGCTATAATCGTCAATACTCAATCGTCTCATCTCGGTAGAGAACATTGATTAGCAATATATATGAAACCTAGCAAGATATTTGTATTTGATCCTATGGGTTTCTATTATCCGGCTTTGGGTTAACCTATTATGTATAATAAAACTATGTATCAAAAACCATGGACCTTAACATGTGGTCAACATTGTTTAGCCTGATTATTATCCAAACGATTTGATGTTTAATAAATGTATTAATGTTTTGTTATGTTTTATTACTATTATTATTAGTATTATTATTATTATTATTGTTATTATTATGTGTTTAATTAATATTTAATTAATGTTAACAAACCCAGTGCATGATAAGTGCATGATTTACAAAGACACTGCATGATAAGTGCGTGATTAGTATCAAGGAACACATACATACACACTCAAGACTGTATGTTATTTACAAAGAAAACATGCCTACACAATATAAGCTGCATGCGTAAAAATCTCTCACCTATATGTGTTTATTGCTTAAAAGTGATTGGCTAAATCCTGAAAATATTATTCTCTTTATAAACATGATTTTATTAATATTCTTTTAGATCGTAATAGTAATAATAATAATATGAGGACTATGCCCCGTGGATATTTGGCTTGAAAATTGCCCCGTAGATATTTGGCTTGAAAAAATCCCGAGACCCCCATCCCTCCACCATAAAATTTTTTTTAGTGGGAGGGGGGTGTTAATTTTATTTTAATTATTTGTTTTAATGAACGAAATTTTTTTTTTAAATAATTTTTTGTTTAAATGTTCAAATTTAAAACTTTTTAATTCATGATAAGTATTTTTTCTCGATTAAAAAGCCTAAAAAATAAAAATTGGCTTAAATCGCCTATGATTGGTAGTATTTTCGAATAAAAATTGCTCAAAATTGGTTAAAGAACCTAAAAATATCGAATAAAAAGCCTAAGTATTTTTTAATACTTAAAATCCTATAAAATTGGCTCAAATCGCCTGTCGACTAAAAATCATTAATGTTTTATTTTTATTTACTTTAATTATTGTTTTAAGTCAATAATATTATTTATTTATTTTTAAATTATACTTTAATTTAATTATTTGTTTAAGTCAATAATATTATTTATTTATATTTTAATTATATTATTATTTAATTTAATTGTTTGTTTTAATCAAATCAATTATTTACTTTTAAATTAGTTTTTATATTTTAATTATATTATTATTAAATTAAATTGTTTGTTTTAATGAAGCGAATTAAATAATTATTTTTTATTTACATTTAATTATTTATTTAATATTTTTATTTAATTAATTATTTATTTTATATTATTATTATTTTATTATTAACATTTTTTTTTAAAATTGCAAGTCTAATAATAATTTTTCATTGTAAAAAAAATAACTTTCAATCCATACAAATATTTTTATTGACAAGATTAAATAGATTAATTTTTATTTCAAATCAAAAATATTCGAGTAATATGTTTTACGCATTTCGGCCAACAATATATGGATTGTTTGGTCACGTTTGAAATCGTGGCAACATGGACATCCATTTGAACATGTTACTCTCATACTATCTTTACAAACAATGCAATTTGCAACACATCGGTCACCAGATCCTTGAACGTTGTCATAGTGAATCTCGAGAAGTTCTTCAATGTTAATTCCTGTGAAATGATAAATTTTTGTTGCAAGAAACTCTGGTGCGCAATAATCCAACGTATTTTTTATTCTTGGATAAAGTTCCTGAATTTTCTTTAAAATTACTTCAAAGAGATAAACTAAATAATAAAATAAAATACATATTTAAATATACATGATTTACCTTTTGACATTTTTTAATACTTAATAAATTAAACAAATTCAAACAAAATATTTATTAATTTATTAACATATTTATTTCTGATTTAATATTTTCCACATAATCAGTATAATCCAAGGATTTTATTCCGAGTATTACTACTTTCCCATTTGAAAATATATTGACACATGATGGATTATATTTTTGAAGACGTAATGCTGGAAATATTTCTGGTTCAAATATACAATTCACCTTTCTTTGTAATTCATGTAGATTTAATAAATTTTCCAATATCGATTGTTACAGTAATTGATGGAATTTGTAAATCATGTATATTAAATTTCAAATCCCCAGTTTTTAGAGGTTGCTTACATCCCATTAACCGACATTTCCCCGATCTGAAAAATATTATCGGATACTTACCTGATCGATCTACAACTTGCTGTGGTTTTCCAAATGGGAATTTCATATCAGGTATAGAATATCTTCCTTTATAATTTATGTTACTCAACATTTTCAAATAATTTCAATTCAAGTAATTCTAAAAATTAAAACAAATATAAACAATTAAATAAATAATTAATAATAAAATGGAATTAAGAAATGATGCTGTATATCAAGTAGTTGGACCAAGTGGTTGTAAAAAGACTTTATTTGTATGCAATTTATTACAATCGAACTTGTTCAAATCAAAGTTTAACAAAATATATTGGTATAGAGGAGCTGACGAAGAACATGGACTTACTCAAAATCAATTCTGTAAATTGAAAATGACAATAATTAAAGGATTTGATAAAAATTGGTCATCTAGATTACATCAAGGCGATGTTATTATTATTGATAATCTATACCAGGAAGCTAATAAAGAAAAGGATTTTAATAATTTATTTACAAAAATTGTTCGACATATTAGAGTTACTGTAATTTTCATTACTCAAAACTTGCAACCATTAGAGATGCAACCATTATAGATTTCCTTGCTAGACAAGCTTATCGCAATGATAGAAAATTTTTAATTGATTCGTTTCAAGATGCAACAAAAGTTCCCCACGGATATTTGTTCTCTGACTTTACACAACAATGTCCTTATGAATTACGTATTAGAACTGATATTTTCAATGAGAAAGGTGTTAAGATTTATAAACAAAATTGAAATCTGAAAATAATTACTTGAAATGACGTTTAAAAAGTTATTGTTCAACGTGAAAAATCAACAAAGAAAAGGTTACAAAGAAAAGGGTTACTAAACGTAAAATAATAAAAACGAGTAAGAAGATTGTTAAAGATAAAAAGTGGATTAAAATATAAACAAAACAACTAGATGAAAAATGTATTTAATATGAAAGTTGAAAGTAGTCTACCATACTTTAATGCATTGATGAAGGCTCCTAATAATAAAAGAATGAATATTTTACAGAATTTTCCTTCATTTGTTATAGATGATCTAGTTGAAGTTATTGTTAATGTAGTTTGTGGTAATGTAAACATTACTAAAGTTAAAAAACTTGTATTACAAAAGCATAAAAGATCACTTTTATCTTTAGTAAACACTAAGAATCGTCGTCTTATGCAAAAAATAATATATAAATAAAATGGTGGATTTTTGGGGGCATTAATTCCAATAGTATTATCTGCAATAAGCGCAATTTCATCATTAACTTCTTAATGGGTACCAAGAATTCATTACCGGATAAACATAATTTAGATTTAAATATTTTGACAACTTGTTGTAATAATGAAGGAAACATTAAACAAAAATCGAAACACAGTGAAAAAGATAGAAAAAGTATGGACAGACCCAAAACATCCTGCTGGTTTTGGTTGTGTAAAAAAACTGGCGAAGGAAGTAGTTAATTCAAAGAAAGAAACTTAGAGTTGGTTACCTGGGCAAATGGCGTACAGTTTAAATAAACCAATGTTGAAGAAATTCAAAACCCGTAGTTATAAAACAATGGAAGTTGATGATTTATGGCAAATGGATTTGATGGAAATGATACCATTCTCTAAAATTAATAAGGGATACAAATATATTTTGACATGTGTTGATATATTTAGTCGATTTGCTCGTGCTATTCCAAAAAAACCAAATCGGCCAATGAAATGGCTGAAGCAATCAAGGAATTATTTATTGATGGCAAGCCTCGTAATTTACAAACTGATTTGGGTATGTAATTAAATTAATTAATTAAATTAAAATTATTCTTTAGGTAAATAATTTTATAATAGTAAAGTTAAAGAAAGTATCAAAGGAATAAATCATTACTCTGTATTTTCTCAATTTAAAGCTGCCCACGTGGAAAGATTTAATCGAACTCTAAGAGATCGCTTGAAAAAATATTTCGTATATAAAGGAAATAAAAACCTGGATAAATTTTTTACCGAAAGCAATTTATAGCTACAATTATTCGCCACATAAGGATTTAAATGGAATGCGACCAATTGATGTTTATTCAACGAATAATATGGATAATTGGATATCACAACAATCTGATTCTATCATTAAAAAGCCTAAATATAAAGTGGGTAACCATGTTAGAATAAGTAAAATCAGTAAATAAAAATATGTTGGTAAATATAAACAATAGTATGTTAAATGGCATGAATATGAAACTCCAACTTGGATATCTGAAAATTAATTAATTAAATAAATATTATGAAAGAAAACCAGTTTTATATGATTTTACCTAGTAATAGTTGTCCTCTTATTTTTTCCTAATAATGAAGCTAGTAATTTTAATGTCGAATTTCAAAATCATATTTACTTGGATCGTGAGTGGGAAGTTGCTTTGATTGATTTTACTTTTGTGTATAAAACATTTCCGTTTTATCGTAATTCTTATCTAAGTTATGAAACGATGAAGAGTGGTACTGAAATAAAATATTTGAAAATCAATAATCAAAATGAAACTTATGAATTAATAAATCCTAAACAAACCCCTGATGTTGATGTTTTTATTGAAAAATATGAGAACTTGGTTATTGTCTGTCCACATGTTCCATTTAAAGTAACATTCCCTGACATTCAACATGCGTTTAGTTTTGGATTAAAATCTTTATCCGTCATTAATGAAGATGATCATTGTCGATTAAAATTACCAAAATGTACAGATGATGGTGTTATGGAACAATTTTGGATAATTATAAGTTATGAAGAAAAAACAATATTTGAAAAATATTTTGAAGATAATTTACTCATAAAAACATTATCTGAATTACAAGGATATTTAATGTCATTTATTCCGTCTTCGTTTAAAGAACTAAAAATTGAAAACAATGAATTGGTTAAAATAAAACTTGCAGATAACATTTCAAAAATATATTTTGACAACAATTTAATCAAAACCTTAGGATTAAATAAACAAACTTATAGTGTTAAAGACGTTGTTGGTAATAAAGTTCCAAGATTATTACATCATCATTAACAAATGTTCATTTATTCGAATATTATTGAACCAATAACTGTTGGGGATGTTAGAGTTCCTCTATTAAAATCTTTTTGGGTTAAAAACTATGAACAAGGGGAAATTGTACAATTAGAAATGAAGAATCCAATTTATTTACCAATTTCAACTTCAACTATAAACAACATTGAAATTAATATTCGCGATGATAGTGGAAAATTAATTAAATTTAGTAAAGATACAAAAACACATTTATCAATACATTTTAGAAAAATAAATGAATAAAGAATTTTACATAAATCTACGGAGTAATAGTTGTCTTCTTACTCATCCAAATAATAAAGCTAATAAATTTAATGTTGAATTTCAAAATCCAATTTACTTGGAAGGTGAATGGCAAGTTGCTCTGACCGATTTCACTTTTGTGTACAATAATTTTCCATTTTATAACAACTCAAATATTAAATATAGTAAGAGTACATTACATACAAGTTATGAATATTTTTACTATAACGATGCAAAGAATGAATATACAATTAGTCACAACTCTATATTTTATCTAGTATACATTGATGGAAATACTTTAAATATTAATTGTAAATATTTTCCATTTAAAATTTCATTTGACAGTATTGCAGAAGCTCAAAAATTAGGATTTAATAAAAACGAAATAAATTTTTTTGAAAATTTGAATCAAATTAAAATTCTTTCAAATAATCGTAAAATAAAGTTTGGAACAATTCGATTAACTAGAAATTATTTTTATGATGTCGAGTATACAGATAAATTTGAAGAAAATTTAATCATTACTAATTTATCACAAATAAATGATCAATTAATGACTTTTTATCCGCATCCATATAAATCTTGCAAAATTGAACAAGGAAGATTAGTCAAAATTGAATTGGAAGATGATGTCAGTAAAGTAAAATTTAGTAAATTCTTGGCTCAAAGTTTGAGATTAAGTGAAGAATCATATTCAGAAAAAGTTATTGTTGGATTACGTTTATTAGAAATTTTGCAAAGTAATCAACAAATGATGATCTATACAAATATCATTGAACCTATTCTTGCTGGTGATGTTTTGATACCTCTATTGAAATGTGTATGGATTGAAAAACATAAAAACGATGATCTAGTTCAAATTATCGAGAAAAACCCAATGTATTTGTCTGTATTATCAACATATATAAACAATATAGAAATCAATATTCGTGACGATAGTGGAAAATATATATTTGGTAAAGAAGATAAAACTTTTCTTACATTAGATTTTCGTAAAATAAATGAGTAATCCTGACATTGTAAATTTTTATAGTAGTAGTCAATCTGGTGGAGAATTACCATATTTTATAGGTAAACAATATGGAACCGGTTGGTTGAAAACAATAGGTAGATTTGCATTACCTATTCTTAGACGTATAGGCAATTTCGGTTTGAAAACGGCAAATGATGTAATAAATAATAATTCTGATTTTTCACCTGCTTTAAAATCTAATGCAATATCTGAAATTAAAGAATCTTTACCTAGTGTTATGCAAACTTTACCTAGTGTTATTAATAAAGTAAGTAATGTTTTTAATCATGAAAATGAACATAAAGGAGGGACACTTAAACGTAGAAAGATTATGAAGAAACATATAAACAAAAGAATGAGAGGATTCGGAACTATATTTGAAAAATGATTAGTGCAAAATTTGAATTATGTCTTTTTAATAGACCATCCCCTCAAGCCGTGATTGAACATGGTTCATTTGAAGATATTTTCCCAATGAATTCAATAACTGACGCTGGTACCTCTTCGATTCAATTTTACATTAACAGATCACAAACAGAATATTTAGATTTGAACGATACTTTGTTATATATTCAGTTGAAAGTTGTAAATAGCTTAGGTGAAAATATTACACAAGAAGCTGACGTAACAGCAAACAATTTCTTTTTTCAAACTCTTTTTAAAGACGCTGAATTAGTTTTTAATTCTACTAAAATAAAAGGAGCAAATGATAGTTTTGCACACAAAGCCATATTTGAAACTATTATAAATTATAATCAAGATACTAAACATACATCTTTAGGAGGAATGGGTTACACTGAACATGATCTTATGCGAAAAACATGGATTGCAAAATCAAAAGCATTTTTATTATGTTCACCACTCTAATTTGATTATTTGATCAACTCAAATATTTATTACGAGGTGTAAGTGTCCAAATTAAATTAACAAGAACAAATCCAGAAAAAAGTCTGACATGTACTAAATTTGTACCTAAAATAGTATTGCTAGATGCAAAATTAATGGTTAGAAGAGTTCGTGTTGAACCTTCTGTTTTAGCGGGTCATCAAATAGGTCTTGCTACAAGAAATGCAATTTATCCAATGCGAAGCAAAGAAGTTGTTGAGTTTTCTTTACCTATTGGATCTTCTTCTTTTTATAAGGAACAAATATTTGGTGATAGACGATTACCTAATTTTATCCTTGTAACTTTCCAGGGAAATAAAGGATTTAGTGGTTCGTTTTTCGATACATTTACTATGTTTGATCACTTTAACGTTATGTCAATAACTTTAAGTAAAGGAAGTGATTATCGTGAAAAATATAGTCAAGATTTTGAAAATGATAATTATAGTACAGGTTATATGCAAAGTATTGTTAGGAATATGTGATATCTTAATAAAAATTTGAATTGTGGTATCAGTATGTCAGACTTTAGAAATAAGTATCCATTCTTTACATTCGTATTGGCGCCAGATTTCGATTTTAATCAAAGTCAGTTACCACAAAGTGGAAATTTAAGATTAGAGATAAAGTTTGGATCACCCCTAACTTAATCAGTTACTGTAATTGTATATGGAGTTTTTGAAAAGGAAATTCAAATTACTTCCAATCGAACAGTATTAGTTTGAACTATAAACCAGATTGAAATTTTTTAATTGTCAAGTATGAAGTAAGAAATTTTATTAATTATATATATATTTTTAATTATTATTAGCTCTTTTAAGATTGATTCTATTGGTAGAAATTATTGGGAAAAGATTTTCTTGGAGTTTTCCCTCTAGATAAAATTCCATATATCGATGTTAACAAAGCTTTGATTGTAAATACTCAATCATCTAATCTCAGTGGCGAACATTGGCTTGCAATTTATGCGAAACAAAATAAAATAAATGTATTTGATCCAATAGGTTTCTATTATCCCCCTATATTAATTAATAAACTAGAATCAATGTCAATGCCAATTGAATACAATCGAATTCGTTATCAAAATCCGATGACAAAAACATGTGGACAGTATTGCTTAGCTTGGTTAAAAACAATGAAAAATAAATGAATTTATTGAATAAAGTTTCTTTACAAAATTGATTTTTAATTATAAATGTAATTAAAGATGAATTATGTAATACGTATTACTTTTAAAGGATTAAGTTCAGAGGATTATATATATTTAAATGTTTTGATGTTATGTAATTAAGTGTGTTTTATAAACTAAATTTTAATTGGTCGATCATGTAACCACTTACATGTTTGTTAATATATATATAACTGAATGCATTTTTTAAAAAAATTCACTTTTATCAAATACTAAACTTTAGTAAGTTTTTTATCATATTTTTAATTATTTTTATTTTTAGAAAATGGAATCCATCAATAATATAATTCAAGAATTAAAATCATTAATAAAAATTGCCAACAAAAATGTTAAAACTCAGAGTCGCAAAAGTAAAAGAGTTAAATGTAAGTACTATTAAATTTTTACTATTATAAAATGATAATTTTTGAATTAAATTAAATATTAACATTTTATTAATTAAAACACAAAAATTTAAAAATAATATGATAAAAAACTATGACGAATAAAGTTAATTAAATTTTATTTAAATACATTTGGCTTCAATAATTTTCCAAATTGGTCGAATAGTCTGATTTCCTTCTTTATATCCTTGAATTCTTATTTTAATCATAAAATGTTCATTTTCTTTTTTATTTTAATAATTACATTCTTTTTCACAATTCATTAAAATTAATTGTTCATTAAAACTAATATCTTTGTTGATGGCCCGTAATAATTCTGTTATATTTTTTCGATCAATTTCTCCAATTTCACCAACTTTCATATTATATAGGCTTTGTTTCGATGTTGTTGGTTCCTATTAAAATTTATTAATAATATTACTTTTAATAAAAATACTTACTCTAAATGAATAGATGATTGGGAATTTTAAATATTCCATTGAATATTGTAAATAAAAAACTGGTGAATTCCTGCTTAAACTGAAAGTATTTATGGAATTTTCATCAAGAATTAACTTGACAGCTTCTTTTCTAACCGAGGTTTCTATAAAAACAATTAATGAATAATTACACAATATGAAAACCATTTACTTTTATTCATTTTATGATTTTAAACTATTTTAATCTACTTATATAATATTTTCAAAATAAAATTAACCAATCAAATTCATTAATTCATTGTGTGTAAAATTAATTTAATGTTTATATTTTAGTGATTTATTTTAATGATTTTTAATGATTTATTTTAATTATTTTATGATTATATATATTTAAATTTTTATTTTATTATAACAGGTAACCTTTACCCAAATTTTTGCAATTCTCCACAACACGATGGAAATTGTGATACGATTATGAAGAATTATTATTCTCATATCTATAACCACATCACCTATTATATTTGTCCCACATGTAAAACCACCCATAAAATGAATTATACCGACTTTTATTTAAACCATAAGGAACATTTAACACAGTTTAACTGTAAGCGAAAATATATTTTTAAATTACCATTGAGTGGTAGTAATAATAACATTAATAATAATAATAATAATATTAATAATAATAATAATAATAATAATATTACAAAAAATAAAAGAAAAACAAATAAAAATAATAATCCACGCTCTTCGAAAGTTCCTAAAATTATAGAGTAGGTAGATGTGTCCCATCTGGCGCACTTTTTGGTACCCCCCCCTGACAAAAACAAAACAAACTAATAAAAAGAAAAGAACATACATATTAAAATAAAAATATTTGAGTTCGGAAAAGGTAATTTCTCTCCAGGTTACTTACACCCATCAAGTAATTAGTTAACGAGAAAAAAAAACTGAAAATAGTTTGAGTTTTGTGTTGAAAATCAATAAACTTCATCCCGTTTGTACTTTTATTTAATACAGCGAATCACGAGGAGTCAGAAATTAACTGACTTGTTAAATAATAATAATCCAACGAACAATTTGATTTTAACATTGTTTTTAATAAAAAATTTTGGAACTTATTCTAAGAATTTATTGAGAAATATTTCGTGAACTATAAATTATATGCTTTAAGATGAAATTTGTTTTGATAATTTGTAAATAATGATTTATTTTTAAAATTAAAATTAGCTCTTCGTATAATTTATTTTTAGAACAGAATTATTAAAATTTGACAATTAAATAATAACTTTTGAAAATGAAATCAATGACTTCTAAATTTAACATTTTTTTTTATCAGAGTTTTAAGTATTAAAAATAAGGTAATAGATATAGGGTCAACAAATATAAATCTGATTTACTTAAGTCGTAAATTATTATTATTATTTATTGAAGCCATTAAGTGAACAAATACATGAATTATAGGGCAAAATTAAAAAATTTGATTGACATCGTGAAAAAAAAATGTATCAGATTAAAATTAAACAGACATTTTCATGTAAACATAATTCTACACAACGAACCAGTGTTTAACTTAAATAATTCTGTTAAGATTCTTAATAAAATTACCTAAAATTTACAATTAAAATAATTATTGTATATGATTGAAAATTTGAATTCTCGTAGTTGTACATAAGTGATTTATTTAATTCAATCAGTTGAATTCATCTTATTTTATTGTCAATGAAGAACTTTCTCAAATTAAAAAATTTTTATAAGCAATTACGTAAGTAATATATTTACATTAGTACTTGTACTTTCGAATTTTATTCTGTGTATAATAAGGTTATTTTTACATAAGGTAATTATTCAAAATTATTTTCATTATAAATTTAAATATCAAATATAGTTATTTGACAGGATTTAATTATTAATTCTTTTTATAATAATATAGTAATTAAACTTCAAAATGATAATTGTTTATTTTACTTTTAACTACTTTGTAACACAATTTTTAATTATTATTATTTTTCAAAGAAAATTTCAATTTATTTTATCAATTAATTTTTAGTGGTGATACAAATTATTAATATAATTCTTAATTAAATATAAATTATAAATTTTTTTACACAAATTAATAGACAATAATTATATTTTTCATTTTGTAACTTACTCAAACTAATTTATTAAAAAAGAAAAATAATAATAACTTTTATGATGTGACTATCATATTTTATTGATTTAACTTGATATGAATCTTTTCCACGTAACTATAGCAACCTATGTTATTAAATTTGATTTTAAAAATTTCGTTTTCAAATATCTTAGTTACATGTTATTCAATTAATTTCTTTGTAGGGAATCAACAAATAACTTATTGCATAAGTATGTATTTTTGAAAAATTAATCGATGAGAAATAAATCAATAAGTATTTTCATTTTGTACTTAACTCAAAATAATTTATTAAAAAGTTAATTTCCCGATGTGACCATCATATATTATTGATTTATCATGATATTAATCTTTTCCATGTAACTATAGCAACCTGTGTTATTAAATTTGGTTTTCAAACCTATTAGTTATATTTTATTTCTCTGTGAGGAATTAACTAATAATTTATTGCATAAATATATATATATATATATATTTTGAAAAAATTAATCGATGTGATATAAATCAATAAGTATTTTTCATTTTGTAATTTTCTTGATATTAATGATTTTCATGAAACTATAGCAACCTATGTCATTAAATTTCATTTTCAAACATCATATTTATAATTTATTCAATTTAAATTTATTAAAAATTTCAATTTGGATGTAATTTTTTAGTATAAACAATCGATTTTAATTAGTATAAACGAATGATTTTGAGGTATAAACAATCAATTATTAATTAAATTATTATTAAAATATTATCATAAGTAAGTTTACTTTTTATGTATATTTAATTAACTATTTGTTTTTTAGTGAATTATTGCTATACATATAAATTTTGCGTAGCTATCAGTCACGAAGATGTTCACTACTGTGAACTTGTTACATCATCATATTTCAAGATAAATGATGCTGGTTTCCTTGGTTATGTGTGTCCAGAATGTCTCACAATAACATCTGGTAGATGGTCAATGTTTTTACAAAAACACGGGCATCACCTCAGACAATTCGGAGAATCGAAAAGTAGTATTGTTGCTAAAAGTACGTGTATGTATAATATAACTAACTATTAATTTTCTTTTTTTAGTATTGTCAAAGAGGACAACCCTTCAAGACACTTTGCATATTGATAAATATGATACAAGTTATCTTTTGATAATTTTTAATGATTTTTAAATTATTAACTGTTAGATACTTTTAATATTCAAGATTCAAGATCGAGTAATGAAAGAAATGAATATAAAAATGGTAATTTTTTACTTTTATTTAAATTATTAATTATTTTTAATTTAGATGATTTAAATGTTCACATTGAAAACATAGATGATAGAATCTTTTACGAAACAAATTTTGCCGAACTTGAAAATATCTCTACTGTAAATGTTAAATGTGAGTTTTTTGTTATTACAATCAGAATTATTTAACTTTTTCATGTTTCAGGTAATCTTTATCCGAAGTATTGTCAATCTACAAGCCATGATAACAACTGCCACAATAAAATGAATCGATATTATCAAGTGAATAATTATTATATATGCCCTGTATGCCAGACCCAAACCTCTGACCTATACCTTAAATTTTATAATGACCATAAAAATCACTTGACTCAATTTTATACAGATAAAAATCATTGTTTAAACACAGTTTGAAACGAAAAAGCACCATAAAATCTGAAATACTTGAAAAAATATTTATTAAAGATGATTTACAAATTGGACTAGGGTTAAGTGACATTATTGTTGAACCAGAAATTGAATATGATTTACTACGCTCACATCGAATTATAAAAGTGAACATCGGAAGATATAATGTTAAGGAAATAGTTCTTCCATCTTCTCTTTTTGAAAAATTAAAAATTACATTAAATGAAATGAAACATTCAAAAGTTCAATTTGGAGTCCAAGTAGAATTTGAGAAAGATGGGGAACTCAAAGTAGTTAGTATATCAAATCGCGCTGCTTCAGTGACTACAACTTTTCTTGATGAGGGTATAAAGAAAATAAATGAAAAGATTGTTGAACGAACAGAATTAGGAAGTAGTTGGAAAATAAACCGAATAATAGAAGTAAATTTCAAGGTAACCAAAGTTTCTAATATATCTAGGTTATCTGGACATAGTTATATTCCAACACCTAAAGCTCTATTAGGTAAAAAGGCAATAGTTAACGTACAAAATACAGATAATTTATGTTTCATATATAGTGTTTTGGCTGTATTAAAATCTGATAAAATCAAGAAAGATAGAGATAGACCAAGAAAATATTTACCGTATATGAATGACTTGGTATACGATCCTAACGATATGCCAATGAAACTGTGTGATATTCCAACTTTTGAGAAGAAAAATCCTGGTTTAGCAATTAATGTAATGATTTATAATAACGAAAATTTTGAGGATAGAGAAGAACTTATAATGAAGCATCCATATTTAAATATAATTCACCGAACAAAAGTATCTGGAATGGATCCAATTTATTTATTATTGATAAAGGAGGGTGAAAAATATCATTATACAGCAGTAACTAATTTACAATCCTTGATAAATTGTCATAAAAACAATGATTGTAATGTTCGAATTCGTTGCAAATGGTGTGAAAATTGTTTAAATGGATTTCGTAAGCCAAAATCCTTTGAAAAACACCAAGAGTTATGTAAGAAAAATCAGTTGGGTACTACACTATATACATTACCAAAAGATAAAGATAAATATTTGCAGTTCAAAAACTGGTCAAAAACGATAACATGACATTTATTTTCAAAAACATTTGCCAATTTCTGCTGGACTCTTAATTATCAACAGCTTCACTGGTATGACAAGTTACCATCATTTCATTGGTCAGAACTGTGTTTATGAATTTTTGAAGAAGGTTTCAGATATAGGAACAAACATTGTGCTACCATATTATAAAGAAAATGGGAAAAAGCTAATGTTACCACTTACTTTTGACGAAGAATATTTATTTGATAATTGTGAATACAATAAACCCTCCAACTGCGCGGTAGATACGTTCCACAAAAACAACGCGCAAACCGAAACCACGCACTGTGAACCCGATTTTATATGTAATTATGGGGTTAGGTTCCAGATATTACAAAAATATTAAAAAATATAATAAAAAGTCTTTATTCAACGACTAATATACATATTTACATTTATATAAACATAAAAACTAATAAAAGCAGTCTCAATTCATTGCTTTTACATAATTAATATTACTATTATAAAAATTAATAAAAATTTAACATAAATAAAAATTATAAAAAACAATACAAGAACTAAAAAACAGTCTCAATTCAACAACTAAACATAAATAAAAATTAACATAAGTAACGTTATATTAATCACTGATACATGCTGATGAGCTTGATTCTATTGGCTGTGATTGTATATTTTTTGGAAAAAAGCTTGTTAACACTGATTGCTTACCAGCTTTTTGTTTTTCTTTATAAATTTCAGCATATGGTGCTAAAGCTGCTGTCAGATTTCTCCGAAATTTTAAGGCACGCTCCATATCAGGGTCCATATTAAGAGCTTGCTGTTCAAGTTGACTACCAAGTTTTAAAAAACTTGATAGTTTTTCGGTAGTAAACTTTTTTATGCTGGATTCGTTCATATTGTGTCTCTTAGCTAAAACAGACATTTTTTCGCCATTTTCTAATTGCTTCACAATTTCAAGTTTTGCCTCTAACGTCAATATTTTTCTTTTGCCAGCTTTTTCCATTATTATATATAAGGTGTAGAAATTATTAAAAACCTATTAAATCAAAATGAGTATTAAATCAAAAATCAAAAATTTTATTTATACTTACTTTATAACACTCTTTAATTGATGTAATAATTTTTTTTACGGTTATATCTAATGCACACGAATAAGATATTTTTGAAGTTAATACTAATATATTTTTAATTAAATAAATACTTGTATAAATATCTATTAATTAAAACTATGTAATTTTACATCCTAATCCTAACCACATCAGTAGAAAAATGAAACTGCCTTTATTATTTTTATATAAAAATACAGTGCATCGAAATACGATGAATCACTATTTTCACTACCATATGTATTCGTAGTTTTACGGGATTCACCATAAAAAATTAAATTGACATGATTTTTCTTGTTAAAATAGACAAAAACAAAAAAAAACCGCGCAGCTACGAAATTTTTAGCGCGCAGATCGAAATTTTGGTATTAAAGGTTTGGCCGCGCAATTGCGAAATCGCGCAATAAAAAACCGCGCAGTTGGAGGGTTTACTGTATTGTTATTTGTGTAATAAGAATATAGTAGATAAGGTTAGAGACCATGACCATTTTACAGGAAAATATATTGGTCCAGCATGTAAAAGTTGTAATGTTAATAGGAGCATCAAAGAATTATTACCTGTAGTGTTTCATAATTTACGTGGGTATGACTTACATCATATCCTTAAGTATGGAATAAATCAATTTCCAAATTGGAACTTATCATGTATTCCAATTAGTAGTGAAAAGTTCTTATCGCTTATGGTATATGTTGGTAAGCTTAGAATACGTTTTATTGACTCTTACCAGTTTGTTAATGACTCATTAGCTAGGGCTGTGAAAACTTTGACTAGTTTACCATTAACAAAATCTGTTTTTACTGGTACCATTGTTAATGAAAAAGGTATTTTTCCGTACAACTTTGCCACTAGTTTAGAGGTCCTTGAAAATACTTATGAACTGCCTCCAATCTGAGAAGGAGTGAGTGAAATTGAATATAAGAAAGCTCAATTAATTTGGACTGAAACTAAATGTGTAAATTTACTTGACTATATGATGATATACTTGAAACTCGATTGCTTTCTTTTAGCTGACTTTTTTCAACAATTTCGGGCGAAATCTATAGCTCATAATAGTTTAGAGCCTTTAAATTATTTTGGTATTCCTGGAATGTCTTGGAGTTCTGCGTTAATAACTTTAGATAAACCCATTGAACTATTGCAAGACATGGAAATTTATAATTTCTATGAGGGTGGTATTCGTGGAGGTCTTACTTTTGTTAATAAACACTTTGTAAAAACTGATGAAACCACTGAGTTGCTTTATATAGATATTAATAATTTATACGGTTGGGCTTTAAGTCAACCTTTACCTTGTGGCAAATTCAGTTGGATACTTGATGGTTTTGATTCAATATTATCTGATTGTTTGACTTTGAATCTTGAATCTTTGTCATATGGGTTTACTCTTGAAGTTGATCTTGAAATTCCTTCTGTACTTCACGATAAGTTAGACGACTTTCCTATTGCTGCTGAGAAAATGAAACCTGAGGGATCAAAGGTTGAAAAATTGTTATTGACTCATTACCCAAAAAAGAATTATGTGATTCATTGGCGTTTACTAAAATTATACTTGTCTCTTGGTGTTAAGGTTACTCGTGTGAATCGAGCTGTAAGATTCAAACAGTCTCCTATTTTTAAAAACTACATTGATACCAATACAGAGTTAAGAGCAAAAAGTACAAACACACTAGATAAAAATTATTATAAGCTCCTAAATAATAGTTTGTATGGTAAAACTGTCGAAAACCTGAAAAAAAGAATGAATTTAAGATTATGTAATACAGAAAAGAAGATGATTACATATGCTTCTAAACCAACCTTTCAAAGAAGTATCAAAATTGCTGATGATCTAATTGCTGCTTTGTTAAATCCTGACTCAGTATGTTTAGATCGACCAAGTTATATAGGACAATCAGTGCTTGACTTGTCGAAACTTCGAATGTATGAGCTTCAGTATAAGGACTTGGAAAAATATCGACAACAATTTAATTGTGATATTAATATAGTTGCTGGAGGTACTAACTCTTTCTTCTTGGAGATTAAAAATTGTAAACTAAATATTCTTTTGTCTGAAATGGTTAAGGATAATCTTTTGGATACATCTAATTACCCTTCTACTCATCCGCTTTATTCTAAAAAACTTGATTCGGTCATTGGAAAATTTAAGGACGAAAGTAAGGGAGAAGGTTATGACGAATGGGTTTTCCTTCGACCCAAATGTTATAGTTTGTTAGGTAAATCTTCTTGTCTAAAAGCTAAGGGTATATCATTAAAGGATACCGATCTAGCACATAAAACTTATAAAGAGTGTTATGAGAAAAACTCCACCTTTTCTGTACCTCAATTTTGTATTGGTACAAACAATCATCAACTTTATAGTTTTAAAACTTCAAAGGTTGCACTAACAAACAAAGAGGATAAAAGGGTTTGGGTAGAAAAGAATGAAAGCCTGGCATACGGTCATTATATGATTGAGACTGACAATGAATAAAGATAATAATTTTCAACATGATTATCCGACAGCACGTCCAACAGCACATCCAACAGCCTATCAAACAGATCATGTAACAGCTCATCCAACTGTTCATTGAATTAATAAATGTATACCTATATACGTTCTTGTTCTTATTCATTATTTTGTAATTTTTTGTGTTTACATTATATTTTAGTTTGTTTTGTTTTTGTCAGGGGGGGGTACCAAAAAGTGCGTTAGATGGGACACATCTACCTACTTTATAGATACTATTATACTTTCTGACTCGGACGAATCAAAGATGGTTGATGATGTAATAATCATTTCTGATTCAGATGATGTTTTTCCTGTTGATATTCCTTCTGTTATTGTTAATCAATATGGTGGCTCGATAGTACCTATTGTTAACTTCGATTTAAACAAATCACATGCCATTGTTAGAATGGATGTTTCGAATTTAAATTTAAAGTTAATTACAGTACCCACACAGTTAATTAATAAATTAAATAATGTTATCAATCAAATGGGATCTGTTAAGATTCAATTTTGTATTGATGTAGAGTTTGAAAAAGATGGAGAATTTCAATCTTTCATCATTTCAAACTCTGCTAGAATAATGAGTGATTCATTTTTAGATGAAGGTGCTACTCTTCTTGATGAAAAAATAACATTAATTAATGATAAAAGTAGTAACTGGGTTATAAATAAAATAAAAGAAATTCATTTTGTTCTTACCAAGTTTTCACAAATAAATCGGCTGAGTGGTCATGGATTTATTCCAACACCATTATCATTATTAAATAAACATTTTACTGTAAATGTTGCTTATTCCGATAATTTATGCTTCATTTACAGTATTTTAGCTATTTTAAATCATGAAAATATAAGTAACCATCATAGAAATGAAACCTTTAGCTATAACACTTCTGAACTTGACTTTTCACCTTCGGATTTACCTATGAAACTTTGTGACATTCCAAAATTTGAAGCTAAAAATCCAAATCTTTCCATTTATGTCCTTACGTATGATGAAAATAATTTAATTAATGATTTTTCTAATCCTGAAGTTTTCAAACACCCTTATGTCGAAGTAATTCATCGTTCTAAAGTTGTTGGGGGACAACCTATTAATTTAATTTTATTAAAAAGCCTTGATTCCTATCATTATATCGCTGTTACTAAATTAGATAGGCTTTTCAATTATAGGAATCATTCTTTTACTGACACTAGAGTTCAAAGTATATGGTGCCATCGATGTCTAAATGGTTTTCGCAATATAATTTCATTAAATAAACATAAAGGGTTGTGTGATAAAAATCAATTAGGCACAACTCTTTATACATTACCTTTAAATAAAAACTTGGAATTTAGGAATTTAGATAAAACCGTTACTCCTCCTTTCGTCCTTTATGCTGATTTTGAGGCTATCTTACCTTCAGGTGACATACATTTTCAAATACATATGCCGATTTTGGCCGGTTTACTTTTAATTAACAATTTTACAGGTAAAAAATCCTATAAGAGTTTCCTGGGTGATGATTGTGTAGTGAATTTTCTACAAGAAATAAATAATATTTCAATTAAGACTGTTTTACTCTTTTATTAAAATAATTATAAAAAGAAAATATTATTAAGAAACTCAAACATTCTTTCGTTTTCTTCGGCAACTTGTTGTTATTTGTGTAATAAGACTTTATCAGTACAGGTTAAGGACCATAATCACTTTACTGGAAAATATTTGGGATCAGCTTGTTCCAAATGTAATATTTCTCGACAAATAAGGTTTGAATTTCCAGTTGTTTTTCATAATTTGAGAGGGTATGATCTTCACCATATCCTCAAGTATGGTATGAGTGATTTTAACAGGTAAAAAATAAGTTGTATTCCTGTAACAGATGAAAAGTTTCTTTCTTTGTCAGCAAGAATCAGTGGATTAACTGTAAAATTCATCGATTCTTGTCAATTTATTAATAGTTCATTAAGTAACGCAGTTAAAACATTGACCACTCTTCCTTTAACTCGTTCGGAATTTGTAGGTAGTATTATCGATACTAAAGGTATTTTCCTTTATAACTTTGCAACTTCTCAAGAAGTTTAAGAAACTACATATGTACTTCCACCTATTTGGGAAGATGTAACTGAAGCCGAATATAGTAAGGCTCAATCTATTTGGGAAGAAACCAACTGTAACTCTTTACTAGATTATATGATGGTTTACCTCAAACTTGATCTTTTTCTTTAGGCTGACTTTTTCCAGCAATTTCGTTCAAAGTCCTTAACTCATAACCAATTGGAACCACTTAACTTTTATGGAATTCCCGGTATGTCTTGGGCATCGGCTCTTATGACTCTTGACGAACCAATTGAACTTCTAACTGATATGGAGATGTATAATTTTTTTGAAGGGGGAATCCGTGGTGGATTAACCTTTGTAAGTAAACATCACGTAGTATCTGATGACAACACCGAACTGCTTTACATTGACATCAATAATCTCTATGGTTGGGCTTTAACTCAACCATTACCATATGGAAATTTTGAATGGGTCACTGATACTAATCAATTAAATAATTTAATTAGTTTTTTGAATAAGGATCTTGAATCACTGTCATTTGCTGTCACATTTAAAGTAGATTTAGAAATCCCATCATTTCTTCATTATAAATTTAATGATTTTCCAGTAGCTGCTGAAAAGATGTGCGCTCATGGTTCTAAGGTTGAGAAGTTAATGCTAACGCATTATCCAAAGAAGAATTATGTTCTTCATTGGAGACTTTTGCAGCTTTTTGTTTCTTTACAAATTAAAATTACACATGTACATAGAGCTATTAAATATAATCAAAAATCAATATATAAAAAGTATATAGACACTAACACACAACTTAGAGCGCAATCAACCAATGACTTAGATAAAAACTATTATAAACTTTTAAATAAAAGTCTCTACGGAAAAACCGTTGAAAATCTTAAAAAACGAATTAATTTAAGATTATGTAATTCTGCAAACAAATTAATTAATTAATGGCTCAAAACCAACTTTTCGGAAATCATTTAAAATCGACAATGATTTCGTCTCTGTGTTATTAAATAAGGAATCGGTGTGTTTAGATCGACCGAGTTACATTGGACAAACTTTACTCGATTTATCTAAATTTAGGATGTATCAATTACAATATATAGAGTTAGAAAAATATCGAAACGAATTCACTTGTGAAATTAATATAGTTGCTGGGGACACCGATTCCTTTTTCTGGAAATTAAGAATTGTAAGTTAGACATTCTTTTATTTGCTATGGTTCGTGATAGTCTCTTCGATACTTCTAATTATGACCCAAAACATCCCTTGTATAGTAGGAACATTGATTCTGTCATTGGAAAGTTCAAAGACGAGAATAAAGGACTTAAATACAAGGAGTGGGTGTTCCTTCGTCCAAAATGTTATAGCCTCTTGTCTGAAGTTGAAAGTATCAAAGCTAAGGGTATAACATTGAAGGGTACTGACTTAAAAAATAAATCATACCTAGATTGTTATAACAAAAACTTAATTTTTTCTGTACCACAAACTCGTATTACTAGTAAAAAACATCAATTATTTACAATTAAAAACAGTAAAACTGCATTAACAAATAAGGATGAGAAAAGGGTTTGGGTGGGGAAAAATATAAGTGTAGCATATAGTCATTATAGGGGAGGTGATGTGGTTTTAGGTAACAGTCCAGAAGAATTTTCGGAGTTTAATGAAGAATATGACGATTATGAAGAATTTTGAATGAATAAATTATTTGAAAATATTCTTTGTTTTTGTATATTTTTGTTGATGTTTATAATTTTTATGTTTTTAATTTAGTATTATTTTTATTACATTGAATAACTATTATTAGACTTAAATTTTAAAAATAAATAAATTAAAAAAAATGTTAATAATAAAATAATAATAATATTAATATAAAATAATAATAATAATAATAATAATAATATAAAATAAATAATTAAATGAAAATAAAAATTAATTATTTAATTCACTTCATTAAAACAAACAATTAAATTTAATAATAATATAATTAAAATATAAATAAATAATATTAATGACTTGAACAAATAATTAAAGTAAATAAAAATAATAATGATTTTTAATCGAGCAAATATATTTAGGCTTTTTAGTTGACAGTCGATTTGAGCCAATTTTATGGGATTTTAAGTATGAAAAAATACTTAGGCTTTTTATTCGATATTTTTAGATTCTTTAATCAAGTTTGAGCCAATTTTATTAAAAAAGTACTACCAATCATAGGCGATTTAAGCCAATTTTTATTTTAAATGCTTTTTGATCGAGAAAAAATACTAATACTTTTTTATCATGAATTAAGAATTTTTTTAAATTTAAACATTTAAACAAATTATTTAAAAAAAAATTTTTGTTCATTAAAACAAATAATTAAAAAAAAATTTTTTCATTCATTAAAACAAATAATTTTAAAAAAAAATTAACTCCCCCCTAAAAAAAATTTTATGGTGGGGGGTCTCGGGATTTTTTCAAGCCAAATATCCACGGGGCATAGTCCTCACATGTCACTACTGGTTATATCTATCGGTAAGTTTAATATTAATTTATTTTCAAAATATAAAAAACATTTCAGATGATGATATGATTCCGGCAACTTACCCAATAATTGTTTTGGATGATAAAGTGGATAATGCCCCCACTTGTATTGATGATGACGATTCATCTGATGATAATATTGATGCGGATTTATGTTAGTAATTTATTTATTTTTAAACTTTATTTAAATATATTAATTTACATTAAGTACATTTTTAATAATTTAACGAATTTTAATAAAATTCTAATGAAGTTATTTTTTTTTGAAAATTATGAAAAGTATAAGATTTTATGAAAAGTTGATTATTGAAGAATTTATGAAACTTTTATGAAATCATACAGAGTTGATTCTTAACTAATTCTAGGGAATGATTTCGGTGAATAATAAAAGGTCGTTTTTATTTAATTTTAGGTTAATAAATATCTATTCTTTATTAACAATAAGAAAAATAATAATAATAATAGTCTACAGTAAGCATTGAAAACGATATTCATTTTATATTATAATAATCCTTATTTGATGTGATAAAAATAATAATCTACAGAAAGCATGCAGCTATATTTTGAAAAAATAATATTCATTTTATATGATAATAATACTTATTTTATATGATAATATTAATAATATTTTTTGTGATAATAATAATAATAATAATAATAAGTATAATAATAGTCTCCAGAGGAAATATTTTGAAAATGATATTCAGTTTATATGGTAATAATATTAATTTTATATGAAAATAATAATAGTCTACAGTAAGCATGTAGCTATTCACCCTATAATTTGTTAATAATCATAATATTAGGTTGCAGTGACATGCAGCTATTCACCCTATAATTTGAAACATTTATTATTATACAGGTTTTTATGTAATAAACTTGCATAATAATAAATGATGCGCGAATGTTGCAATAATTATGCAAAACAAGTGCAAAGCCACGTCTAATACATTTGACTAAATAAGAATTATCATTTATTATACAATTCTTTATGTTATAGACTTGTATAATAATGAAAGATAATTTTATGAAATATTGTTTTATTATTATTTTATCAGGTAAATTTTACACAAAATATTGCATGATCTCAAAGAATTATGGTGAAATATGTCACCAAAAAATAAAAAAATACTATGTCCAAAGATTTAATTGCATTAGGTTTTTTATTTGCCCTGTAATCAAAACATCCCAGCCCATAAAATACAAAGCTTTTTATAACATTCACAAAGACCATTTAGATTCATTTAAAATAAATAAAAAGGATCTGTTTCGTATCAGTAATAAAAATAATGTAAAAATTATGAATATTATAAATAATAATAATATACTTCCAACAAAAATAACTAAAAATAAAAGACCTGCTGAACATAGGGCATCTAAAATACCAAATAAACTTATAAAAATTGAAGTCATCGAAATCAGTGATGACGAATCAATAAATAATGTAGATATTGATATTATTAATAATGCAGATATTATAAATAATGCAGATATTGGAAATAATGTAGATATTATAAATAATGTAGATATTTATATTATAAATAATTTATATATTATATAATAATAATAATAAAAATAATAATAATAATAATAATAATAATAATAATAATATAAAATAAATAATAAATTAAATAAAAATAATAATTATATTAAAAAATAAAATTAAAAAATAAAATAAAAATAAGCAAATAATATTATTGACTTAATTAAAAAAAATTGTTAAAGTATATAAAATAAAAATAAAAAATAAATAAATAAATAAAAAATATATATATTATGAGTCATGGTTTTTGTTTAAATGACCTTGAAATTTTTTGAATGACTCTTTACTATTATTAACATAAAATTTGTTTGGAATTCTATTTAAGGTTTCTTAAAATAAAAACTCGAATCTTTCTTTAATTGAATTTTCCGTTCTGGATTTTAATTGTAAAACCCAAACGTATCGAGTATACAAATCAATAACTGTTAGAATATATCTATAATTTTTATTATTTTTAGGATTTACAGTTTAAATTAAATCTGCTGATCAAATATCATCTTTATTGAAAACTTTTATTTTTAAATATTTTTTAGGTTTTCTATATTCTTTATGCAATTCTGTTGCAAAAGCTTCTTGCTTGTGTAACTCATTCGCTAGAGTAGTATTTTTATTGTCTGAGTATTTTGGTATTTCTTCACCTAACATTATCTTTGTTTTCACTGCTAATTTTCCTATAGGTCTTGAAAATCTTTCAGAAAATGTTGGATTTTGAATATCATTTAAATCTTGAATCAAATCAATATCTGCTTTTTGATGAGAACGAATATCTTCTTGACGATACTCCATGTCATGTTTTAAAGTCGCTGCATCAACTCTGTTAACTGGTTCTTCTCCGGGCTTAGGATTATCATTTTCATCAAGTCTTATATCTAAACGAGTTCCTGGCGGAACATCACTCAAGTTTCAAAAGAGTCTCACTATATTTTAAGGAATCATTAAAGCTGATTAGACTTTTCTGAACAATCTCCATATTCTAATCCTAACGAACTTGAGAAACGTGCTGCGGATTGTCCATCTATTCATTTTCGTTTTTACCATTGGGATTGGTTCCTTCATTAAATTTCTCTAATGAAGTGATAGACTTTAGGAGGTTCCCGAAATTTGAAGGTGTTGCATTTACTAAATTCATTAAATAATGAGACTTGATTTCTTGTAATAAAAATTCTTTTAATAAATATAATTTCACTCTATCGTATTTTCTCTTTTCGATTTAACCGCCTTTTAAAGTCATTTAGCTTGGTGCTTCTAGGAATTTTTACAACTTTGAATTGCATTTTGTATTGATTACATCATATGTTTCATTTCAAAGTTCTTTGATTCATTTTTCTACAGTTTTCTATGATATTTTGCATTAAAATTTATTCTTAATAGTAGCTCATGATTTTGTTGTGTTATGATATGAAATATTTAAAATTAAAACAAAATATTTAATAAACTACAGTGGAAAATTTGGAAACGAGAACTTTAAAATGTAATTTCGCCAATGATATGAGTTTTATAGGTTTAAAAAGGTGCTATTGGTTTTTTTAGACAGTTTAAAATGTTCCATTGGTCTTTTTGAGACGGTTTAAAAGATGCCATTGGACAAATTAAACAATTTCTTACTCAAGGGTGGTCTTTTTAGGCGGTATTGTTAGAGTTTTGAGCCCGGTTCTCCCTATATTTCCACTACTCATGTTCCCTACAAGTGCATGACACATGTTTAGTTAACAAGGGCATATACTTTTCAAACTCACATCAAATGTTAATAACAAAGACACCTGTTTGAACATTGTTTTAATTTAGATTGATATAATTAATTTTGTTGGGAGTCTTATAAATAGAATTAATCCCCCCTAACCCAAATTTCTCATGTTTTCAATGTTACTATCTCTGAATGAATAATTTTTATCCAGATATCCCGCTCGTAATGCTTTACCAACGCTATCATCCGCGATCCCATCATTTGCATTTCAAAAATAATAATAATTTTTAAAAGATCATTATGACATGTTTTTTGGAATTGTATTTAGAGGGCAATTCTTTCAAACCACGACTTATTTGAAAAATTTTTTAATAATAAGTGTTAATTCATGTGAGGAAATATTTTTAAGTATTGTTTTTGAATACCATATTGTACTTATTTTTGCACGTTAACTTATATTAGAGATGTTTATGGTAGGTCTTATTTTCTGGGTAAGTCTTATAGATAGGAAAACTTTATTTTAATGTAAATGTATTTAAATAATAATCTTATAAAAGTTGAAAATTTTAAATGTAAATTAGTTAAAGTTTTGTTTGAAAAATGTAGGGAATTGTAACTTGAGTTCTGAATGTGAAATTTGTTTAAATATTAAGCATGTAAATGATAAAATTTTAAATGTAATTTTCCAAAGATTGCAAAAATGTAAATTTGTGGTTAAAAATTGAGTTTAAAATATGTCATTAATATTTTCATATTAAAATAAACCAATGTCGAAATTCACTGTATTGAATTCAAAAGAAGGAGAAAAGATTTTCGGGAAATCTTTATGTGAAAATTATTGTCTTAATAGTTAAAATAAAACTATAAAGCGTCAATTAACTGAATCTTCATGTGGAATATCTTTGCTGTCGGCAATTGAAATGCTTGATACCTGAAAATTAATACAGAAAGTTGTTCTTTAGAAAGTAAATCATCATATTATGGAGAAAATGTTGAAGGATTTAACAATAATAAATTATCTATCCCAGATATAGAACCTGATATAAAATATGATATGATAAATTTGTCGAATGTAAAATTGGATATAAATCAAATAGGATGCATTGAGGAAATATTTAAAAGTGTCCAATCTTTATTTTATATTATTGAATTTTATGAATCTTGTTCAAAATTAAATATGTCGCTTAACTCCAAAATTCAGTACAATGGATTTAATGCTTGTTCTAAAATTTTGATAGATAATCCTTCTCTGGTACGTATTGAATTAAAATGAATAATGTTTACTGAAGCTGTATTACCACCTTTAAATCAAGCCTCATGCTGTGGCAATAATTTGAAAATCTTACATTTAAAAAACTCAAATATTTTCTCAATAAATGCATTAAACTTAACTTTGTCACTTAATCTGAATACTCACACGATGAGCTTCATTTAGCCTAGAATTGAATGGTGCCTTCAGATGACAACCAATTTTGATCATTGCTCAAAGTCAATAGGCATATCGAATTTCTTGATGTTCAAAATAATTCAATTAGGGACATTTTACTGAGTCTTATTTGTGATGGACTCTGTGAACAATTTCCACCTCAACAATGTGGTAATCAGAATCAAGTGCCTAATTTCAACTGAAATAATGAGGGAAATCAAAGATTTCAGGGAAACTGTGGTAAAGATAATAACTTTAATCGATCCCAACGACCGAACAATCAGGATTATCTCAATTCATCACAAACCACCAACACCTTTATAAACAAATAATAATATTACATTCTTTTTAATTAAAAATAATGAACGAAAGAGATATTATTTAATTAATTTTAAAAATAATTAAAGTTTATTTTTACAGTTTATCCTAAAATATTTATTGACTAACATAGAGTTAATAACTGTTTTAGATTTGTATGATGTATTAAAAGTTATGGTAACCGAAGATAATCAAATTATTGATTTTTGTAATGATAATATTAACAAGACCAATGATAATTCTATTGACGAAGAACTTGATGAATCTTATGTCGTGTGTGAGGATATTTAGGCATAATTATCAACGGATATAAAATTAGGTTTTAAAATGATAAAAATTTAAAATAAGATTTATATTAACTTTTGATAAATTAGATAAAAACATTTTAAAGTATTTGATGATAAATTATTATAGAAAGTTTATCAAAGACTATGCTAAGAAAGCAATAACTTTGAAGGAACTGAGTGGAAAAAAGAATGTGAAATTAATATGGACAGAAAATTGTGAAAAGGCTTTTGAAGATAAGAAGAAAGCATTAACATAATCACCTGTTTTGGGATATCCAGATTTTACAAGAGATTTCATACGAGATACAGACGCTAGTTTCGATACAATTGAAGCTGTACTATCACAAAGAGATAATAATGGTTACGAAAAGGTAGTAGCATACGGGTCACACTCAATGAGTAGTAATGAGAAAGGGTATTGCATTACAAGAAAGCTGATCAAAATTTACTCTTTTTGTCAGCATTTTAATCATTAACGACAAAAGATTTACGTCGAGAACGGACCACAAAGCAATTACGTTTATGTTATCTACGAAAAAGCCAATAACTGCGCAATTTCAGACGTGGATCAATTATCTCAGTAGTTTAGAAAATGTAGTAAAGAAAGAGAGTGTATCACGCAAATGCAGATGCAGTATCGAGAAGTACTTGTGGGACTTGTACACAATGCCTACTGAGTCATGAGAATACACAGACTGAAAAAATAAAAACACGGCGTATAAACATGGTGGATAAAATGGAACGTTGTAAATAACATCAAGACGATGAAGAAATTAGACAAATCAAAGAGAATATAGCACAAGGGTCGTGTTTAAAATACATGTATGAAGAAGGGGTGGTAAAGACAATAGAAGGAACATTATGGGTGACGAAGAACAAGAAATGATAAAAGAGATGCGCGTCTTACTACCACACGTAGGAGCTGAAAAGTGTTAAAATATATAGCTGACTATTATGATATGAAGGATATAAAAGAATCGGTGAAAGAAACAATTAAGGCTTGTGAACCATGTCAAATGACAAAGGTAGTTACGACAAAAACCAAGGAAGAGACAATTAAAATTACTGCAGCCAAACCATAGAAGATAGTATACATAGACCATTCCCAGAGACGTTTAGAAAAAAAAAGTATATTCTTGCAATAATTATGGCAGGCAATGAATAAACAGAATGAGAACACAATAAAGGATACGATGAATAAAAAATGGATTTTAAAGTTTAGAGCACCAAAAGATATTCATGTAGATTTTGGAAAACCATTTGAGTCAAAATTTATAAAGGAACATTTATCTGTTATGAGTAGTACAAATCCTCGAAATTGGGTCAATGTTTTAAAAAGAACGATATATGGATGTAATTCAAAACATCACAGAGCTATTAATCAATCATCCGTTTTTGCTGGTTTTGGATATCAAAGGTTTAATACTGATTCTAATTTAGTATTTGAACGTAACCAAATTAATTTTTTTACGCTTACTGATGATTAAAAAAGGAAAATTAGTGAACATCGAATGAGATAGTTCTTGGAATTAAGAAACACTTCAAGAAACACGGTTTAGCGAAGAGGGGTATAAATAAATGTGTTAGAAGAGAATCTGAGAACTAAAAAATATAGTGAATAAAAAATTCGGTTTTTGCATTGTTTTTATTGTTCTTTTAATTTTTTAATATTGTATGCTAGACTGTTATTTAATTATATTTTTTACTTTATCTTATTTAAGTTTTGTAAATAATTAAAATGCAATTCAATTAACTGACAATTCAATTGACTGCGACAACATTGCCGATAACTTATTCCTGGCATTCACATTAAGGTTTGAACAAGTCATAGGTTTAAATCACCCATCAATTCGTTTTAGTCTGATTTTACAGAGGAAGTTCTCTGTTTGTAATTCTTTGTCATTGTAAGGTACTTTCTGAATATCAAAATAACTTCTCATAATTATAAACATCTGAAAAATGAACCTAAATATTAGAAATATCGATATAACTAACTCCTTTTTAATATACAGTTATTATTTTTTATAATTGTTTTGTTTAATTTAATAAAAAGTGCGTGGAAAGGGATGCCAGATTTTCGAAAAATCATATCGGGAAATTCCCGAGGAAATCGGGAGGTCTGCAAGCCTGTCGGGAATAAAAAACAAACTAAAATCAATTATATTTTGTGAAAAAATATATTTATTATATGCATTTATAAATAAAATATATTAGAAAAAATAACAAAAAAATAAGTCTTCAGTTTTGTTAACGTAAAAAACAGTAACAATTAATTTTATTTATAAATATTTATCAGCATTTGCTGGTTTTTTAAGTATTCCTTGTGCATTTTTCTGTTTTTAAGAATGCCTGAAACTCATTGCACGTCATTTTGAAATTAAATGTAACACCAATCCATAAGGTAAAGGTGAAATCACAAATCCCTATGGTAACAAATAGCGAGCAATAAGTAAGATAGAAATATAATTTCTCTAGTTTTCTTAGTTTCATTTAATTTTATGGTTTTTTAAAAAAAAACCTTTCAAGATTGGTAAAATCTATTCAAAATCTAAAACTGTTCAAGATCGAGAATTACGGTTCATATATCGGGAGACGGGAATATGCTTTCCATATCGGGAGACTCCCGACAAAATCGGGAGGTCTGGTAAGTCTGTGCGTGGAAACACATGATGGAAACTTCACTTTCAAAAAATACAAATTAATATTCAATTATAATTGGTGGGTTTCTGGGTGTTGATATTTTGAAACTATATGGTTGTTACCCAGACAACCCCATACAAATATTCTTTCGCTTACCACTCGGCAGCCGTTGCTGAGCAACGTTGGAACTGTGTTCGAGTGGGTAGATCGTCCGCAAAAAGTGAGCGCTATTGCTAATGCTATAATTGACCGAACGATCCATGGGTTCAACGAGCTGCCGATAGAAGGCCTGTGCTCGATTTCGATTTTTAGGTCCCATTATTCTCCTATCTCTGTCAAATGTTAACCTATACTCTCATATCATTCATTGTTATGTCCATTCCCAAAGTCCTTCTTATCGTCGTCCGTGTTGATGATAATTCTTTGGCCTGTACACCCTTTGTTATGTTAAATATTCACACACTAGCTCTCTTACTCTTATCCCTATCATAACTACAATGTTCCCTATTATTATTACTAGCATTATCATTGTGCTATTATATGTATTACCTTTATTAATTGTTACTACTATTACCTTTATTATTATTTTTATACTATATAATTACCATTACAGTTATTATATTACTACTATTAACATCATAATTTTTATCATTACTATTATAGGTACCATGATCATTATTATTATTATTATTATTATCCTCATTATTATTATCATTATTATTATTATTATTATTATTATTATTATTATTATTATTATTATTATTACAATTATTATAATTATTATCAATATATTAACAAAATTTTGTAAAGGGATTCGTCCTTGTTCCTCAGCTTTAAGAAATATTTTTCTTATATAAAAATTTAGCCGTAATCCATCTGTATTTCCCCGGTTTTCGGTAAAGTATTTTTGTTGATTCGAAAAATTTTAGCAGCGTTCTGCCCATATTTTCCGTTTCAATTTAACATAATTTATTTAATTCTTATTTAAAAACATTATTTTCATGATTTTGGTCGTTCGGATTAATCTTTTTCCGATGGCTATTCATTTTAACTGTTGCAACGATTTCGCAATTTTCCCCACTACCCATTCCCTCTCTTTGTCCTTAAGATCTATGTATGTTCATTTCATAATTAATGAGTGCCCACTGGACTACTCGATGTTAGATATTTTGAGCCGAATGTTGTTAAAAATTTATGTTAATTTTACAGGAAACGGATGGTGAAGGAGCAGCCAAAGGACTACTCATTTACCCTCCAATTTCCCCTATGTACGGATAATATTGACGTTCCAGCTTCTGCGTTCCGCACGCCGGAGCTTTCACGGACACGAAATCATTGGCGATAATACACGCACTTACACGACTTGCGGTAGTATGTTTGATTTTAATCACTTGCAGTTTGTTGTGGCTGTGGGCCGTAAAAGAAGTAAATGAAAATTACCAGATCCATTGGGTAAAAGTCTCGAATGCATGAAACAATTTTCGGAAATTTGTAAACATATAATAGAAATTAATAATCCATAATTCATCCTATATTGTAAATTCGTAATAGCATAATTCAACATCAAAAATCATATATTGAAAATTAAAAATCTGTATCATAATTTACCATTAATAATTCACAGCATAATCTATAAAAATTTGCAACATAATCCCTTAAAAATTCTAATCCATTGATAATCCATTAAAATTTCGTAACATAATTCCATTAATAATTCGTAATATAATAAAAATTCATCAAAATTTCGTAACCTAATTTATCGATAATCCATCCATTAATAATTCGTAATGTAATCTAATAAAAATTAAAAATTCGTAACCTAATCCATTGATAATCCATTAAAATTTCCATTGATAATCCATCTATTAATAATTCTAATAAAAATTCCAATCAATAAGTGCTATAGTGCACACTAATACAACCGGTCTCCCAGTGAGACGGAAAATTGAAATTCTAACCAAGTTAGAAATAAAACTGTCGAATAATATTTAGTTTAATTTTAGTTCTAGTACTTGTGCTTGCTAATTTGTGAAAACACGTCAGTATATATACCTACAATTTGGCCTTAACCTTGCGTGTTAATTTTATTGCGATTAAACAAAATTCGACCTTGAAATTATTTGTGTTATCTAAATTAAATTTTTATTTATTTCTTAATTTAAATTAGTAATTTATTTTTAACATTTTTAAATAAATTTATTCAACCAAAAAATATTTTATTTTTATTCATTTAATTCATTAATTTTTACTTTTATATAAATGGTCATTTTACGGTCGAATTTTCTTGTTATTATGTTATTTTTTATGTAAATTTCGTGCGGTTCTTGATGCATTTTGTATTTATTTTATTTTACTTTTATGTTTTTAATTTTATATTTATTTATATTCTCTCAGATTTTAAAGTGTTTAGTTGGTGTTGTATATTGTATTTTAAGTTATCTTGGTGCTGGGTTTTCGTGCTGTATTACTGATGCATTTAAACAATTCTCAAGGCTATTTGTGTGCTGGCCCAACATAATTAAGTAAATGAATCAGAAAATAAATTAATTAAATAATTTCTTTCTGCGCCTGAAGCAAAATTCGGACGATCAAATCCTCCGACTAGGAAAGGCGCAATAACTTTATAAACCTTCGCAATATCAACATGAAGTAAATAAATGTTGGACATCAACAGGACGGAAATCATAAAACAAATATTCAGCATATTTTTGCCTTAAATATTAAACAAATATTCAAATGTTACCATAAAGAAATGAGAACTAATTTATAACTTAGGATCAAATTCTCCATTCATATCTTTCGTTATCTATTGCTAGTATAGGGATCATTGAGATCATGATGAGACCAATTTCACAATACAAATAAAAACGTTAGATCGCGGCATTGAACCTAGAACGATTTCTTGTATTATATAAACTTTAATTGCTCTTCACATATGGCTTCAAGATACTTTCTTGAGCTGTATATTCAGGAGTCTGAAACGTCTAGGGTTTCAGCACAAAGACTAGCACTGGTCGTTTATGCTTAACTACCATTTATTGGCTAGGCCTCCTCGTGTGACTGAATTGAAGTTTTAACTTTGCATTGATGCAATTAACTCAATCTGCAACATCATAAATAGAGATCGGAAAAAAGAGTGCGAGCACTTTTTTTCAAAAAAGCACTCTTTCAAATTTCTGGGTTAAAAATAGTAAATTTATAAATAAATTATTTATAATAATATCAGCATTGTTCACTTTTAGAATTTTATCAAACTACTAAGCCAATTAGAACAGAACTGAGATTTGGAATTATTAATTCTTGAGTTAAAAATATTCTTCTTAATAACTCAACAGCCTGCGGAATTTCAACAACCTTTTTGTCGGTGGAATTTATTTTAAAATATGAAGAGATCCAATCACATTATATTGGATATGAAGATCGTCTTCGTAAGGTATTTGAGCCAAAGAAGAATTTAGCCATCGATTGTATGCCACGTTACGATATAGGAAATGGCGGCTGCTTTGAATGTTTTTGGAAAGATAGAGAAACTTGTTGACAATATTCTGTGGCACAAGTTTACAAAGCCTGAGTTAATAATGTTTCTAATTCAACATACAATTGCAAATTTAGAAACAAAGAAAGAATTAAAATTGAGAGAGGTTAAGTCACAGGAAAACATAAAGAAGTAGTTATCAGAATGGAGGAGATCTAGAAATAATTATCCAGTGAGCAATCATTGGCTTCGCTGCATGAAAAAACGTCATGTAGAGATGGTTAGAGGGCCACAACAAAATCAGGTTCGAAAACTCAGATCAGATTTTAATAGACCAAATCTCTCTGATAATTCAAGACATGCAGTTTTGAATAAAGAAATGTGAGGTCTGTCGGGAAGAAAGACACATACAAGGTGAAAATCCAGTTGTTAAATGGAGCCAGTGTTCGAGAAATATTAATGCTGGGATATTCGTTGAAAGATGAACAATAAAGATAAATATCATTACAGGAACTACAACCTCGGAGGTCAGAAGAAATTCGGAAACAGAGGACAATATCAGCGTCAGACCAATACACGGACTGAAGATAAAAGGCGAATTGATGACGAACCGTTAAAAGGGAAGGCTCAAGTTTCAAGATAGTAGCAAGGACTTATAAATTCGGTTTAAGTTTATTATTGTTACAGAATGTCTGAATTTGAAAGAATGTAATTTTAAAGTTTGTTAAATGAATGAACTTAAAGTATCTGATAATTTATAAATTTATGACTTTATTTTGGATGACTGTCAATGTATGTTTTTTGAGTATGCAAGTAATTTAGAATGTGATTGGGCTGATTTTAATTATAAAATAGATAAAATTATGGACTTTGATATTTCTATAAATACAGTAGTTAATAAAAGTAAAAACATTTGATAAAATGGTATTGGAAATTCCAATTTGGAATGTCTTCCGAACATTATTTAAAAAATAAAATTAATAGAGTGTTTTCGATAGATACAGAAGTTAAAATAAATGTTTTTATTGAGAATGTTATCTAAATGATGATAATATTAGATAAAATAGGAAAACCTAATATGAAAGTCACTTATGCAAACCAAAGTTGTCTTGTAACTCGTGAGACAATATTGTTAAATGTCCGACTTTCAAGAATCGAACAAATTATTAGATTTTTGTGGCCAAACGAATTGATCCTAGTGTCATTGCTAGAGTAGAAATGATGAATTATTTTAATATTAAATTGCAAGTAAGTCGCACAGAAAAGTACCTAAAATAATTAGTTCGGAATTAAGTAATATAAAAGATATCGACCTCCAGATTAAAGAATTAATTGAAAAATATTCAATAGTTTTCATGAAACACAAATTGGATTCGTTAAACACAAAATAGTTACTAATATAAATCCAGTAACTATTAACCCTAGGCGTGTAACGGTTAAAATTCAAGAAATTTTAAAATATTTGGAAAAAGCAGGTATTATAAAAAAGTCGGATTCAGAATAAATTAGTCTGTTAGTGTGTATTTTGAAGAAAAACAACTCAAATATAAGAATATGTCTAGATTTTTAAGCATTAAATGCTATAACGGAAAAACTTCGGTTACCCATTGCAAATATTCAAGAGATGATGGATAAACTTATTGATGATAAAGTCTTTAGCACTGCTGGCATTACCAAGTAGAACTTGAGGAAGAATGGAAAGTAAAAACAGCATTTTATACGAAAGATAGCCAATACTCTTTCAACCGCATACGTTTTGGAGTCGCAGTTGATCTTGCTACCTTTCGAAACTTAATGACAAGTGTTTGGTGATCTTCTCTGGAAAGAAGCAGTGGTTTATCTTGATGATATTCTCATATTCGCAAATATTGAAAAGGAAAACGATTGGAAAGAGTTCTAATAAAAGTTAAAGAAGCAGGATTTAAAATAGGCTTAGAAAATATTTTAGGATATATTACTAAATAAAAGTGGTAATAAGACAGATGATGAAAAAATTAAAGCATTGCAGTAATTAAAATTTCCGAATAAAAAAAGAAAATTTCCCATTTGCAAACAGTCAAAACAAAGTATAAAATTCCTAGAAATTATATTTAGATGGAAAATTTTTCTCATACCTTTCAATGCCTTGCAGACAAATTCCCATTTGACTTTGCGGAAATTTTGCACTTTCCCTTGAAATTTGGTTTTTCATAAATTTGACAATCAATCATTTGCACTGAACGTTCAATAATTATTTTTCACGGTAAATGAAAATTTAATTTTTGAAATATTTTCATTATTATTATATTATTATTATTATTATTATTATTATTATTATTATTATTATTATTATTATTATTATTATTATTATTATTATTATTATTATTATTATTATTATTATTATTATTATTATTATTATTATTATTATTATTATATTATTATTATTATTATTATTATTATTATTATTATTATTATTATTATTATTATTATTATTATTATTATTATTATTATTATTATTATTATTATTATTATTATTATTATTATTATTATTATTATTATTATTATTATTATTATTATTATTATTATTATTATTATTATTATTATTATTATTATTATTATTATTATTGTTAATCCTTCACTCATCATTCCAAAATTTATTTCAGTATAATTTATTTCTAATAATATTATTGTTATGTTGTATGAAATTATGTTAGAGTGTATTTAATGAATTAAGTTATTGCTTAGTATCTGAAGAAAATGTCAGCGCCCAGCTGAGTCTCCGTTAAAAAAGGTTTCGGTACGGTCTAGGGTGAATTTTATGTTGAACTAATTTTATTATAAACTGAAAAAGAATAAAATAAAAATCTTATTCAACCAATATTATAAATATAAAGTTTTATTAAACGACAACTATAAAAATATATATTATAGACCATTATAATTATAATAATCTTTTTAATTACTATTAGCAAAATAATGAGCACTAATTATTTATTATCGATAAACAAAGTTTCAATCATGAAATCTGTAAAATTTTGAACTTTTAACATTTGAAAATTAGAAATAATTTCTTTATAAGGGGACGTCTATTTATTATCTCACCAATTTTTAGGTGATTTTTAACCCACCCTCCCTCATTGTCAAACTATTTTTAACCCTCACTCTTACAAACTATTAAAATTTTGTAGGACTGGCTTGCATGTTTGAAATAGAAAAATAGAGATTAAAAGGACAATATGAAAGAATTTTGAATGCAGTTAATGACCGAGGTAGCATGTTATCAACTTTCAAAGACTAGTTGAAAAAACCCATGTAAATCTGTGCAAGCCGATCTGAGATTGATTCGGTAGAATGAATAAATCTTAAATAAATAATCTTAAATTATGAGCTTCTAATCAGTTGGCATCAATTATATCATGAGATTTCACAATTTGTAAAAATTATTGACTTGACTTCGTTTTTTCACAAATCTTGATGTTTAGTTAGTAAATTTTCTGCCTTAAGAGCAAAAACTTCTTCAGTTGTTGGTCGGCCAGCTTTTGTTCGGATCTACAATTTACTGTATATCAGGGTTCTCTGCACAAATTTGAGATAAAGTTTCTTTCCTTTTTTATCATTAATAATATTTACTTACATACTATGGTACGACCATCGGAAACTATCACCATTTAGAAATCAAAATCTTGTGTGTAAATATAATATAAATATAAAAAATTAAATTGAGTAATTGAATGATTTTAAAAGAGTTGATGGATTTGTAATTTCTCAAGTTTTATATTTTCCAAAAGTTAATTAATTCAATCTTCCTAACTTTTAATTCTCTGTCTGATGCCTTTTAAAAATTTTAAAAATGTTTGCAGCTTCGAAATAAAAGTTATTATTTGTTATTTACTTTATTAAGGAATGATGTGTGAAGGTTTTAAATATATATTATTTATTGTTTTATCTATTGTGCGAAATGATATTTGCAGAATTTATTAGAGCCCAGCCGAGTCTCCGTTAGAAAGATGCGTCGAGACGGTTTGGATAAATGTTATACATGTGAGTAAATTTGCAATAATATTATAAAACACAAAAATAAACACTTTGATAAATTCAATTAGAACTCAAACTATTTATCACAAAAGCACCTGGTTAATTGTAAAACGATGAAGAATTGGTTTTTAGTATATCTCGTTGTTTGCTTTTGATTAGTTGATAGTAGATCTGAGTAATGAAAGAATTTCTATTTCGATTTTGATAATTGTTCTTATTAGTAAGTGATAGTTCGATGCTAGTAAAGAACAATTGATCAATATTTTAGTTTTGGATTTTATCTTCTTTATTATCAGGACAAATTGATGTTTAATATTGTCGATTCTGCCGATGATTTTTTATATTTTTCTTCTCCAATAGTAAGTTGTTCAGATACTTACTATTGTTGGCTTACTGGGTGTAATTAATCTTGTTTAAATCCGTGCTCGTTTGTTTCGATCTATCTGACTTCACTAACTCCTTTCTTTTCTAGAGTCGATACTGTCTCACCCAGACGCCCACAATTTTGACCTTACCACTATATACCCATGAGCAAACTCATGTTGGTACTGTATATAGCAGCCGAGAGTCAACGAGCAGTTGATCCCTATTTCTAAGACTACTCCTCGTGATAATCTCGCTTTCAGGTTTCTGGCTTGCATTTTTGACAATTTTGAGGAAATGTTTGAGAATTAACTTGAAAAATTACTTTTCAACGCTTGTCTGAAGAGAGAAGAGACTAAAAGAGGGAGAATTTCTCAATATGAATTTTTTACTTATATTAATAATTATAATAAGGATAATAGTTAATTAATAATTTTAGAGGGGTCTAACTTATCGGGTAATATTTCTGCGAATTTAGTCCGGATTTTCTAATTATTCCTAATCTAAGAGTTATTCGAATCATGCATCCCTCTTCTCGGTCGCCACTCTTATTGGCGTCATACATTGGGTTTTAAAATATATATATATATATATATATATATATATATATATATATATATATATATATATATATCGGTAAATATTCCGAAATCAAAACTAAACTCTAATTTTTATGAATCATAAAGTTATTGTTAAATAATATGTTATTTTGCTTAATATAATAATGGTCGCTAGCTAATAATGGTAAAAATTTAAAAAATAAAGAACTAATGTTCCCGACTATACCCAATTCATTAAAATTATTTTCAAATTTAATATTACATTTTTATTCTTTACAGGATAAGATCTAAATAACTATATGTAAAAATAAATTCTGTTGTCAATTCTTTTGGTTATTATTCTTAACCCTAGTCGGTCCCTTCAATACATCTATTTGCGACAGAAAGTTTTTAAATAAAAAAATTTATTATCCTACCTAAACATTTACATAAATGCCCCCGTTAACTATAGCGCTATTCCCGTATTTTACTCTTTACCGCTCCATCCACGCGATGCATGGACGCCACAGTGAATTCCAACGGTGTCCTACTCCGTGATAGATTCGAAGCCGACCAGTCTAAGCAGACTCCGAGAGGGTGATCAACGTTTTGCAAATTTAACTGCCGGAATTGAATATTGCTTCAACACTTATCCACAGACTATTACATATAAAATTGATTTTAGTGAGACCTGTCACGAATACTAAAAATTATCGCGACCATCCATGATAAAAATTAATCAAATTCAAAAATAATTAACATAAAAATATATTTTTCATATATTATCAATGAAAATCCACTTACAATTCAAAAATTCTTAAAGTCCAAGGGTTAAATAAAATTTGAAAAGTTCTAAAGTTTAAAGTTTGAACAGATTTTTTCAGTTTTTAAAGTTTGTAAGGTTAACTAATTATGAAAATGGCTGCTATATATATAGTGTTTTCATGCATGGGTGCGACCAATCAGGAATTTTAAACCTTTTTTGGCCATTTTTCGGGTTTTTTAATGGCTTTTATTTATTTTAATATTTTTTTCTTTTTCTATTTATTTTTCTTAATTTTTGAATATAAATTTCGTTAAATTGATATTTTTTATTTTGCGAAATTTATTAATTATTTGTTTTTAATTAACTATGTTATTTTTTAATTTGTTTTAATTGGTGTTTTTATTTTATTTTTGTTTTCTGCTTGCGGTGTATGCTCATGTTATAGCAGCCATTTTGATAATTTCCAAAATGACATTAAATAGTCATTATATTTTGTTTAAATTATGTCTTATAGGATACAGAGAACAAAGTGGGGGGGAGGAATGACGAACAAACATAAATAAAACTATAGCCTATAACAATATTGATTAAATAATTAGTTGCAGTGGGCGTGGGAACACCGTGCGACAGGTTCGCATAGGGCGCCAAATACTCTTGCACTGTGAACTAGTGACAGTTTGATTTATTATTTATTGATCTAATAAACAATGAAAATAAGTTTTTTTAAATATTCTTTTATTTTAAATGTTTTTAAACATTTTAAACTTTAAATATATAATTTAATGAATTTAATAAATTAAATTACTAATATTTTAATATTGTTAATTCTTTTTCAATGAGCCAAAAATTTGTGAATAACAATGAAACATCAATATCATTAATGATTCATAGTCAAATATTAAAATGAAAAGAAATCAAAGGTGAAAACCAAAATAAGTTCTTATAATATTATTAATATAAATTTAGATCCTGAAAATAATTATTCAATTCTATTTTTCTATTGATATTTTTATTTTTTGAAGATGTTTCCTTTAATGTAAACTGCTCAACTGGGTTTCTTATTTATTTCTTCTTTTTTATTTTATTAAATTTATTGTAAAAAGTAACATTGTTGACGTCAATTTATTTTTAACTCTCCCCACCCCTTGCCAACATTTGTCAAACTTCTTCAAACCCCCCTTATTTTGTTGACGTAATTTATGGATGTCCACTAAATAAAAAGAAAATTTTAAAATAATTTCGATTTAAAATTTTGTATTTCCCTTCAATTATTATTATTATATTAAGCATTATATTTATAATATTATATTTATTTGACAAAATATCAAAAGTCTGAATGATTAAATTTTTCCTAACAAACTTTCTCCATTGTCTAAAATATTGGGAAAATTCCTTTTCATTGACAAAATCCTTTCGCTTGAGCGAGCCAGAAAAAATAATGCGAAAAGAAAGCAGAAAACAAAGGATGTCAGTCGTCGATATTGTCGGAAAGTAATGATGTTGGAGCCATAACTAAAACAAATTTGTTTATTTCAAAATATGTAATATCATTACACTACCATACTTGGGATGATCCAACAAGACAATGCTGTTGCACGCGAGGCGCACAGAAATTTGATTGGCTGAGAACAAAAATGTCTCTATTTCTAATGGTCAGAATATCCTACCAAAACGGTATGGGAATCCTGGCTAATAATTACTAATGAAAAAGGAAGTCAATCTCCAACTCAAGTCTGCAATTATTAGTTTTGTTCCTCGCTCTCAGATAGTTGTGATTAAAACGTGAAGTTTCCTATCTAAATAAAAAAAATTATTTTCTACTTCGTTACTATTGAAAATGTAAATAATATTATTTTATATTTTTCATTATATAATTTTTTATATAATAATTGTTATTTTTTATTCTTAATAACAATTTTTTTTATAATATAAACTTTATTTTAAAATATTGCAAAACATTACAGAATATAAACAAAAACGTAAGTTACTATTTCAGTCGCATAATCTTATAAAATTTGCATAATTCCGGCCGAAAAATGAAAGAAATAAATCTGATTAAAACAAAATGTGTGAAAAACAAAATATTTATTAAACTGAATTTGTTTAAATTCATATTTTATTTTTTCAGATATATTTGATATTTGTTTTAGCACATCAGAAAATAGTTTTACAGATTTTGTCATTGATTTACACTGATCAAAATCGATTTCCTAAAGTGAAGAAAATCCCAAATTTTCCAATGTAAAACTGGGAAATTCCCCCGAAACTCAACCTCAATTTGCATAAATTAAAATTGAGATTTTATGGTTAATCCTTGATTTTTCAACTGATGCAAGAAATTCGGAACAAATCTTTTTTCTCTGTTGAGAGATATCAGAAAATGTTCGGATTAAAATAGAACCCCTCCCCCAGATATTTATCTATTGCTTGAGGTCGTGAGATTAAAACTAAAAAAAGTCAAATTAAATTGGAAAACAAAAAACCCAAAATATTCATTCAAATATTTGCCGACAAAACATTCTCAATGAATGCGGTAAAATTGAGCGCCGTTGCAGTAGACCGAAGCGCATTTGATAAGGGCCTAAATGATAATAAACACTAAAACCAACTTAATAAATATATGTATATATATATATATATATATATGTGTGTGTGTGTGTGTGTGTGCCATACACAAATTTGACAATTAATAAGAATTTTGATATCCAATTAGAGTTTCTAATATTGACTAAACAATGTAGAACATTAATGAGAGCAGATAAACAAATAAATAATAAAAAATACACACAATTTTACAATTAACAGAAACTTCATTTTAAATTTTAAAATGAGCTTTTAAACTTTTCGTAATGTGTTTGTCAAAAATTAAAGCATGTTTGCAAAATAATTTTTTAACTGCATTTTTTTTACAATTTATTCATATAAATTATGATAAATTAACAAATAATTTTTAATAAATTTATTAAATTAACTAAATTATTCAAAAATTACAGTTATATGCAAATATTAAAAATGTTTTTAATTTTAAAAAAAATTCTTTTTAAAAAATAGCTTAGAATTTTTTTAAAAATTAAAAAACCTTTATATTGCAGCAATTGATGTTAAATTAATAATTTTTAAAATGTTTTGAATTAAAAAAATAATTAAAATTTTTTTAAAAATTAAAAAAGCTTTTGATGGGCAATAAAACCAATGTCATATAGGATCTTATCAACTGTGCCCGGATCTACTGGGACGGGAACTATTTATCTCACTACTCATGAAATTGAGGCGGTTACTATGAGAAAGGAAACTGAAGATTTTAATAAGAGTTTTATTTCAAAGCACGCAACTTTCTAGAATAAAATGATTGGATAAAATCGCATTGAATTATTATATAATATGTGTAAAAGTCGATCAAAATAACCAAATCGATTGACAATCAATATGCACCAAAATATCGATTTTTTAAGTTTGCTTTATCGGATCGATTATTGGTAAAAAATCGATTTCAAACCAATTTCACACCGAGAGCATTTGAAAATGTAAAAAACAAGATAGAAAGAATTTTTTTTAATAATAAATTTTTTTGTAAGTTTTGTGGATTTTTTTTTGTTCAAATAAATTTTACAACTGTTTCGCTCGATATGTCAGTTGCTTCGTCGTGAGTCGGCTCGCCGGTTGGACTGTCGAAAGTGTCTTTGAGTTCTGGTTTAAACGGATCGTTTTCTTTGTTTTTCTTTGATTTTCTCTGCTTAAACAATCGAATTAAGTCCATGGGAATCGGAAAGATAATTGTGGAATTTTTTTCATCGGATATACTACTTAGAGTTTGTAAATATCTCAACTGCAGAGCTATCGGACAGCCGCCAATTTGCACAGCGGCCGCTTTCAAAGCAACTGAAGCTTTCTGTTCTCCTTCTGCTGCAATTACCTTTGCTTTCGCTTCTCTGGCTGCCTCGGCCTCGGCGGCCATAGCTCGTTGCAATTGAATGGGTAAACGGACGTCTTTGATGTCGACCCGTTCGACTTTAACTCCCCAAGTTTCTGTCGCAGCATCAAGACAATCTTGCATATTGTGGGCAATTTGCTCCCGTCCGCATAGCAATTGATATAAGTCCACAGTTCCGAGAACATTTCTAAGAGTCGTTTGCGCTAAGAGCCTCGTCGACCGGTTTGCGTCTTCGACATTGACAACCGACATGATCGGCTCAAAGATACGATAGTAAACCACAGCGTCAACAGCGACAGTGACAGAATCCTTCGTTAACACTTCCTGAGTTGGAACATTGAAGGTAAAGGTTCTCAAATCGACCAATTTCACAGAATCGAGACACGGCAGAATGAACACCAAGCCCGGACCTTTTGGTTGGCTGGAAATCAGCCTTCCCAATCTGAAAATGACTGCCCGCTCATATTGTGCAACGACCTTCAAGCAAGCAAACATTGAGAATGGAAACGTCATCACTGCCAGCGCATATGCCAATGCTCGCATTAGAGTTTCACAGACCGACATGATCATATTCGATTCTTCTGCAACGACTTTGTCGGCGTTTTTCTTAGGAACTAACGAGAACACATGACTGGAATCAGTGTTTTTCGATGGGTGCCGAAATGCTCCATAGAGTTGAGGTTGAGTAAGTTCCACTTCTTCATTCCAATTTCCATCGGCGCCAGCATTAGACACGGACTTCATTGAGAAGAAATCGCGTTGAAATGTAAGAGCGATATGAGAATTATGAAGAATTTAATCGTGACTGACTGCTTGAATTTCACTATGGATAAAGTAAACAATGAACATTTCCCAGTTTACATGCCTCCTCCTCCAGCAAGCCTTTCTATAACTAATCTGACAAATTAAATGCTTCTCTATTATCCTTATCGTGATTGCTTGTATGCAATTTTCCTTGACACACACGCCCGTATCATTGATTGCCACACACACACACAGTGAGTGAGAGAGAGATTTTCTCTGCCCGCCTCGGAATTTGATTGGCCAGATTTTTTGCTGACAGCATTTCTCTAAAAAGGTAGATTTTCTTTTTACTATGCATAATAAATCGATTTATTTTCCACAAATTAATTTCTCTGTAAATCCTTTTGATGTTTAGCACAAATTAATTAATTAATACTTTTTTAGTTTCATAACGCAAATTTTGATCGTTAAAATATTGTGAGACCGACTTAAAAATACTTTTCAATTCTTTTTTCATTTGTTGACAGGTAGATTTGTTTGTTTCCGGACATTTGAACCGTTGATAAATCATTTTTATTTCGGTTTATTTTTCTGGCATGGCGCTCACCGAATTTTCAATTAATCCTCATATTCAGGAGTAATTTATATTTTAGGTTCACCTCTTACCTCCCCCCCAGCCCTCCTCCCGCCACAATAAGAAGTCAAGTAAGGGAGAAATGAATTAATAATGGGCTCATTAATACTGAATGATTTAATAGTGAGCAAATACATTTTCTAAATAATGCTATATTTAGGCAATGAAAATATATTCTGTCGCAGAATATTAATTTGGCGCCTTTAATCATTAAATTTTTTAAATATTTAATTGATCATTAAATAAATAAATTTCTATATTTAAACAATTATTATTTTTATTATTATTAATTATTATTATTATTATTGTTATTATATTATTATTATTATTATTATTTATTGTTATTATTATTATTTTTATTATTATTATTATTATTATTATTATTTATTATTATTATTATTATTATTATTATTATTATTATAATTATTATTGTTATTATTATTTATTATTATTATTATTATTTTTATTATTATTATTATTTATTTTATTATTATTATTATTATTATTATTATTATTATTATTATAGAAAAAATAAAATTAATATTAGACATTGTTAATAATATTTCTAGATAAGATTGAGAAAGACATCTGGTGCTGACAATTTAGTAAACAAATTTAATGCGATAAGTTCGCTCTTTTAATTAACAAATTCGTCGCGTTCGCGTGATTATATAATGTCAAGGACGAATTATAAAATTTATATCTCATTTCGTGATGATAATATTTTAATTTATATTTGCAAATCAAAACTTAGTAAACATTTTCCGTTTGTTTAAATGGATATTTAATTATTCTGTTTACAAAGTAAATCTACGCAAATTTCTCTCAGAGTTGCCTTTTATATTTTATATTTTATATATTCACTTTCCTCGTAAAATTTCCTATATTTATGAATAAAAAGGGCCCGGTATTTATAAGTCCTAATGCTCAGTTATGGACTACATTATATATGGAAGGACCCTCTCAACATTTGATCTTAACGGACTATGCCAATTGGCCATAAGCGGATTCCATCCCAATTTTGTTTAAACTGACAAAATATAAAAACCGGATATTTATAGTTGACTCATTAATTTATGAATAAATATTCTCTGATTTTCATCTGAAAATTGGAGCATTTTAATCACTTATTTTAACCCGTATTTAAACTTATAATACTAGGAAACCCGTAACAAAATAAATTCCTTTACTATAAATTTTGATAGAATAACTGTCATTTTCAAGTTAACATGCGATCGAAAAATGTATTTATACAGTATACAATCTTCGCGTAATCCATTTCTACAACATTTCTAAATTCAATCTGCTATTAGCAAAAGATGTATACATCACCCTGTGAAGACTAACATTCTGGTGGGTTACCACCAAGGGAGATGTCTGATCTTGAGAGACCTAGACATAAAAGTAGTTTCTCTGTCCGCCTGTTACTCGTTGCTAGGCAATAAAAAAGAAAAAAATGTCACAACACACAAAAGAAACATGACAAACCAATAATATATCCAAACTTCCCTTTCTTGAACAATAAGGCATGTAATGTAATCAGATCCTTCAGTCACAACACAGATTTACCTGTACATATTCGTCCAACCTTCACCACTGCAGCACCTTTGAAATCACAACTTCGAAAATCTCAAAAAGCCCAAACATTAGACCTTTATCATCAAGGTTGTCTGTGCGTTCTCCTACCAAATGTTTTGCTTTTCTAAAAACTTAGTTTGCCAAATCACTTGCATGAAATGCGACGCAATATACATAGGGGAAACATATAGAACATTCCAATCACGATTAAAAGCAAAGCCAGTAATCATCACGAACACTGGGAAAAAGTACACAAATCAGAGCCATTAATACACTAAACAAAATGCCAAGTACTTCAAGACGCGTTCAAAACACATTACACAGACAAGCCGCAGAAATTTTTTTTAACAAAAAACAAAAACAAACTATCAATATTCAACTTATGTAATTTGAAATTTTTTTTATTTGAGGGAATAATTTATATAATTTAAAACCCAATAATAATTAAAATTTTAATTCAACCAATAAAATCAATATAAAATACAAAATATATAAATTTATCTCCCATTTTTTAAATAATGATCGAAATCGCTTGAAAAAGACTGTGCCGAAAATTCGTGAATACCTTAAATAAATCTGATTCATAGTCAAATTGTGTAGAAAATATTATGTCACTTATAAAGAAATCAGAGGTAAAAAACAAAAATAGTCCTTATAAAAATAAAATAAAAAATAATTATAAAACTTATAAATAATTATATAATAAAAATAATTAATTAAAATTAATTAATTAAAATAAAATCATATTAAAATGTAATAAATGAAAAATAAACAAATAATAATAAAAATAAATAATAATTAAAATAAAAAATTAAATATAATTAAGATAATTAAATAAAACCATCGATTCAAATAGCTCATATTTAATGACCCTGGCCTTTATTGGTGTCAAAGTGCGCTGGATTTCTCCCTTCTTACTATTCAAGTAGTTGACTTACTCATTGAGTTGGTTTAGAGATCCATTTTAAATTTTTTGATATTCTAAACGCTCAAAGTGTCTGACTTTTACTAATCAAAAAGTGATTTAATCTGCTAAATCAGATCGGTATATATAGTTATTTATGTGTTTGCGTTGATGTGACTAAACAAAATTTAACCTTCAAGAATTTTCTAATTTAGATTTATTTATTTTTTTAATATTTTCCAAAGTTCATAAACATTGTGGAGGAGCTGCTATTTTTCCATTTTATATGAATTAATATTTAGTTGGTTCAAACATTTCTTTAGTTATGATTCCATAAAATTACCAGGAGAATAAATTCATGATCTGAGTGTATGTAACCTTAAAGTGCTGATCATAAAACCCAAATATAGTAGAATTTTATCTATATTTATAATTACTAACAATAAATTAGAATGTATTTATATATCTAAATACCAGATCCAGTTAACTAAAATTCACAAATCACACTAAATAATAAAAAAAGTTGTTTTAATAAAATAAAAAAAGACACTAGAAAACAGAATTCTAGAAGCTAAAAAATTTGAAACATTTTTAGAACATATGCAATTCTGTTAAACAGTACACGTATAAGGATTTCAAGTATATATAGCCGAATTTATTAAAATTTATTATACGGTGTCTCAGTTTATATATATACGAAATATCACAATTACTCAAGCCTACAAAATTTTTGTGATTTTAATTTCAAATTCTTTCCTACTCTGAAAATTTGAAGATGAATCATTTTCCGAAGATAAAAATTTATCATTTGTTGTTCGAACTGACATTAAACTAGAAGAAATAAATATAAATCCTCAAATTATAACAAAGTTGATGTATTTTTAATGCAGTCGGATGAGAATTTTAACACAATGCTATAAGTTTCATAATGCCATATACGCCGGTCTGTTTATTACGAATGGGCACCAAGAACTCGGTGAAACGCTGACTAGAAAGGTGTAAATTTAAAGTAGCTAAAGAAACCTGTTTTGTCAATGATACATAATTGCCTTTGCAAGGCCCTCTACAATGAATCGTGAGCCATGGAGAAAACACTAAAAGGAGTGTTCAAGGACAAAAAATCCCTCAGAATTTATTTTGTCACTATTTTATCCACTTCTCCCCATCTCAAATAATCGTAAACAGTCAGAGAAAAACCCAAAGCCAAACGTCTCACATCGCTATCCGGCGTGAGATTCGGCCATAAATATATTTTTATTAATTATATAAAACATAAACAAAAAATTCTCAAACAATTCTGTCAAATTCTAAGCGACTTAAATAATAATAAATCAAAATGACAATTGTTTATTGTTGATAGCTGATGCAGAATTAACAAAATTTTACCAAATATTTCCAACCGAATTCTCTTGACAAAATCAACAAATTCTTATAAAAATTATAAAATTACAAGGGTAAAGTACAATTTAGTCATTTTATGATATTTATTATTTTTATTGTTATATTATTATAATTATTATTTTTTAATTATTAATATTATTGTTATTATTAATTATAAACAAAAATGCATAAATATATTTGAGTTCTGAATTATTTTCCATATTACCCCAAGCCTAAATTATATCAAAAGAAAAAAATAATTTAAAAGATATAATAAAAATCCACAATGTTAACAATACAATTATTTTATTTCACAATTTAAAACAAAATAATTACACAAATTTTCAAAAAAAAATTTTTTCTGCATATTTTTAATTATATTTAAGTAGATTATTTATTAAAAGTTATTAATACACTTAAATTATCAGCAACCATCAGACCATGAATTTATTGTTTTTAGATGTACTAAATTCGGTTTCATAAAGCAATTAATGTTAAAATTATCTTAACGCCTTGCAAAATTCGTGATAAGTTCAGTAATAAATCTGTGGCACCATTCAACCTTTGTTCTGCTCTCGTATGTCGTTTTACTTTTAATGTATATAATGCCTCATACATTGTAAAAACTGCGAGTTCTAGAGCATACCTGATTAAGTCGAAGCAGTTATATTAATGAGCATAATAATTCATGTAAGTTATAAATTTAAACTTCCAATTTCAAAGAGCTAAGGATTTTAAAAATGATTGGGAACGTAATACTTGTGAAGCTCTGAAGATAAAATCATTCAACCCAATAAGAACCATAGAAAGTTCAGTATTCCTTTGGGTTTGAGAGTTTTTAATTAATTTTATTAGGTATAATAAGGTTTTATTGAACTCCTTACATATAATTACGTAATAACTAATAAACATAAGTATAATGGTTATATTGAAGTTGTTTACTACCTAAAGATGACAGCGGTGTTGTCACAATATATTGTAAAGATAAATTCTAAAAATTGGTGCTCTTTTATTTATATAAATAATTAAATATAAATTGTTGTGTTGTTTCACCACATGTTGTCGGCTGATAACCAGTTGAGATCAAAATATTAAAAACTTATATCTAGACTTCAAACCATAAAAATTGGAAAGTTTGAAGACAGTTCAACTTTAAACCCCCCAAGTTAGTTACAAACTCGTGCAATAAATAACAAAAATTCTTAAATTCATCATTTATTAATAAAGTGTAATCGCGCATATTTAAATTTGAAGAAAATTCATTATTTTGTATTTCTATGGATGTGAAGTTATTAATTATTTTATTAACAGTTATACTGAATAAAAAGTTTACCCGTCCCTAATTCTATCCGTTTTAGGGCGGGCAATGCCCTAGTTAATTGATAATTTACACCACAATAAATAAAATTAGCCAAATTAAATAAACCATCCTAGAATCTGTGCATAAGGTTTCGACTGTTCTAACCCTGTTTTTTCAAATTGTAATTGGTTTTCGAGGTAAATGTCAATCGATTAAATAATTAAAAATTAAATTTATGTAAAGTAGTTATTAATTTCTCATTTCAATAACTAATAATTTTGTAGAAAATAAATTCTGTTTGTTAATTATTACTTAGAAAACTTTTTAAAACTATTAAACAAAACAAAATAGGTATAATAGTACAAAATGAGCAGCTTGCTCAAATGGATGGAGGTTTGAAATTATTAACTTTGTTTAAATGAACTAAAATTTATTTTACATTTATTTAAAAGGAAGGAATTTTATTTAATTCTTTTTGTTTAAATAAATAAATTAAAAAAATTTATTACCGATTTTGACACACCTTAGCACTTTTGTTGTCAAAATTTCGAATGCACAATGATAACAGACATGTTCATACCCGATCAAGTTTAAAATAAAATTGTTTGTTAACTTTTATTTTATCGTAATTTTACTTTGCGATCAAATGCGGAAAAAGTAATATTTTTAAAAAGTATAAATGTGATTTCAGTAAATCATGCTGACTCTTCGTGCTTTTTATATCAAATAGAAGCAATAAATGTATTTAAATTCAAATTTATTTCATTTTCGCCATTAATACTTTTATTTACATTATTGCAATGATAAGTAGTCCAATGGATTACCAATTTTACAAATTTCGTTAGTCTATCCAAGAGGCGTAGCTAATTGGGCGCAGAGGGTACATATGTCCATGGACGCCAAGGTACAGGGCACCAAAATGAGGCTTACAACCAGAGGTTGCAATATGGCTAGATATTTTGAAGCGAATACTAGATTGTATAAATGTTTTGGTCACTAAAAACTTGTTATTCCGTGGACATGTAAGGAAACTTGACGCCACACTGTAAGAGATAATATAAAGAAAAAATAATACAATTATTATGATGATTAATGTGCAATATTCATATAAACATAAATACACTGGAATACATGTAGGCATCAAAGACTCGAATTGTTTGTCAAAACGTTCCTTCACAGCCGATCATATATATTTATACGCCAACTGTTGATGACAACTGAATAAAAGAACCATTGATAAGCAGCAAAATGACAGGAAATAATTTGACCTTTTAGTAACTCTAGGTTGACATTACAGTGACCCTAACCGGACTCAGATTCTTCTATCTAAATCCCACTGAACTAGAGATCTTTGTAAAAGCATTTCACAGATGAATGGCTGAAGTAGTTTAATTTTTTTTAATTATTAATGGTTGTTTTTTAAAGAAGGGTGCCTGATAATCAAATACTCTGGGAGACTGTCAGACCACAACAGACGTAGCGAGTTATATAAAAGAAATAAAACGATACAGATCAAATTTTTCAATGAATCCACGCTGATCCTTAGCATGTCATTTCGCATTATTGTTACATAATGTCTCCCAAATCACCACGGACATCAAATTTATTTTATTGGGTGCTGGAAATTGTTCCCAGTGCTACTAAGCCTTTATCAAATGGGAGAGTTGGTGAGGGGGAGGGTAAAATTTATTTCCCCATTGAAAATTGTGGTAATCAGATATCTCTATTTCCCTTTTATCTCATGCGAATGGCTCAAGAGGAAATTTGATCAAATTTTTGACAAAATTTATAACACAAAAAATTGATTCCGATTTTTCAGTGTTTAAATTAACTGAAATTATTTCTTTCTCAAAATTTGATTTTTTGGCTCAGTTAAACAGAATTTCATCCTTATATTAATTGTGAGTTTTTTACGAATTTTTTTATATACTATTATTTATGTTGAGGATTTTTATTATTTTTATTTTTAAAATGTTTTATGTCATTGGAGAATGAAAAGAAATCGGCGATGAAAATCAAAAGAAGTTCTCATAATATTTTTTATATTATCAATATTATTTGTTTGATTGGTAGCAGTTTGATCCGAATCAGCATCCATTAATTTATTCAGTTCTTCATCATTGTAGATAGCAGATTGCCAATTTCGAGGAATAATAAGACTTTTCTTGTTATCTCTTGCAGCATCACCAGCCAATTCAAGTAAATTAGCAGCTAAGTATTCCAAAACTGCTGCTAAATAAACTGTTGCTCCAGCTCCAACACATTCAACAAAATTTCCCTTTCGCAACTTCCTGTGAAACCTACCAACAGGAAAATAAAGACCAGCTCTTGAACTACGGATTCTGCTTTGGGACTTATTTATTTTTCCAGTTTTACTTTTCGTAGATATGTTATATGACGTTAATTCTTGCACTGAAATCGAGCCCAAGAAGCCATATCCAATGCACTTCTGAACACCTCATCATTTGACTGGTAAATAGGATAGTCGACAATTGCATAATTTTAAAAAATTTTGCAATGATTATGTTTTCGTTAATACATTTTCATTTGAAGAGTAAAATTTAGAAATGAACATGAGCAGAAATTTCGACCTAATTTCCGATTCCGTTTCTGTAAGCAATGACATTATTTCGAACGGGAAAAGAATTTTGGAACTATTTAATGCGGCACAGAATAATCCACAATATGCATAAAATAATCCACTTTCAGATAATTCAAGGTTTTCACAACATAAATTTGAATTAAACTTTTGCTTTTTAACTTGACAAACGAAAATAACTTCAGGAGATGAAACAATATCGTTTCTTTTAATATTTTTTGATTTATGAAATTTACTATTTGATTTCCTGGCTGGTAAAGATATAGAGCATGACAATTTATGAGTAGTGTTTTGATCATTTATATTATTATCACTTTTATTTGAAAATACTTTATTATACCTAATATCAAATAAAGATTCTCTTGGTTCATCACCATCTAAGGTTTCAATATAATCACTTTTTGACTCAATTGGTTTTTCAGCTTTGCTTTTGGACTTTAATATTTTCGGTTCAGAAAAGTTAGATATACTTTTCGGTAAGCTTATCTTTGAATTAATAATTACTGCTGTTTTCCCTGGAGATTCAGAGATTTAAGTATTACAATTTCTATCTTGTACAAATTGAGCAAACAATACTGTAACATGCTCTCTTACATATTTAGTAGAACAGTACTCAATACCAATTTCATCGTCATTTATTCTCAAACTAAATTTGATTTAGTCTTGGAATTCTTTAATATACTTCTCCATTTTATATTAAAAATTCTTCAAACTATCAATTGATATTCTTAAATTAAGAGAAACTAATACTCACATAAAATAATATATTTTATAAAGTTCACAATCGGTTAGCATATTATTTAAACAACCTCTATATTTTTCAAACAAACTTAAAGATCACATAATTCAGTCTTTTTTTAAAAAAACACATCAAAAACCGGAGCCAAATTATTGTTTTTCATTTAATTTTAGAGAATTTTAATTGTAAGATCCTCTACAGGATAAACCAATAAGTTTTGTCCGGTAAAACATGCGTAAATTTAAAAACAATAAAACTGTCAATCATCTGTGTCAGAGAGATGTTCAAAATATGCACCGTTATGAAAGGCACATCGACGCCATCGCTCAGGCAGTTTCCTGATTTCATCGGGGAAGAAGCTGCGTGGTTTACTATCCAACCGAGCGTTCAGAACCACTTTAATTTCATCAGCTCCGTTGCAATCTCTTCCACGAATCGCAGATTTTAAAGGGGAAAATAAATAAAAATCGGATGGTGCGAGGTCTGGGAAGTGGCAGAACAGTAAAACCAATGTCAGTAATTTTTTGCACAGATTTGGCAAAAGTATGAGGTCGTAAATTGTCGTGGAGATAGTGAGTTTGATGAAACCCACCACCAAGAAGACGGCGTCTTTTTTGTTGTATTAATGTCACCAGACAGGACAGCTGTTCGCAGTAAAACATCGTCAGTGATTGTAGTACCCTGCGGCAGAATATCCATCATAATCACAACATTATAGTCCCAAAAAACGGACATGAGATCTTTCCTGGGTAAGAGTGTGCGGTGACAAGTGCGCTCATTTGTTGTGTCCTTCCCCAGTGTCAAATTTATTTCATTTGCAATCTGGGAAGGCACTAATCCACGTTTCCAATTGTAGTAGATTAACTTGCGGGTATCCTTTCGTGCAAAATTCATTTGAAATCAACGTATCCTAATGAAAACAAAAAGTATTTCAGTCAAACAAGAAATTTATTAAAAGTGCTTAATCCATGTAAGACATATCAAAGTTAATAGCAATGTTAAGAATTATTAATAAGTGATTTTTTTTAAATTTTACAAATCTACAATATATATAGCATAGACACACAAAGTTGCAGACCGATACACTCATTACAGCATTGGACAGCTGAGTATGAGCACCGGATAAAACTTATTTGTTTATCCTGTATTTTAATTTACTTTACATAATTTAATTTAATATAATTTATATGGTGCATATGCATTATTATTATTATTATTATTATTATTATTATTATTATTATTATTATTATTATTATTATTATTATTATTATTATTATTATTATTATTATTATTATTATTATTATTATTATTATTATTATTATTATTATTATTATTATTATCATCATCATCATTATTTTCAGGAAAAAGTTATTAATGATGCATCATGCACATTTTATATTTATTAATAATTTATTTTATTTTAATTTAATTTGATTATATGGCATAAATGACTTTGCCGTAAAATATTGATATAAAATTTGTTTTAATGAATCAATTTTAAAAATTCATTTTCATAAATATTTTAAATTTCAACATATAAATTATTGAAAATTCATAGAAAATGGATAAAATTGTGGGGAATTTGCGTTCAAAATCGAACTGCTTACCCAAAGTGAAAAATGTGAATCCCAAAAACGGATCTATGGCCAATTTTTCCGTTATTTTTTAATTTTTTTCGGAGGTTCTTAATCAAATTTTAGTTAATTGCAACTTCAGTTTATACGATTTTTGGATTCGGTTTGGCCTTTGCGTTCGCCCTTCGAGCCATTTGTTTTAATCCCGATTGCAAGTAATCAATTTTGTTTGTTTTAATTATCCAGTGTTTTGTTCAGGGTCAATCGAATGGCGGGCGGAAAATTCGAGGGAACCAAATTTCCAAGCCGCTATTATAGGGTGAGTAAATATTAAAATTCAAAATTGTCACGCGGTAACTTTTATTACCTGGTTTCAGTTAGTGCAGCCGAACCAGCTTTATAGGCCCCCCGTTTTTTTAGACAAACATGGAGATATCCAATTTACCTATAAACAATGAGAAATTGTTTCCAATGAAAAAAATGAACAGAAAATTGATTTAAATTTTTTAATTAATTTTATTTGAATTTAAAATTGAATTATCAATAATAATTTTTAATAATCAATAAAATGATATATTTTATTTATTTAAAATTGATTTTATTATTTTGGCGGTTCTGAATTTTTGAAAGTAAAATTTTATTACATGTCTAAAAAATCGCGAAAAAATAAGTCAAGTTTTCCGAATTATTATGTTGAATAAATGTTAGTAACAATTTGAAAATGAACTGTGCAAAGGAAGCTGTCAATCATCAGACAAGGAGGTAGATATAATTATTTGTCATTTCCACCAGTTAAAGCCACCCAACTCGCGTTCACCTGACCTAGCTGACCCCTGCGACACAAATATAGGTAATGGAAAGTCTATTTGACTGTCAGATATTTGTTCATAGCAACGTACCGAAGGTCCAGACCAAGCTTTGAATTTGATTCTTAATGACTTCAAGCGGACATATTTTGTCAACCGCAAGATTTTTGATTGAATAAGTGTTATATTTCCAAAAATAATATAATTAAATTAAATTAAAAACGGTATTAATTAATATCAATATTCAAAAAAAGAATGATAATTAATTGATAATCACATTTCTGCTAGTGAGAATCTTTGGTAAACAGGATTAGCTTTTCTTGTGGAAAAAATAGGATATCTTGTCATAGCCGTTCTAGTTCGTACACTTGATTCAGTTGATCTATCACTCAGCAAGTCATTTGGTGTATTTTTATCTCCAAAACCTGTTTTCCTCTTTACTTTGTTGTAGATGTGTATATTTTTTAATAAAATATTTAACCTGAAAAAGTTATAATATTATGAAATGGCACTTTGAGAATTGGCTTTATTAGATCGAGTTAGAACATCCATATTAGAAAATAATTATTGATATAAAAAATTTAAATCCTTTCAAAAATCTGTCGTTCTGAGGATATTTAAACAACTCTATTTTAAGAATTCTGTATCATTATTAGATTAATTAAAATTAATTATATATAAATTTAATTTTTAAAATTTATCCCTACATTCCCTCTTTTTTAAATGTTTGAGCCACTCTATATTTCTAACTAAAATAGAGACATTATTTAATTTTATAACTTCTTTCGTGGTTCTTTCCTACATTCGTACTAGTACCTTCATATCTGTTCTCTGATTTATTTATATTAGTTTTCTTTGTTGGGCCAGAACACAAATAGCGTGGAAAATTGTTTAAATGTAACAGTAATATAGCACGAAAACCCAGCACCAAGATAACTTAAAATATAACATACAACATCAACTAAACACTCTAAAATCTGAGGGAATATAAATAAATATAAAATCAAAAAACATGAAAGTAAAATAAAAAAAATACAAAATGCATCAAGAACCGCACGAAATTTACATAAAAATAACATAATAACAAGAAAATGTGACCGAAAAACGAAAAGTTATACAAGGTAAAAAATTAACTGATTAAATGAGTAAAAATAAAATATTTTTGATTGAAAAAATCCAATTAAAAATTTTAAAACTAAATTGCCAATTTAAATTAAAAAAATAATAAAAAATAAATTTAGATAACACAAATAATTTCAAGGTCGAATTTGTTTTATCGCAATAAAAATAACAAGCAAGGTTAAGGCCAAATTATAGGTATATATACTGATGTGTTTTGACAAATTTTCAGTCTTACTTTACAAATTAATTTGAACAGTCTTAATTTGGTTGGTGTGCGTTCACTTTTTGAGGACGATCCACCCACTCGAACACAGTTCCAACGTTGCTTAGCAACGGGTACTGAGTAGTAAGCGGAAATATTTGCATGGGGTTGTATGGGTAACAACCATATAGTTTCAAAATATCCACACCCAGAAACCCACCATCTTTATCAAAACTAAATCCCCAATCATGAATTTCCTATCACTATTTACTGCTATTTCTGTATCTTTATCATCAATCCATTCTCACTTAAAGCTTTGCCAAATATTATCTCAACTGGAGATGTCCTAATTTTTTTCTGACATGTGCTATTTAGCATAAATTCTATTTCTAGTAATAGTTCGATCTAATTTCGATATTTATTATCTTTAAATGATATCTATATAGAATCTCTTATTGTTCGAAATTGGCATTCAATTTGAATGTTTGCCGAATGATCTTACAATCTTTTGACACATCATTTCTCCCTTAAATAACGTTATTTCTACCTTCATTATTCATTATTATCATTTAATCTCCTAATTAGATAATATTTACCATTTAGACGCCAATATTCAGTAAACTCAGCTCCTTTAAAAATAATCATAACATGTTTTGTCGATTACAACCTAACCTAATAAAATATGTCATTAAATTTATTTAAAACTAAATTTCATTTGAAAATAGTAAGTCAATCACAAAAGTTAAAGTAATTTGAATGAAGAAATTATATTAATATTACAGATTAATATTCACGATAAAAATACCGCAACATAATATGTTGCTATTTTGTGATAATATCAAAATTATTATACGCCTCCTTAATCTTAGGATCAATCTCATAGTCTTGCAACCGATCTAGAGGTCTTTGTTCTCTCCTTGATCTTGAATTCAACAAAGCATCTACATCATGATTATCTGAATAGGCCCTGCTTACAGTTTCTACGTTGTCCGGACAATCGATAGCCGTTCTCAAGTGACTTATATTTGACTTTTTGACTTTTTGACTCTTTCCGTAAACTTCCACATTGATCGAGGAATTGATACCTGTGACCGTGCCAACTGTCCATTGAGTGTTTCACTTTGCAATTGGTGGTTTAACGAATAATTAGTTGGCAACGGTATAATGACTATGAACATGGTCATCGCTACTCTCTTGTTGTAAGAAAACCAGGTTTAATGTGTTACGAACCGAATCTACGTCTTCACGAGCTAGATTTTTCTAGATACTGTATCTCATGAGCATACAATCCAAAATGTACAAAAAAAGGATCATTGTCTATATGAGTAACATTGCAAAATAATACAAAACCATTCATCAGGCACCTCCAACGCGCCCTTATCACATTTTATTGGCGCTGGATCGAACATTTTGCACAGGTTACACGAATTTACGACCTACTTTACTATGCCGCGGGTTGCTAACGGGCCCGTTTTCATAGCCAAAAAAGCATGCGATTGATTCCTATATAATGACTTCTGTGCAATTTAGACACTGGTGATATGGAAGCGCCTGCAGTGTAAGAAGGATGATATTTCATCCACGCTTTAGACACCCTCGTCATTCAAAATAGGTAATAATTTCATTAATCCAATTCTTATTAAATTATTGACATAGATGTACAATATGCGTTTACGAAAAGTACAAGTTCTTACGAAATATTCATGATTTTTCATGGACCAGTGTATCTAAAATTATCTGCTTTACTAATGATTCCAAAGTTTGTTCAATATGTTTCGAGAACACGGGTCGGAATGGGAGCATTCCTATGCACGAAGAACAGCAAGACAAAAATCGGAAAACTATCATTCGCGATCTTGTTTTAACTGAGTTTAACTGAGTTTATTCGGGATTTATTGTTTTGCGTACTTACAATTAGTTTCCTTAAACTGCTTTCATATAGCATACCCTGTAGATATATTTTTTAACGTATGGAAAATACAAAATTAATAATAAATTAATTCTATATTAGTCAAAGTAATCTATTAATGGCCGTTTATTGTAGAGATGGATTCTAGTGTGATATTGGATGCGGCTCTAAAAAGTGCCCGGAAGGAGAATACAGATCTCCACCGACAGTTGCTAGAATTAACCAGAGAAATTCATCGCGTAAAATCAACATGGGTGAAGCCATCTAAGGCGAAGGTCCTGTACCAACGAGTAACCGCCGCCCAACGTGGATGGGCTGAAGAGAAACGATTGACGCAGGCCATGAAGACGCAGATTCGCGGATTAGAGGTGGTGCTAGCGGCCTGCCAAGAAGGCCAAGCTGTCACATATCCCTTAGTTTTCGCATCGTCCCATCTGGCGTATCGCAACGTCACAAATGCAACCAAACCGGCAGTAAAACCACCTCAACGTTGTCCAGGGAAAATTGAACGAGCGAGACGACGAGCGATGAGATCGACGGAGCAACCAAAATGAAAAATGTCATAACAAATAAATGTTTTAATTGAAATGTCTACACGCTTATTAAATTTGTTAATTATGGCTAGGAATAATCTAAGCAAGATAATAAAGATTAAATCAGAGAGAGAGACGACGGATTGAACTTGCAAGTGAAAGGGACCGGAAATAGAAATCGCACACATACCTTCTATCGGTAGTGCGTTGAACCCGCTATGGGATCGGGCCTTAGCAGTTCCTATATAGCGCTCACCTTTGGCGATTTCATAACCAGTGGTTGCACTACCAACATTGCTTGGCAACGGGCACAGACGTCATACCCAAAAACCCCACAATATTCTCTCAGATTTTAAAGTGCTTAGTTGGTGTTGTATATTGTATTTTAAGTTATCTTGGTGCTTGGTTTTCGTGCTGTATTGCTGATGTATTTAAACAATTTTCAAGGCTATTTGTGTTCTTTAATTGTTTGACTTTTTTATTTAGTAATAGAATAGCCCAAACATATCTAGTGTATAAATCTATAATAGTCTATATATCTATAGTTTTTATTATTTTTAAAATTAACAGTTTCAATTAAGTCTGATGACCAAATATCATCTTTTGACTTACTTTTAAATGTAAAAATTTTAAATTCCAATTATTTCTATTAAATATTAAAAAATATGATTTGTTTAATTATTATACGTATTTACTTATTAAAATATAATAAAATACAAAATGGATAATAAAATAAATCATAGGCTTGCTTTCATTCAAAATAGGTAATAATTTCATTAATCCAATTCTTATTAAATTATTGACATAGATGTACAATATGCGTTTACGAAAAGTACAAGTTCTTACGAAATATTCATGATTTTTCATGGACCAGTGTATCTAAAATTATCTGCTTTACTAATGATTCCAAAGTTTGTTCAATATGTTTCGATAAAATAATATTAGCACGCATGGATCGATGTGGTCACATATTTTGCCTGTCTTGTATTTTAAGTGTTTTTGATGTCAACAAATCAAACCATGCGCCATGTCCAATGTGTAAAGATGTAGAAATCAGTATCAATTCCTTAAAACGTGTCGAGTTCCATGAACAGAAATTACCAATAATAGGCGAGCCTATTAAACTAAGTTTATTAGTTAAAGGCCAACAAAATGTTTGTCCAAGATTTGCACACTTTTTAACTAGTTATAAAGATTACAATTTACCGAAGCTTGAAAACTCGATTAGCAAATTTCTCAGTATTGTAACTGAAAAAGATTTTCGTTCTCAGCAAGATATTATCGATGATCTCAATCTTATTAAATGTAAATTAAAACAGAAATCAAAATTAAACAAATTTCCACGAAATAATCTCGAGAAATTATTGCTGAATTTAAAAAGTGAACTCAAACATTTTCAAGACGAAATTAAAGTGATAAACAAAAATGAAATAGATGAAAATTGTGAGATTTTCGAGGATAATTTTAATTTAATTGAATATAAAAATATGAAAGAAAAATTCGAATTGTTCTACCAAGCCGAAGGATATCGATTTGTGTTTCTCGATCAATTGAACCAGAAACAAATACTCGACAAGTCGCAACAAACTTGGAAAGTTGTGCCGGTTCAAATAAAATCCACAATCAGAGAAATTCGGGAAGAATTTGTCGACAATGAGTTTGTAATGCGCACAAAACTGTCGCATCTGTTCAGGGGAGTCAAAGTGACAATTGTGACAATCGATCTGCCGAACGCATTGCTGGAACCAATAACGGGTGGAAATCTGAGGATTTTGCGCTCTCATCAGGAACAGATTTACAAAGGTTCAATTTTAGCTGGGAATTTCAATTATTTATGCGTTTGATTTCAAGCCCGAAAGGAGGATTTGGACATGCGGGAAAGGATTGCTAAACGAGCTGCTGAACGAAGGAGTTTACCGCCACGGCAACGAGTCTTGACAACAGTAAATACCGAGAATGCTCAATATTCGGTAATTATTGTATTGATTAGTTGGTGATTAATGATTTATTTTTGATTGGGCGGATTTTAGTGATTTAGGTGATAACTATTGATTTGTTTATGATTGAGGTGATAACTATAGATTTATTAGTGATTGGGGCGATACTTATTGATTTATTGGTGATTGCGCGGTATTTATTATTGATTGGGACTATATTTATCGATTTGTTAGTGGTTGGTGCGATGTTTATTGATTTATTGATTGGGATGATAAATATTGATTTATTAGTGATTGGGGCGATAACTATTTATTTATTAGTGATTAGTGCGATAACTATTGGTTATTAAGGATTGCGCGGTATTTATTATTGATTGGGACTATATTTATCGATTTGTTAGTGATTGGTGCGATGTTTATTAATTTAGTGATTGGGGTGATAATTATTGTTTTATTAGTGATTTCGCGGTATTTATTATTGATTGGGAATATATTTATTGATTGATTAGTGATTGGTGTGATATTTATTGATTTATTAGAGTTTGTGGGATACTTATTAATTTATTAGTGATTGGGGTGATATTGATTAGTGATTCGAAATATTAATTATTGATTGATAATGGCGTGTAAGTACAACTATCAATGGAAGCCGGCTGTGTGTGTTGAAGTTGAGCGACCAGCGATTGCCCTTTACGGAGAGAAAAATGAGTGAATTAGTGACTCAGTGTATTGCATGCGAGCATGTTGCCATGGATACCTGTCGAAGCACTGGGAACTACTGCTGCATTTACACATTCATTTATGCGATAATTTTCAATCAATTTGCATCGCTATAGGCCCATGTTTGTTGTAGACAACCGCGTTCCGATAATTATACAAGCTAGCCATTGCAATTATCCTCTAACTTACCGAGATGGCCGTATAGATCAATCAATATGCAATTTCTACTAAACAACTAGATTATTGGTTTACTATTTTCAATCCAGCACTGTCAATAATGGACATAAAAAGGATTTCATTCAGTCGAAATGTGACTCATTGCTGGTGAATCATTGTTGGAATTATATACATGGTTTGGAATATTTGGAACCGTATTATGCAATATTGGAACATATCGAGGAGTATTGTGCAATATTGGAACATATCGAGGAGTATTGAACCGTATTGTGCAATATTGGAACATATCGAGGAGTATTGTGCAATATTGGAACATATCGAGGAGTATTGAACTGTATTGTGCAATATTGGAACATATCGAGGTTGTATTGTGCAATATTGGAACATATCGAGGAGTATTGTGCAATATTGGAACATATCGAGGAGTATTGAACCGTATTGTGCAATATTGGAACATATCGAGGAGTATTGAACCGTATTGTGCAATATTGGAACATATCGAGGAGTATTGTGCAATATTGGAACATATCGAGTTGAGTATTGTGCAATATTGGAACATATCGAGGAGTATTGTGCAATATTGGAACATATCGAGGAGTATTGTGCAATATTGGAACATATCGAGGAGTATTGTGCAATATTGGAACATATCGAGGAGTATTGTGCAATATTGGAACATATCGAGGAGTATTGTGCAATATTGGAACATATCGAGGTATGTATTGTGCAATATTGGAACATATCGAGGAGTATTGTGCAATATTGGAACATATCGAGTTGTATTGTGCAATATTGGAACATATCGAGGAGTATTGTGCAATATTGGAACATATCGAGGAGTATTGTGCAATATTGGAACATATCGAGGAGTATTGAACCGTATTGTGCAATATTGGAACATATCGAGGAGTATTGTGCAATATTGGAACATATCGAGGAGTATTGTGCAATATTGGAACATATCGAGGAGTATTGTGCAATATTGGAACATATCGAGGTATTGTGCAATATTGGAACATATCGAGGAGTATTGTGCAATATTGGAACATATCGAGGAGTATTGTGCAATATTGGAACATATCGAGGAGTATTGAACCGTATTGTGCAATATTGGAACATATCGAGGAGTATTGAACCGTATTGTGCAATATTGGAACATACGAGGAGTATTGAACCGTATTGTGCAATATTGGAACATATCGAGGAGTATTGTGCAATATTGGAACATATCGAGGAGTATTGAACCGTATTGTGCAATATTGGAACATATCACTGGATGCTTGAAAATTACTACGGATTCCAATTGCGGAAAACAAATACGCCTTCATTGATAGAACTGATCCATTCCGCTCAAATAGATCCACATTACTCCTGCATCCAACACGGGCTTATAATCTTGCCTCCATTGCTATTCACTGTATATAGAACTCGCCCTATGTTTCTGATAAATCCTGCTGCCGGATTCATCTAGCCCGAGGAGCAGCAGGAATAACTGTCATTATCACTGCCGGCGATTGCAGGCTCGGCTGGCTCTATTCAACATATTCCAGCTGCATTGCAGCTTTGCCTTATTTCCTACGTCCGTTGCATCTAATATGCTTATTTAGTTTTGTGATTTTCTAGTTATTTTATTTTTCAGCATTTTTCATTATTATTTAATTTATTTTTTATTATAAATATTATTTAATTTATTATATATTTTTATTTAATTTAATAATTTATTATTATTTTATTTAGTATCTTATTTTTTTATTTTTATATTTATTTTTATTAATATTATTTCTTATTATTTATATTTTTATTTATTATTAATTATAATTTATTATTTATTGTTTTATTATTTATTATTAATTTTTATTATTTTTTATTATTGTTATTTATTGTTTTATTATTAATTATTATTAATATTTTTATTATTTATATTTATTATTATTGATTATAATAATTATTATTAATTATAATTTATTATTTATTGTTTTATTATTTATTAATAATAATTATTATAATTTATTAATTTTTTATTATTATTATTATTTATTATTATTAATTATAATTATTTTTATTATTTATTAATTATTATTTATATTTTTATTTATTGTTTTATTATTTATTATTATTAATTATTATTTATTATTAATAATTATTATTAATTATAATTTATTATATTTTTATTATTATTATTATTTATTATTATTTTTTATTATTTATTAATTATTATTTATATTTTATTTATTCTTTTATTATTTATTATTATTATTATTATTTATTATTATTATTATTTATATTTTAATTATTATTATTTATTATTTTATTTATTGTTTTATTATTAATTATTATTTATTTTTTATTATTATAATAATTATTATTAATTATAATTTATTATTTTTTTTTATTATTATTATTATTTATTAATTATTTATATTTTTATTTATTATTATTTTTTATTATTTATTATTAATTATTATTTACTTATAATTTATTGTTTTATTATTTTTTTATTATTATTATTATTATTATTTATTTCTATTAATTATAATTATTTATTATTATTTATTATTTATTAATTATTATTTATATTTTTTAATTATTTTTTTTTTTATTTATTATTATTATTTATTATTAATAATTATTATTATAATTTATTATTATTATTTATTATTATTGATTATTATTAATTATTATTATTGATTATTATTAATTATTATTATTGATTATTATTAATTATAATTTTATAGTATTATTAGTGTAATAATAATAATTAATATAAATAAATGTAATAATTGGAACAAATATCTACAGCGACTATTCGACATGATTGCTGAGGGCTTCAACACTTGCACGCTGGGTATTGAGTGCCTGGTGCCAGATGATGATTATCCCCATGCACAAGTATTGCTCAGCTGTCAGTCTAATGCTCATGTGTTGTGATCGATTGCATTTAGGATTGCGAGCATTACGCCAGTGCAAAGCACCATTTATCACCGTTGGAAACTGCTCCAACAGATGAGGTGATGCAATGCAATATATATATATATATTTATTGTCCACTAGAAATTCCTCGGCATATTGCGGATGAAGCTGAACGTATTCCACCCGGATGCTGCTGCTGCTGCTGCTGATAATGAGGCACTGCAGCCGGCTGTCGTCACCCAATGCCCGTCTCCAGCAGCAGCAGTTGTCCCCCTCCTCCTCCATGCCCCTCCAGAACGGTTGTCATTGGATGAGCTGTCACTCATCAAAGAGGCAAACCGTATTGCGCCATATATCGTTCCCAGGAAACTGAAATCTCAGAACCAGCAAAAGAAACTGAGAAAACTCCAGAAACAATCAATGAAGGCGGCCAGTTGATATTATGGAAATTATATTTTTACTTGAGTTATATATTTACAATTGGAAATTTTATGGCGGTTTTAGAATTAGATGTCTTAATATTTGCATTTTGATCCGATCTGAGCAGTTTGATCCGATCGGGCATTTTGATCCGATTGAGCATTTTGATCCGATCGGGCATTTTGATCCGATTTGAGCATTTATTGTTGGGTTTTATTTTATTATTTTGTGTGTGTGTGTGTGTCAGTACATTCTAGATATCGACTTCTCTTATTGGTTATTACTATTGATTCGTTATTATTAGCATTATTAATTTTTGTTTTATAATTAAGTATTATTTATTATAAATTTTTAAAAATTATTTATATTTTATTATTGATAATTTTTATAAATATTATTTTATTTTTTAATTTTGTTATTTATTAAGTTTTATTATCATTGATTTTTTTAATATTGATTTAGTATTAATTGTTGATTTATTTATTCTTATCAATTATATTTTTATTATTTATTGCTATTTATTATCCTTATTTTGAATTATTAATTAATATTATAATTATTGTATCTGTTATTATTTCATGTTGTTTAAACACGTCAAAAAATCATAAAAATTTAAAACGGTTTTATGTTTAATTTACACAAAATAAGATCAATATAAATTTAGAAACATTTTGAAGATAAATATCTCAAAATTAGTAAAATTAAAATTGCAAGAAGTTGCAAGAACCATTTACCTAAATTAAAATAGAATTAATACACAATAAAATCGGTTGAATATGAAATCCACAATGGCGGCAAATAGATAAGAAAATAAAATTAGAAAAGGTTAATGAAAAATATACATACGAAATACCATAATTGAATTGAATTGAGTTGATATCGATTTTGGATATCGAATAATTGATAGAAAAGAATGTTAACCTCAAAATAATTACAATAATTAATGAACAAGAGTAGAAAGCACACTTATAAATCGGGACACAAATTCGGTACAAATAGACGCGTGCAATTTATTTAGGATAACTTAACTAAAGTTTGCAATTGCCTTCTGAATGATGACGTTAGGAAAATAAATATGTTGGAAATAAATAAATCGAATCTACGAATACAATGACAATTCAACTCACAATTGTAAAGGAAGAATATGAACTGCCAAATGTGAGATTTGATTGATTTTTTAATGTGGATAATATTTTTTATAAAGTCATCTTTAATATGAATAATAATAATTTGCATTTAATTTATTGATGTGAATGTGTAACGGATTTTTAATGAAAAATAAAATATCAAAAGAATAACATTTTAATATAAAAATGAAAAAAATTATTTTAATAATTACAATAAAATAAAAAACAAATTAATAATATAGTAATAATTAAACCAAATAAAAAATAATCAAATGATCTTCAAAATATGTAAAATAAAATATTAATTAAAATAAATCAAAATATATACATATAATAAAATTCTATATAAAAAAATATGTAAAGTTCAAACAAATAAAATAATAAAAAAATTAAATAAAAAATTTACTCTGAGTTGCAGAAACGTTTTGATCTAAAATTGTTTAAAATAATTGTTCCGCATTTCGGGCGAAATAATAATAAAATTGAAAACACCGACAGGTGCACACAGAAAAATTTAATAATGCATATTACATTAATTCCTTATAAAAACGAAATAAAAAAACACCCGCAGGAGAACAAACAAAATTTAAAAAAGGCACTAAATGCAGTATAAACAAAATAATAATAATAATAATAATAATAATAATAATAATAATAATAATAATAATAATAATAATAATAATAATAATAATAATAATATAATAATAATAATAATAATATAATAATAATAATAATAATAATAATAATAATAATAATAATAATAATAAAAAAAAAAAAAAAAAAAAAAAAAAAAAAAAAAAAAAAAAAAAAAAAAAAAAAAAAAAAAAAAAAAAAAAAAAAAAAAAAAAAAAAAAAAAAAAAAAAAAATAATAATAATAATATAATAATAATAATAATAATAATAATAATTATAATAATAATAATAATAATAATGATAATAATAATAATAATAATAATAATATAAATTTTGAAAATATTCATATAGTACCACTTTCAAAAAGAAAACTAATGTAAAATAATCATGTGGCTTCAAGGTTGGATAAAAATTGCTATTAGAAATCCTACTATTAGATGGGAGAATGGTTTAATCAGCTATCAACAGCGCTCAGGTGGGGATTCCCACGAAATGCTGAAACAGTTTGTGAAACCCAGAGGCAAGATCATAGAACAGTAAGTGTTTGAAGAGGGGAAATCTTCACTCAATCACTGCTGAAAGGTATTCACGAAAGGAGCAGGCGAGCAAGATCAATCGAGAATCATGGACAGTTTTGTTAGATATGAGCAGCATTAATATTTTTGCAAATTATGTCAACATTGGTTATAATTTTGATCTTTTTCAGCCATTTTTGTTACATGAAGAATTTTTCTATTTCAATTACTTAATACATTTTTGTCATCATTTTCATTCTTGCTTCATTCATATTTCATGTGAAAAATTAATTATGAAAAAATAAATTTTTAACAAAATTCATCAATAAATCAATTTATCATTGATAAAGACTGCGGCAAAAATTTCTGGTAATCCTTAATATTTTATTGATCTATTGTTATCTGAGAGATTTACTGTGCCACCAAGAGGCACAATTTTCATGTAGTGGTTTCTGAATGTTGCTGAAAAGGACACCAAAATAAAATTCATTTCTTATTTAGAACAAGTAAGGAATTTCAGTAAGTATTAAAAGAGCCTCAAGATTTTTTTTTCCTCAGAATAAGAAACAAATTGACAATAGTGTATTCTAAATAAGCGAAATTGGCAGTATTAGGTATCAGATATTTCCAATCCATCGAATTCATTATACATTATTTTTATTTGTTCTAGCATGTTTAATAAAAGACTGTTACAACAGTCTGTGCCAATGATCTGCTTTCAAGATCCAATCTTAATGAACCCTTAATAGTTACAATTTATATTAGCATATGTATATTTAAATATTTATCCTTTATTCTTGGCAATTTAAAGGCTCACCACGTAACTACGTATGTCATTTTCAAAATCTACCTTCGCCATACCACTACTATTATACTGATTATCGAATGAAAATATATTCATTAAAACAAACAATCTAAATCAAAGCTAACAAAGTTATCAAATAGTTTATTCAAATGCTAACAATTACCTTTGGGAACAAATAGTTAAGGGCTGTTTACCTTTCTTCATCCAGCTCGTCCAATCTGGGATAGTTGGGAATTTGTTTCATTTGTTTGACGATTACAGAAAACAGTGCCAGAGGCCATTTAGCGCTATTTGCACAACGCGTAAGGAATTCCTCGTATTTGTTCAACTAGGAATGTAAAGCGACACTCGGACTGACATAGCTTGGTGAATTGTCTCACTAATATGTTGACACAATGCTCAACTGTCAACATTAAAAATAATATTGCCTTTTTGTCTGTACAAATGCTTTTCATTGAGATTTCTCGTTTCGTTGCTTTCTTAAGAACAATATTTGCTTACTACTTAATGAAAAGATTAGATTAGATATATATCTTATCTCATTTATTCTTGTTAGATAAAAGGGTTAGTAACGTATGAGGGTTATAATCATATTGGCCTATAACAGTTTAGCTGAGTTGAGACCCGATCTCTGAATTGAAATTTGCAAGACTTGGTTCAGGGACCCGTGAAAGAATAACTATGAAATTAACTCAGGAAAGCAAGTTTTCTAAATGAAAGAGCATATGTACTTAATCGTGAAAATGTAGAGAGAAATATACTCAATACTTCTTTAGGTCTTAGTACCACTGACGGTTCATCCATTTCAATTTTATTCTTTTTATTTTTTAATTTCTTTTGGAGCTCGGCATCACCGGAAATTCGGTGCAATATTTTTTTTCATTAAATAGAAAAGTGTTTTTAGTAATAAAATTATTTATTTTATTGTTTAACTTAAATCTGTTTTTGTTTTGTTTTAAAATTTAATTTATTATTATATTCGATTATAGATTGAATGTATGTTACAAACGAAAAAAATTTTAGCTCATGATTTTAATTTCTTTTATAATTTCTTTAACACATTTCCATTTCTCCGAATTATTGCCTAAACATTTTTCACCCGACAAAAAGAAATTTCTTCTTTAATATAATCCATTTCATTATTTAATCAAATGTAGGTTTAATAAGAGTTTTTCATTATTTAGTAGCCTTACGTCCTTAACCTCTTAAGTGGCTATCACGGATATATACGTCATCAACATATGCATTACAAAACACATAAAACGAATATATTCACTTGTGTATAATATACGTATAAATATATGTTTTTATACCCAAGACGTATTTATACGCTAGCGAACAACAAAATAAATCACTTAAGAGGCTAATGAAATCTGAAAGACTTATAGAAAATAAACCACAATCAAGTGTTCTTGTATAAACCAATTTTAGACCCAGCTGTTCAAATTCAACTAGACTTTCGCTTTCTCCTCTTCTTCTCTGATTGGTATTTTCTTTCACTCTCCTGTTGTCAACAAATATATTTATTTAAACAAATTTCCAAAATATTTTTCAAATGAGATTTACCAACATTATAAATTTAATAAATTAAAATAAAAACTTTTAATGTTTTTTAAAAATAAAAACTATTCATTCTATTCCAATAAATGTTTTTTAATATTTTAAAATCTAATTCGCATTTTAGAAAAAATGTTAACAAATATATAAAAACTTAATTATTAAATTTTGGATTTCCGACATTTCACCTTGGCAGGGGTTTGTGTTAATAAACTTTAAATTCTTTTTTTTGTTGGTAGCAGAATCATTTATAAAAAATAACATTTCCACGAATTGGCTAACATTGTTATTAATTTAAATTTTATTTATATAAATGATTCCACTACCTACAAAAAAAGAATTTTAAAGTTTATATTAACTATTTATTAAAACAAATTAAAAAATAAGCCAATTTCTAATTAATATTCAAACAACTTGGTCAATACTTTCGATACAAATATTAAATTGAAATTATAAATTATGTTACAGAATTCCTGTAGAGATCAAAATATCTATATAAATATATTTAATTTCATTGATCACTATGTCTGATTATGTTCAAAGAATATACGATTAGCTCAAAACTAGTACACTATTGGGAAATGTACTGAATATATTTAATGTATCGTAAATATATTTAAATATATAAAAAAACAAATTGATGCATTAAAACAAAATATTTTACAATTTATCTAAGATCTTAGAAAACATTACAAATAATTTACAGAAAATGCTGAATTTTTTTATTGCAGATTTCGGTTAAAAATTAAATTCGACAGCAAAATTTATACTTACGACAACTCATCAGCAATATTAATACTCAAATAAACATATTTTAGACATGTGCTAAATCTGCATTTATTTTTCTTTATTAATGTAAATAATCTGCTAACGAAATAGTGACAATAAATTAGTTCTTGATGCAAATGTTTTCTTAACAAATAGCAGAAACCCCAGACGCTCACGACACTGCATCGAGCACCTCCCAGCCTGCCCCCCTCCTCGGCAGCAAATCATGACATGTCACCAATGACACCAAAATATTCGATGCACTGATAAAAATGGAAATCTTTTGTTTTTCTCTATCATTTTTACATACGACTCTCTCCAGGGAAAACCTCAACAAGTTTCATTTGCCAAAAATCCCATTTTCCTTTCATTGAGCTGGGATAATTGGTTGACGTTTGACGGAGCAGAAAAACTTTAGACAATTTTTCATAGTTTTCTTCCAACACTCCGCCTTAGTAAAACAACGCTTGTTATAATGTCATTTCACAATATTTTCTTAAGTCAAGATCTTTTTATCCGTTCAAAGGAATTTTTTCAAAGTTTTTCTAAGAAAAATATCAGAAAACTATGCAAGCAGTTGCTGAGAAATTTCATGAACAATTGAGGGCTTCCATTATCAATTAACTCAATATTTTCACTAAAAATATTGTTCAATCCATCCGTAGAAATAAATATTTGTTTTTTTAAAAAAAAAACGAATTCTATTGATATCTATGAAATTATTTTCTACATTATTAGGTTTTGTGTGATAATTGTTCTCCAAGCACTACATAAGCCGGCCCCGGGAACCGCCAGGCAGTTGGGAACAATATTATTTTTTCATTGTCATCATCATCATCATCCTTCATCATTCATATATTTATATACATATTGGGAAAGGGGCCGGAAGTTTTATTTTTCAATAGCGCGAGCTTCATTTTTATTTATATTGAAAAGTTTTCGATAATGATGATGATGATGATGATGATAATAATAATAATAATAATAATAATAATAATAATAATAATAATAATAATAATAATAATAATAATAATAATAATAATAATAATTTAACAATAATATAATTATTACTTCGCAGTAAGGGCTTATTTAGTTACTCACTTATCTGATATATTAATTTATGCTGCTACCAAGGAATCATCGTTTTATACTAATAATAATACTAATAATAATAATAATTTTAAGAATACAATCAATATATATTATATTTCACTTCAGTCACGTCAGGTAGCGCTTTATATATTAACATCATCTTATTATTATTTTCTTTTTTTTTTTTTATTAAATTTTTGCTTGAGAGCGAAATGACCATCATTCAATTATGTGTATTAATATAATATTCTAGTAGCTGATCCTATACCAATCAGACAACAATTGTATTCACTGACATCAATCAATTATTTCTGTCGACAGTTATCAATAACATGAAAACGTTTTAGTGTTTTTGCCAATTTTGTGTGATTATGTTTAATAATAATAATATAAATATAAAACGGTGATTCCTTGGTAGCAGCATAAATTAATATATCAGATAAATGAATAACAAAATAAGCCCTTACTGCGAAGTAATATTCGAAAATTTTTTCAAAAATATAATTATTACTTTGCAGCAAGGGCTTATTTTGTTATTCATTTATCTGATATATTAATAATAATAATAATAATAATAATAATAATAATAATAACAATAATGACAATATTTTTTAATTTTTTATACATTTCATAGTATTATAAAGAATATAAAAAATATTAAACAATACTAAAACTCAATTAATGCTGACAGTAATTTATTGATAATGTTGGGCTTGTAAATCTAAGATTATTTTGAAAGGTTATATTTTGGAAGCAGTTAAATGAAAAATGACAGAAAATCAATTAACTATCAATTTTGAATTTGAAAAACGGTTCAGATGTATATTAGACAATAGTGAAGGTTATGGTGACAATGGATTTATCAAAATAAGGTTATAAAGGTTCAAAAAGCAAGAGAAAGTATAAAAAGTAGGAAATCGTTAATTAATTAGTTAATTAGTTGATTAATTAAACAAAATGAAATTTGAAAAACCATTATCAGGACGTCATGATTAATGGAAAGATGCGGAGAAAGATTATGATAATGAAGGCGCGTGTAAGAATAATTAATTATATTTTGTGCAACGAGATCATTAAAGCCACAGAAGAAAAATTGTCAAACAGATGCGATTTGAGCTGAAGATCATTAATCGAATGGATTATACTACTATATAAAGCGAGTTGAAATTAGAAACCACCGGCATTTTGCCTAAGGTAGGGACAAAGAACTCAAGAATAGGATTTGAGGATAAATAACATTTATTGGAAGAAGGAAAATAGAAAAGATAAAAGAAAAAGTAAAGCAATTTGAATCAAAACAGGATTGCTCAAACAAGCGCAGTGGAACTCATCCGATTTTCGTAACGCATATTGTTTCTTGCTGTGTTAATTTTGGTATGTTTTCTGTGATAAATAGCTATAAATACAAATAAACGTTTGGCATATTCTGGTTTACTTTATAGAGTAGCCAGTATAGCAGTCGTTGTTTATTGTACATTATTTAACGATAACGAATCTTACTTTAACTTAATCATTTTGATTCTAAGATTGTCGAAACTAATTTTTCTTTTTCTTTTTGAACAAAATTGATGGTATCGATACATTTTTAATTAATTAATATTTCTACACATGCCCCTCCTAAGGACTTCTTTTCAATTTGGAAATATTGTGCATACGTTGGTTCTTTTAACTTTCGAGTTTTCACGCCAAAAATATGTAGTTCAAACTTTAGTTTTTGATTAATTGTGATGCCCATAATTAGAAGTCCCATTATGATAATACGACTTTCAAACAGATTAAAAACCCTAATAATTCAGATTTACTTTGCAGTCATGATATATATTCCCATCAGTCACTCTCAATCTTTTAGTCCACTTTTAGCGCTTCAATAATTTCATTCAAGTTACCGTTTTTTACGTCACTATTAACGTATTTTAACTAGTGCTTGAGGGAATCGTGCAGTTTCTGCCTCTTTGTCAATAATATTTGACTCCATTTTTTAATTTATTAAAATTTATTTCCTTACTTTACTTTTTTTGTATTGTTTTATATTTTAATAATAAAGGTTTTGCTAATGAATTTGAGTTTTTTCATTACCCCATTAATTTATAATGTACTGTTGAAACGGATGATCCCAATATAAAATACCGATTATGTTTTCTACAAAATTTGATTATGAATTTCCACTTGAAAAAGGCTGTGCCGAAAATTCGTGAATGCCTTAAATAAATCTGATTTATATTGAAATTTTGTAGAAAATATTATGTCACTTATAAATGAAAAGAAATCAGAGGTGAAAACCAAAAAAAGTCCTTATAAAATACCAAGATTATGCGAGTCAGATTTTTCAAGTAATCTAAATTGCTAATATAATAACTAGCTAGTAAAATGACTTGACAGTCCGGAAATCAAAGGGTAAATTCATCATATATGTTCCGTATGAATTTTAATTCTTTATTAGTTTTTGTAGTAATCTTCATTATTTATCATTAAAAATAAGACGAATCAATAATTTATTAAAATTTCTATTTATGCATAATTTCTTATTATACAAACAAATAATTTATTGCAATTTCAATATAATTTAATGAATTTAAAATTTCAATAAATAAGGCTTACTAAAATTTGTATTACAACTTTTTTTACATTGATTACATTTTTTGTAATAGGATTTGTGATTATTGTTGTCTTTTTTTGAAAATTGACTCAAAATTTAAATTCATTTTCCAAGTTATTGGGTTCAAATTGAATAAATTAACATATCTGTCAACTTTGAAGTCTTTATTTCCAACTTTACTTATTATTTATAAGTAGATTGCTTGCAAACACCTAAGCTGAAACTGAAAACCTTTCAAGGGCTTAGAGCTATGAAATCTAACGAAGCATTTATTCATGAAAAGCTACTATGGACTACCAAAGACTACTGTATTGACCACAGAAGGGTGACCTTGAAAACCTTATGTATTACAGCGACATTATAGGTTTTGTAATTTTTATGAATTTTAATAAAGTTTTTCGTAACATAATTTCTAATTAAAATTAGGAAACATAAATTACCAAATAACATATTAAAATTGATTAATTTTAATTTAATAAAATCGTTAATTTTTTGTTCACATTTGATCGGTTTACTTTTAATATTTCATTTACGTTCAAATATATATTGAAACATGTTTTCCAATGTTTTACAAACTTTTTGTCTCTAATCATAATAAATATAAATGAAATTTTTATTTAAGTAATTTTTATTAATTTTAATTAAAATTAATTAAATAATTTAATAATTTAATATTTTTAAAACTTACAGTTTTTATTTTGAAATTAAAATTGGTCAAAACAATTAAATATTCAACCTTTGTTTGTATTAAACGGTCACCAAAATTGTGGTCGTTCTAATGAAGGTCGCCGTCTACTGACCAATATTTACCTAATAAAGTAAATACAGAAAATTATATTGAGGAATACTGGAAAATGTTTATTTAACAATCAGCATAGAACTTGTTCAGCATTTCTTAAGTTGTCTTTTTTCTCTAAATGTGTTCCGGAAGCCCCCCTTCCTTCCCCCCAGCCCAGCCCCACCAATTCCAATATTGATGTGACCAGAAAAATATTTATTTCTGGAATAAAAAGTTCTCAAAAACGTTTCCCAATTCCGAATCCGATCAAAACTGATGATGATTTTGCTATTGGTTTGTTTAACGTTATTATTGGATGTGAGAGCTGGCAAACCGCCCCAATGCGACTCGCTGCAGCTGTCGGATTCCCACCGTCAGACATCTCAATTTAAGATATCAAGAAATATTTTCTTTCATTTTTCCAAATACGTAGAATTTAATACATGGCTTCGAATGAATCTTTAAACTGCGACGTCCTGTTGACCTCTGGGGCTTTTGATGGCAAGATTTTGAAATAAACGGAATGAATTTATTTTTTGTAACAGAATTAGCCCAACCCATCTCATCGAGGAAACCAGATGCCGTTTGTAGAGTTTGTGGAGACCGAGCCAGTGGGAAACATTATGGAGTTTTGTCTTGCGACGGATGTCGAGGATTCTTCAAACGAAGTGTAAGGCGAAATTTAGAATATGTTTGCAAAGAGTCAAATGTTTGTCCAGTTGACGTCGCTCGCCGCAACCAGTGCCAAGCCTGCCGGTTCAAGAAATGTTTATCAGTAAAAATGAACCGTGATGGTAAGGTTGCCTTTATAAAGGTTTTAAATAATAAAATGTTTACATTATTATTATTATTATTATTATTTTTATTATTATTATTATTATTATTATTATTATTATTATTATTATTATTATTATTATTATTATTATTATTATTATTATCATTATTATTATTATTATTATTATTATTATTATCATTATTATTATTATTATTATTATTATTATTATTATTATTATTATTATTATTATTATTATTATTATTATTATTATTATTATTATTATTATTATTATTATTATTCTATAAATTTTTAAGTGTTAAAAAGATCACATTTGAAAGCAAAAGAATAGAAAGCAAAATTATCTCAAACATCCGAAATAAAATTTATTAAAATAAAAATGATATAAAATTTATCAAGGTCATTTATGACATTTTTGACGTTTGGGCAATACTCTCAAACAGAAAGAGGAACAGACCCTATGTGGATAAATTCCGGCTTATATATTCTTTTTTACTATTATTTCTTTTAAAAAAATTAATAAATTTTAAATAAATAAAGTGAAATATTGTTGATCTATTTTGGACATTCATTTCTTATTTTGTTTAACTTACTATATAAATATTCAAGATTACGAGAAAGGAGAGAAATATTTTTTTTAAAAAAAGAATTATCTAAAATTAATTAATTTACTTTTCAGACTAATAATAATAATAATAATAATAATAATAATAATAATAATAATAATAATAATAATAATAATAATATAATAATAATAATAATAATAATAATAATAATAATAATAATAATAATAATAATAATAATAATAATAATAATAATAATAATAATAATAATAATAATAATAATAATAATAATAATAATAATAATAATAATAATAATAATAATAATAATAATAATAATAATAATAATAATATAATAATAATAATAATAATAATAATAATATAATAATAATAATAATAATAATAATAATAATAATAATAATAATAATAATAATAATAATAATAATAATAATAATAATAATAATAATAATAATAATAATAATAATAATAATAATAATAATAATAATAATAATAATAATAATAATAATAATAATAATAATAATAATAATAATAATAATAATAATAATAATAATAATAATAAAAAATAATAATAATAATAAAAAATAATAATAATAATAATAATATAATAATAATAATAATAATAATAATAATAATAATAATAATAATAATAATAATAATAATAATAATAATAATAATAATAATAATAATAATAATAATAATAATAATAATAATAATAATAATAATAATAATAATAATAATAATAATAATAATAATAATAATAATAATAATAAAAATAATAATAATAATATTTGGAAGATATTAATATTTGGCTTTGTGAAAATGAAATTGCTAGACAAATCCAAACAATCGTAATTAATAATTGAGGAATAATAAGTTTATCATGGAATATATAAAATATAAAATATAAAATAATAATATATTCTACAGTCAGATATTGATCGAAAAATCAATTTTCACTAAAATTTACAAAAACTTGACTATTTAAATATAAATAATTAATGAGATATTTTGTGAATGCGACAACTAAGTCGAGATTCTCGGGGAAAATTCCTTGGACAGTTCCTTGGACAGTCGTAGTGTCAACATTGCTGGTGAGGAGAGATTTATTTTGACATTGGACATGGGCAAAGATCGAGTGAAGGCCGGCCCGATGTGATTAGGGGAGATAAACAAGTTTATCTAATTTATAATGGCATCTAGGTGCTGATAAATGTCTCTGTGATTTATGGAGTTGGGCCGATAATGCCTGATGCCCGATAATGGGACCCGGCACGCGACATTGTTTCCTTTCGCTCTCCCAGGATAATGGCAAATGAAAAATGATTATTTTGTTTAAATGTTTATACTATTCTGAATTTATGAAATATTATTTTGATCTCAGATTTTTTTGGGTAAAATAACTCGACAACTGCTTAATTATTCTTATAAGGATTCTGATAGGACTACCCCTCCCCCATATTCTCTATTATGCTCAACATTTATTATTATTATTATCATCATTATTATTTACATGTAATGAGTACAATGGCGCATACAATGGAGAGATTTACCATCATATTTACATAGGGATTCACAAAGTCAATATGAGGATTTCAGAAGTATAAATGCCACAGAAAGTATTGAAAATGGATAACATATTTAACAAATTTTCAATTTGTGTATAAAAAATGTGATATTATTAGGAAACAGTCATTAGGAATCTACGAAATAACTTAAAATTACTCATTTAATATTAAATCAACAACAAATTTATTGAGATTACTTAATTAGTTCATTAAATATCAATAATGGTTTCCATAAATATGTATCGTTATATTATTATTATTATTATTATTATTATTATTATTATTATTATTATTATTATTATTATTATTATTATTATTATTATTATAATTATTAATATTATTATTATTATTATTAATATTATTATTATTATTATTATTATTATTATTATTATTATTATTATTATTATTATTATTATTATTATTATTATTATTATTATTATTATTATTATTATTATTATTATTATTATTATTATTATTATTATTATTATTATTATTATTATTATTATTATTATTATTATTATTATTATTATTATTATTATTATTATTATTATTTTTATAATTATATTAACTTCAGCTGTCCAGCATGAGAGAGCGCCTCGATCCTATAATCACAAAAGAGACAATCAAAAAGAATCCGACATAAACGGATACAAAACGCATAATCCTCTTTCTTTGAGTTTTGATGTTTTCAGTTATTTAAATAATCATGTTTTTCTAACACAAAAGTAATAAATAATTGCAAGCTAGTTAACTAAATTTTATTTTTGATTAAAGAAAATCTTTTCCCTTTCCGACTTCCATCGATGCGGAAGCCATTCAAACTATTCCGCTGGCTTCGGATAAAATTCATCCAAAATCCATGGGAACTTCTTCGTTCAATCTTAACTGTCAAATGAACTGCAACAGGATGTTATCGTCGTTTGATTACCGAAAGAGTTCCGAATTGCAAAAGCTTCGCGATGAAATGATCAGAGCACGAATTGCGGTGAATCGGGCCTTTTTTTGTCACCCTTCGTCAACAATTCTAGAAAAGTCCCAAATCATAGAGGAAAAATCCAAATTTGCCGAGTTGATGACAAATCAGATCATGAATTTGATGCATTCTCAGCTTGCGTCGACATTGCATCAAATGTCATGGGGAAAAGAGGCTTATCATATTTTTGGTAATCGCAGCATGATACGGCCTTGGCACGATAAGATCTGCGCATCAGAACAAGGTGAATAAATCCATTATATATATATATATATATATATATATATATATATATATATATATATATATATATATATAAATTTCAAAACAAAATTATTAAATTAAATTTAAAGAGAATAAATATCAAATTTTCCTTAGGAAAGATTCCAGCATTCATATCAAAACAATTATTGTAAATTAAATAATTTTTATTTTTTTTTAAAACTTATTTTTTTATAATTTATTTTTTAAATTTCGCTGAAATTCCATTTAAAAATATTATTTTACAATTATTTTGCACTTTAAATAATTATTATAAAATTTTAAATTTTAAAACATATTATTTGTGTTTATATTTTTAAATTTTTATTTTAAATATTTTTGAGAGATATAATTAAATATTTATAAAAAATCCCTAATGACTATCGAATCCAATTACTTTAGGTCAGTTTTCGGACTTTAGAAAACTGGTTGTTCACAATTACTTACTAGTGTAATATCTTCTCTACAAATTTAGGAATCATAGACAAATGTATTATCGAAGGCAAGAAAATTGCCCTGATTGAGATGACAATAAAGGACTATTTAATTATCAATCAAAAGAATCAAAACATTATCACGGACCCCATTGCAAGGAGCAGCATTCATAGGTTATGGCCTGTTCTTCTTACCTTGAAGATCTACCAACAAGGAATGTCGCTGCCTGGTAATAATACTTATATTGAAATTTGTTTTAATAAATGATGAATGTACAAATTTGCAGACATGTCGACAGAGCCATCAAATGCCGATATGGAACAGTTAATGGAGACCTTCAACAAAATCAAATTTATCCGACCATTAAACGAAGAAATCCAGTCCTTGTTCAATTTGATAATCATGCATGACCGTAAGGATTATTCATGTTTCAATAAATACTAACCCCTTTCCTCACCATTCCAGTCTCACAAATGTCACCTGAACCCTTGAAGTTTGCTTACCAAGAAAAACTCTCGAAATGCGTCAATCAGGCAATGAAAAATCCAGCGTATCAAAAAATATTAAACTTGGCAATGTATCTCATTCAAACAATTTTCACAGTCAAGAAATCCTTTCTGCAAAACATATTTTTACCATATTCCATGGATTTGGATAAAATTTTGGATAAATTTTTCAATCGTAATGCCTGATGAAAAAATATTATTATATTATATTTGTCTCTTTATATAAAGTGATAATATTTAATAATATTATTATTATTATTATTATTATTATTATTATTATTATTATTATTATTATTATTATTATTAATAATAATATCATTATTATTATTAGATAAGAAAATAATAAAATAAGTTCTTCCTGCAAAGTAATTATTATATTGATGAAAAAATTACTTTGTAGCAAAGGCTTATTTTATTACTCACTTATCTGATATTTTTATTTACACTGCTACCAAGGAATCACCGTTTTATACTTTTATTATTATTTTTATTATTATTATTATTATTATTATTATTATTATTATTATTATTATTATTATTATTATTATTATTATTATTATTATTATTATTGTTTAAAATTATTGCAATTTTAAAATGTTGAAGTCGATCAGACTAATTAGAAAAATTTGAAATTTTCTGGGAAATTTCTCACAACCTTGGACGTGCTTGTGGAGAAATACGGTCAACAGGTGAGATGTGTAATGGGGAATTAATTATGGATGAGGTGCTAATGAGGTTTCATGCACCGTTCAACCGTGGCCCATCATTAAAGCCGTATTGATTAACGCATTCTTGAGAGTCCCCAGATGCAATATATCAACTTGAACTAATTGGATTGACTGTAAAATCTAAACATTTATGATTCGAATGTTACTGTGGAGGGGGGGGGCACACGAGGAAGGGAGAGGTGAGGCTGACTCTACTAATGAGGCGCGACCGGAAAATAATTAGATATTTCGTTGATTTGTTTTACCAATATCCAATAAAACTAAAAATTATGAAAATATTTGTTATTTAATTTATGATTTTTTTAAATTATGGCAACATTGAAATATATGTAAAAATTTGTAATAAAATCACATTATTTACACAAATGATCTCCTATTTATTTTTTCATGAGAGTCACGCTCTGCTGTCAATGAATGTGGACTGTAAAACATTCTATTAATTCATGTAAAACACATTCCTATTCTTTTAAGACAATTTTAAAAAGTCTTTTTTTCAAACAAATTTAATACTTCTCTAAACATTCAACTTTAAAATCTTTTTTCATACTTTTAAAATAAAATAAAATCAGTTTTAAAATTGATGTAAAACATGTTCAATATTTTCTATAAATTATTTATGATGTTTACAAAGATTTTAAATAAATTATAATCATGTGATTGTAATAATTTCCTCTCCGTTCCGATCAATCTTTTAATCGATTTCTGAATTTCTAAAAATATTTCACTTTAAATTTAATATTTCAATTATAAATTTCTTCTACATTTTCAATAATTTTCAAAAATTCAACATTTTATAAATTTCTAAAAAAAATTTAGATTTTAATAAATAAACTATAAATGACATTGCTTGCCTTTGCTCCTCTCTTACTCATGGAAAGGTGAAATGTGAGAAGCGCTTGAAATATCCTCAAATTGCATATTTTTATAATTAAAAATGTCAGAAATAAATGATTGCTGTTTATTATAAAATTATATTTTATAGTAGACCTAAATTTGCGGTTACACTGATGTATTCAGCTTATAATACTAAAATAACATTTAAAAAATAAATATTTAAGACATTTACCGAATCTCATGTAAATGAGTCAAGTAGAAATAAAGTTATTTAGAGAATGCATTCAGATTCTTTTGTTTTAATAGTCAATTAAAAAATTATTTATTTGTAAATGGAAATTTATATTTCAATAATTTTGGGGAAAAAATTAAAATTTCATTTGTCAAAGTTTTGGCGCAATTTCAACCGTGACCATTCACTGCGTATTCAATTCTGATTCGTTTATAATCCCGCTAAATAAACCCCAGTAAAACAAAAATATTATTCATGATAATTAGAGAGATTTTTGTTTTATTTGTCTGGTTTTCCGGGAAAAAGGGAGACCCACTTGATGAAATGAGATGCGGATTAAAAGCCTTTGACAGAAATATAATATACTTTGCAATGGTCAATAAATCTTGCTACATTCCAAAGGCAATATCCGCACAACCAACGCAATCATCGCCAACCAAAATCATTTATCAGAGAATAGAAAATACAATAACAGTTTTGAGAATTGTCAATGGTAGCGGAGTTTACCCCCCTGATTTTCTATCAAAATTGTCAAATCCGTCTACATATAAAGTGAAAGACATACAGAATAACTATTCAGAGAACTTTAGAAGCGTCATACTTGATGAATGGAGTACCTTGCGACCAAGCGGTATGAATGTCACGATTAGGGCTGTTAATAAAGCTATTGTCGGATGGTTAAATTTTAGAGTGTCAGCTCAAGACAACATAATATCATGGTTTACGCTTGGCAATTTACTGGATTCTTTTCCCTGGGACATAAATGTCTTGAAAAACAGTCTTTATAAATTCTTTAGTGTTACTGGAGACCGTAAAGGGCTTCGATCATTTTTTATTAGTATACGCTATAACGGATGTACCGGTGATGCTGGCGTTTTAATGATGTTTGACGGGAGTGATGCTTGCAGCTATAATTTGAAATGGATTACCTCAGCTATTAATTATCCGCAAATATTTTATGCCGTACTGAATGGGAGTCCGGCAATATTTTATAATTATATCCGATCCGCGAAGTCATTGGAAATTATTGGGTCCTATCCGTCTGACATCCTCATTTACGGATGATTTGAACGTTTTTATAACATTTTATAACATTATTTATTATATTAGACAGAAATTTGATCTCGTTTTCATGATTTTTGGTTCACTCGACATTTTATTAATTAAAATTGTTATTTCATTTTTAGATTTGAAATTCTTTTTACTCGACCTCAAAATAAAAATCCCCAATGGAAAATTTGTGTTTAAATATCATTAAGTATTATTTATCCCAATGATGTATGTGCTGTAGGAAACATGTAGTAGTATACTACTGGCTACTGTATATTTATTACTGATGATAAAAAAGACTCTTGACAAATTGATTAAGAATCCTAAGGATCAGTGGTGTAGCCAGAATTTCAAATAGAGGGGGTGTAATAAATGTAACTAAATAAACTTATCTTCCCGTCGTTTATTGAATTCACAGCTGCTGTCGCTTTCTTTGCTTATTTTTCTTTGAATCGTAATGAACAACAGGAATTTAAGTATATAAAAATTTTTAAATAAAAACAAATAAAAACAATAAAAAAATTAAAAGTGCATACGTGTTATTACACGCAATATCGAATATTCTTAAATTTAAATTATATATTTGAACCAATAAAAGCAAATGGCGCTTTTATTTGACAAATGTTATATATACTTAATTTTGAATTTGTCTTTTAATCACACTCAATACAAAACTACGCTAGTATACTCAATAAAACATTCCTTCAAACTCCTCGCGACGAAGGCTCGAGCAGAACTGATAGCAAGATAAAACACTCACCGCTCATTTGAACGTGTCTTCAAACATATACTGTGTTGCTAGTGAGCGAGGTTTACAATCATTTAAATAGCAATGCGCATAAAAACATTTTTATTTTGTAATTTTACCTAAATTAATTCTTACGAAAAATTAATTTTACTTCAACACCAAAAAGTTGTATAATACGCAAGGTTATATGAATTAAACTGAAATCACTTGGGTGGTAAAATATTCAAATGGGTTCAGTTATGATAATTATTTTAACAAAAATAAGTACGCGCAAGGATACGCCACATGAAATCTTCCAATGCACCACGTTTGGCGCGTGCGCCATGGTTTGGTCACCCTACTATAACCTATTATGAGCTATAGATTTCACCTGAAATTGTTGAAAAAGTCAGCCAAAAGAAAATAATCGAGTTCCAAATACACCATCATATGGTCAAGCAAAGTTGACCACAATTTTTTGTACCTTGTTGTTGTACTTGCAAAGTGTTATAAATATAATAATTATTACGATATTGATCCATTTCTTTAACAGGAATAATTCCATATGAATCAAAATAAGCTTTATATTTCTTTGAACACAATACCAATGAGATCCTGATTCTTTAAAATTTTATAAATTAAAAATAATACTTTCCTTGTCTAAATAATTTTTCTCTCATAATTATTTTACAATCGAGTTTTAAATCTTTTAGAATATCTAGTAAATAAAAATTATTAGTTTACCATCGCCCATATTTATTTAAAAATATATTTAAAAATATATCTAATAATTATTTATTTAATTTCATCAATTTATTTTTTCATCATTAAATTGAATTAATTTATTTTCTTGATCAACAATTCTAAAATTTACTTTTGAAATGTATTTTGTAATCATTGGTAAATATACGGGTGTTGATGCTTGTTGTATAATTTCTTAACCATGTGGAATTGTTCCATATGAAAAACTATATAAACAATTATCTCTTTGGCGCTTGTTTAGAATTGCCCCGCATTTTTTAAATAAATTTTATTATAGGGCATTTAATACTTTTAAAGATGGATTATCAACCTAACAAAAAATCAATTATTAATTTGAACTTGTTGTCACTTTATGACATTGTTCGAACCATTAGATTTCTGCAAGATAGAGGTATATTAAATCGACGCAAAGCATGCCTAAACAACCACGAAATGATTTTATCGATCACATATGAAAGAGAAAGATGGAGATGTACGAAAAAACCTGTAGAAACGAGGTTTCTTTGAAGTCTGGATCTTGGCTGGAAAACATTAACCTCTCTTATTATTTAAAATAAAATTTATTTAAAAAATGCGGGGCAATTCTAAACAAGCGCCATCTCTTTTTCCATCATGATATGTTCCATCTTTAAATCACAGATTAAATTTATTGATGTAATGTTTGAAATATTCATATTTTTATCATAAATTTGTTTTGTAAATCTTAAAAATTCTCCAAATTTATTATTTTTAGGAAACAGAATAGAATATCCTTCTTTGATTGATAAATGTATTTTTGGTTTTGGAAGATCAAATTTAAAAGCCATAGGTTTTTGATCGGACTCTTTGAAATTTGCATTCACTAATTCATAAATTACTTTAAATAAACCTTCAAGCTCATTTGCTCCAGGTGAAATGTCCACCTTTAACCCCTTGACCTCTTGGTGGTTGAATTCCAAACTCATAATTATGTTTTGTAATATTAAAAACTGTGTTGTATGTTGAAAACCATATTAAACCAAGTTTATAATTAGAATCTTTGTTTAATTCTTATGGAATTGAAATAGTTTTAAAATCTGATTGTTTAGAAAACGTAAATATGTTGAATATTTTATGGATAAAATATTTGCAAGTTTTTCAAATTGAGATTCCATTTTTAAGGCAAAACAATTGATTAAATAATCAAGAAACATTTATCATTTTACCATTTTACAGTCATTTCTCATCTTGATCAGATACATCAAAACAGAATATAGAATATAAAATTTTAAAATCTTTCATTCCTAATTGAGGATCTACACCAAATATGATGATTATGGGTTTGCTTGGTAATTATCTTTTGCACTAAAACCTATTGGATCTAGAGGATAATAAGTTGTGTTTAATTGAATTCGTAAAGATTTAATTTCTTTTTCTTTAGCATCCGATTGAATAAATTTTCAATTATTAGTCAACATGTCAATTTTTTCATCTTTGAATCAAACAATAATATATCGAGGTCTAGGATTTAAAACTGTTGGTTTTCTTTGTGGAATCTCAAAATTTGTTGATATTCTTTGCAATTAATTTACAGCAATTGATTTTTCATCATTCATTCTATCCATTATCACCGTTTCTAGGCGTGGACTACAAGTGATGGATGAGATAAAAAGTGATAGTGCTTCAAGTTTTATTTTAAGTGAAAGTTCAAACGGTATTATGTGTAATAATCTATTATAATTTTGAAAGAACCGAATAACGTTTTTAAAAGATACGTTTATTCGTTCCTTTTCTTGTACTATACAAAGTTTTTCGTTATTATAACTCGTTTTGTCTGTTCGGGTATCAGGAATCCATCCACCTTATTTACCATATTGTTTTTTTAAAATCAGAATCTGTGATGATATAATTTTAAATTGATGAGATTGAACCCGGATGTTCCAATTCAGAGGGTCCTATTTTTATAGCTGTTTCAGTAAATCAATTTAGAAACCAATTATGTTCAAATGCAAAATCATCAGCATCAGCAACAGGGATACTTGTATAAACAGATATTTTTACTTTGAAATATAAATATGAATTACAAATATCGAGAGGGTTTGAGGCTTGATTAATATTAAAATAAATTTAACCGGTAGCATTGAGTGCTTGAGCACTTGCAGTTGATGGAAATACTTCAAGATAATCTTTCTTTCTAATATCATGAAAAAAATTAAAATGTTTATCGAAATTAAATGACGTCATTTTAATATATAGAAATACACTAGAGCCTCGAGTTGTGTTGTTCCAACTTGCGTCCTTTCGAGTTGAGTTGCTAATTTTCGAAATGCGTCGAAAAAAAGTTTTAAAATAAAATTTAATCAAAAAATAGCATAACGTCTATATTCAAAAATTAAAATTTAAACCGAAACTAGATCCAGATGCTGATCAAAGTGCAAAGGTTACTCAAGCTGTAGAGGCCTCCATCAGCTGTTATAAAAAAATTTACTTGGATAAAAAACAAAAGGCTGTTCAAATAACTCTGAATAATTTTATAATAAAACAACCAAAAGAGAAGCAAACGCCAAATCCTGAACCAACGTATGAATTAGAATCTGAATAAATTCTATAAATTTATGTTGTTTCATTATTTTACATTATTTTAAAATTCTATTAATGTTTGCATTAGTTTTTGGTTTAATAAAACTTATTATATAATAGTTAATCTATTCATACCTATTTTTTATTTAAATATGTAGCAATATAACTAATTTTTTTTTAAAAAACACGGATTTCAGATTTTATCGGAACCTATTATATAAAAACAGGTACAAATGTATACAAAATTAAAATTCGAATTGCGCTGTTTCGAGATGCGTCGCGATTTATTGTAACGCATTAACGACGCAACTCGAAGCTCTAGTGTATAACTATTTCTTGTAATATTTTTTAATTATTTTTTGCTAATATTCAGTGGTTATTAATTTTAATTCTAATAATCATTTTAAAATAACATTGTGTTGGTTATATGTATTACTATGCCCTGCTTTTCAAGCTACTAATAATTTTTTTAAATATTCAAATAATAAAATTGAATTTTCTGGAAAAGAGAAAATAACTTGCCCGAATTTGGCACTTTCAGTTCGAGAATCGTTTGTGTTACAGAGCTTGTTTCATAATACGAATCTTTTGCTTCAAGCTTCTCAAATTCTACACTGTAGAATCTACAGCTTCAAATTCTTCACATTTAAGTTGTTCGCGTTCAAGCTGCTCACGTCCATGATAAACCACGGATTTTTAATTTTTTTTAAGGTAACAAGGATCTAAAACCCCATCTATTAAACGAAAATGTTTTTTGTATATCAGATAATCCAATTGGTTACTTTCCATATTGATCAAAAGTATATCCCTCTATACACAATAATAATCCAAGAGTTAATTAATATTTACTTTGATCTTGGATCCTAAATAAAAAATACACCATCTTGAAGTGTAATATTAAGACTAAATTCCCCCACTCGTAATTCTTTTCCTTTTTGCTCACCTTCTGATATATTAATTTCAATTAATCCTGGCCGATTTTTAGCACCTTTAAACACATCAGAATTTGCATCAATTCTAAAATTTCCATGTTTGAACTTTTTAAAGTTGCTTCAGCTTTGCCTGCAGCTGTTTTGCGCTCGAATTGCTTCTATAATTGGTAACTGTTTCTCTTGATTCTTAAGGAAATCTTGTTGTCATATTTAATTTCTTATATAAATATTCTCATTTCACAGTTCATTTACTTTTGCTAATTTTTTAACTTCAAATCTATAATCTTGATCCATTTTTATACACTAAATTATTGATTGATGTATCAACTTTCTATTCTTGTTCATCGCAATATAATTATAATCACCATTCCAATGATCTCTAAATCCATTAAATTCTGATCTTTCCATTAATCTAGAAAACAAATCATTATAAATATTATCTTGGTCTCGTTTATTAGTTCAAGAAATATGTAAAAATTAGAATCTCCTCGTATAAATCTTCTTGGTAATTCAAAATAATTCTGAGATAGATAAATACAACAAAAATTTACATGTCTTTTCCGCGTGAAATAAGATTACAAAATTTCTTGATTTTTATCATTCACACAATCATCAAATACAATTAAATTATTTTTATTTTTATCTAAATTCTCACAAGGTATTATATCTGCAAATCTATTACTCATTGTAATAGTGATTTAATCCTGAAAGAGCTTTGCACCATTGTTTCACCCATTGTCTCACATTGTTTCACATAAATCAGAAACTTTTCTAAAGGTATTTTGTTTTGATTTTTAAAAATATTTAGTATCGTTTGTTTAGATAATCCATTTTTAATCCATGATATAATAATTGAAATTATGGTTGATGAATTGTTTTAATAAAAATTATTAAATTGTTGTAATCTAAATATTTAGGATATTTATTTTTTATTTAACTATTTCTAATTTAATTTATTTATTATTGTTTTTTATTATTAATATTATTAATTTTATTCATTTATTTATTTAATTACTTATTATTATTATTATAGTAGTGAATTGTGTGCCAACTTGCGCACTTTTTGGTACCCCAATTACACCACTTATTAGATTATAAAGAGTATTATTATGTATTGACTTAGTTAATTTTAATTTTTATTATTTATATATTTTAATCATTTATTTATTTTTAGTTAATTATTTATTAATTATTTTAAGTATAATTATTTATTTTTTTTAATTATTTATTAATAAGTTTAGTTAATTTATTATTTAATTTTTTTTATTAGTATTTATCCTTAATAATATTTTTTATTGTTATTATTATCATTTTTATTATTATTAGTATTATTATTTTTATTATTATTATTTTTATTTATTTTAGACATACTTACACATATATACAAAATTTTTATTACGAATATAACAATAAGTAATTAACATCAGAAACCAATCTCTAGTACATATTAAATAGATAATCACAAATATGTCAATGAAAAGTTTCATAAATATGAGTAATTTGATGAACAGTTTTATTATCCGTTTGATTGGTAGCTTGATGATCGATTTGAAGAACAGACCATGCACAGTTTGAATACTATTCTGTAAATTGATTGATATTCTCTATCATATAATGATCATATGCCAGACTTTCATTCTTTCCAGCCCAAACCCTTTTATGGTCATTATTTGTAAGCGCAACGTTAGTTGTTTTGAAATTATACAACTGATGGTTGTTGGTACCTATTCAAAATTGAGACATCCTAGGTATTGCAATTCCATTGTATCAATCGGGATAAGACTGGTGTTTTATGCCTGTATCTTTTAATGTCACCCATTTTGCTTTTGTTGTACAAGTATTACCTAATAGTAGTAGGATGTGAGCCCGTCAGATACAACACCACTTGGCTTACATAATATTACATAATATCTGACCTCTACACACGGTGTTACTACCTGGAGATTGACCTCTGACCAATCAGTTGCTACCTAGTAATTGACCTTTGTCCACTGTTGCCAGGTGACCTCACGATTATGTCACGTTCCCGCTGGTCAGTCACTACCCGAAGGCACACTTATTACACACCGATTACATAACCCTTATTATGTCACGTAGTTGTGGACTAACACACCGATTACCTAACTGGTATTATGTCATGCAGCTGTGGACCAACACACTCACCTACATTCTAGGATCTTCCACACACCTACCAACTTCCACACACCTACCTTCTAGATACTTTCACACGCCTACCTTCTAGAATCTTCCACACACCTACCACATTACAAACACCTACTAAGCCGCATAGGCAGTACTAGAGGTATCTACAAACATATGTAACCGCCACGAGGTTCCTTGGTCTTTCCATTCCAGGTAGTTTATCATTTCTTCTATTTTTCCAAATTGATCTCTCCGGAATATGCTCATTGATCAATTCTTTATTCCGATAATCATTAAATCCATACAACTCTTCTAATGCTGTTTTATCATTTCTGTTAATGACTTAACCCACTAGCTAAAGGTTTCCACATTCTTCTCTTTTCAGTCTCGTGGTGAGCATGTAAATAAATCGAATCTTGCATTTTGAGAACAGATTCGGCGTTTTCATCCAAAATTAACCTAAAAATAATGGCGTTTGAATAAAATCCGACCATTAAAACAAAAATTCAAAAAAATGGCGACTTCATTCAAACAAAAATTTAAAATGGCGATTACGTCACACGACCTTGTTGTACTATTCCATGACTTTGACCTACTTATTGACCTTGACAATTGAACCTTGACCTTGAAAAATTAATGAAATACATTATGAATTATGTAAGAAAAATCAGTTGGGTAAAAAATTATATACCTTACCTGAAGATAAAAATTTGGAATTTAAAAATTTTTCAAAGACAATAATAAGACTATCATTTGTTATCTATGCAGATTTTGAATCTATATAATCAAAAGATGACATTTATTTTAAAAAACATTTGCCGATTTCTGCTGGACTTTTATTGATTAATAACTTTACTGTAATATCAAATTACTATCAATTTGTTAGTCAAAACTGTGTTTATAATTTTTTGAAGAAGGTTTCAGATATAGGAACAGATATTGTACTTCTATATTACAAAAAAAGGGCACAAACTGATTTTACTACATACTTTGGATGAATAAAATTCTTTTAATATCAGTGAATATTGTTATTCTTGTGAGAAAAAAAAGTAGTTAAGGTTAAAGATCATGATCGTTTTACAGACAAATTGATTAAAAATTTTTAGGGTCAATATTTGGAAAAGTCTGAGTGTAATTTGACAAATAAATGTAAATTGAGTGTTGATATAAATAATAGCAAAAATGTAAATAAGAATAATGAGCCTAAATTTGTGTTAGTATTGCCGTACTCAGAAGGCTTTACGATTTATAAGAGGAGCTTAAGTTAAAAGATAGAAAATTTAGAGTATAAAACCGATTCTAATTCGTGTAAGATACGCAACATGTTTATTAATAAATCAAAAACTCCGGTTGGATTGTGTTCTGATCTCGTTTATCAATTCACATGTAATCGGTGTAATGCCACATACATTGGAGAGACTTCCCGTCATCTCTGTACTCGAGTTCTAGAGCATTGTCGATTGAAGGGTTTGACCAATATTAGTGAACACAATAGAGGCTGTAAAAGTGAAATAGAAATGTCTGATTTTAGAATTTTGTTGAAAAGTTTTAATAATTATTGGGAATGCGTGATATGTGAAGCATTGCTGATAAGGTCATTGGATCCAAAGATTAATGTGCAAAGAGCTGTGACTACGAATGTTTTGAATGTTTTTAAATAGTTTGAGTATGTTAAATTGTGATAAATTGATGTTTTAGTATTGTTTAAAAACTTTTTAAAATTTTAATATTATTAAAATGACCTAATTTATAAAATATTTCATTATAATTTTAAAGTTTTATTATTAAAAAATAAAAAATTTAATATTTATAGAAAAATTTTAAAAATAAGTGTAAAAGTATTTAAATATTTATTCAAATATTTATTTATTAAAATATTTAGTTAAAAATTAATTTGTTTAAATTATATATACTATTTGAGTTGGTTTTTGTACCTGAATATGACAGCTAAGCAGTCGAAATATATCGTACAACGAATGTTTGAATGGCGTTTTCTTTTAATAAAATCTTTGCCAAAATTATTTAATTATTTATTCTTTTGTTTATTTCTTTTTATAAATATTAATATTAGATATTATAAATGTAGAGTAGGATTCTTATACTGGCAGAAATGTTAAAAGGAAATGTTGAAAAGGATTATTTTATAAAAGAAAATGTTTTCATCAATTTATTACACACTTTGCAACATGGGCTTATTTTATTATTTACTTGTCCTGAATAATCATATCTGTAATAATAATAATAATAATAATAATAATAATAATAATAATATCAATATTATCAAAATTTTCTGTCATAGAACTTTTGATAAAGTTTTTTGTTAAAATGACTTGGAAAAAACTCCAAAATAAGTTGTCGCGCAGGGAGGCTTTGTTCTATCATTAGATGTCACACCGAACAGCACATTACAGATTTTATTTTAATCAGTAAACCAATGGAAAACTAAAATAAAATATAATTTATTTATGTAAATATTTGATCTGTTTTTGTTTTCATTTAACATGTATTTATTTTTCATTTATCAAAAATGCATTATTCAATGTAACACAAATTTTCGGCACGGCTTTTATTAAATATTTAATCTATAATTGTAATCAAAATAAATGAAATGGTTAAATTTTTAATTAATAAATTTGTACGAAATAGTAATTTATTACAAATTTATTAATATCAGAATTATTTATTAAACAAAAATTTTTAAATAATAATTTTTTTACCATTTATTAATTATTTCAAATTGAATTTATGCCACTACCAAAAACTGTCGGTTTTTATTATTTATGATTTTTTAGTCATAATTTTTATTTTTATTAATAATTTATATATTAATTGGGCAAAAATAAAATTGTTTTTAATAATTATTTAAAGAATGGTCAAAATAATAATTAGAATTTTCTTTTGTTGTGACCTTAATCTTTTGTTAAATGTTTCTTTTGTTTTATTGCGTTGAAACAAACAAATATGATTATATCAAGGAATTCGTGATAGGCAAATAAAAAAATATATCAAAATATTTTTGGTAAAACAAATAGTTATTGTTTTGTGATATTTATTTTTATCTTTTTGCGGTGACAATATTTGTTTTACGGCGTCACATTCAAGATGTTTGTTTGCCACGCTGAAGCCTAACAAGCATCACCATTTTGCTGACCTTCTTGGCAGAGGACATGACAAATCACTCGAGACCCCTAAAGAACATAAATTATGCCATAAAGTCAAGTGAAATTATTATTATTATTATTATTATTATTAATAATATTATTATTATTAATATTATTAATATTATTATTATCATTATTATTATTATTATTAATAATATTATTATTAATATTATTAATATTATTATTATTATTATTATTATTATTATTATTATTATATTTATTATTATTATTATTATTATTATTATTATTATTATTATTATTATTATTATTATTATTATTATTATTATTATTATTATTATTATTATTATTATTATTATTATTATTATTATTATTATTATTATTATTATTATTATTATTATTATTATTATTATTATTATTATTATTATTATTATTATTAAAAATACAGTAAGAGCTTACTGATAAATTGTCATCATATAAATTGCATTGAATATTATTATTAATTAATTTAATAATTTTTATAAAAATTTGTTATTAATTTTTGGAATACTCAAAGGTGGTTTTAACGGTGTCGGGGCCGCTGGCGGTAAAATAAAATTGGATTATATGGTTAAATTATAAATAAAAATATCCTTGATTAATTTTTATCAAGTATTTAAAAAAAAGAAAAAACAACAATAATAATAAATAAAATGTAAGGAAAAATAAAACTTAAACAAAACAAATTTCATTTAAATATTATTTCTAAAAATCAAATCAAAAAATAATAAAAATAAATAACAACATTGAATTACTGTATTTATTATTTATATATTCTTTTTTCTCCACATTGCTCATCACTTCGTATTCCATATAAAGTAATGCCATACAAATTAATTTTTCTCCCATTCCAAAACTGAAAACATTCTTTTCCCAGAAGCTGAGGAATTTGGCAGAGTCAAAAAGATTCTAAGGATTGTATCAAAATTAGGAAATGTACATTTTAATTGTAATGCAATTTTGTGCAACATAGTGGCAAATATTTTGTCATTATTATCGTTTTTTTGGTAATATTTTTTGTTCTTATTAGGCCCCTTCTACGCGGGGCCCCCTGCGCGTGTCATATGTGACGCCCCTTAGAACCGCCACTGGCCATACCTGATGCTGCCTGCGAAAATATTTTATTAGTTTTATTAAAATTAATGCAATTTTGTAATTAATAATTACTATTTTTTGTTTGTTTAAATGTTTAAGATAAATTTCAGTTATTCATGCAAACTAAGTAAATAATAGCCCAGTACTACAAACCGATATTTTGTTGCTCCCATAAAAAGCACTAATAATAATTAGAAAGTGTTTTAATTTATTTTATATTGAAATATTAGTCTTTTATTCAATAAGGTTAAGTCCAAGGAACCTCCACAAGTGTATTGCATACTCTTCCGACTGTTACTGATGTTGGGTTTTAATAAATTAGATAATAAGAGTCGGTGTCACTGACTATACGTGTTCTACAAAAATCAATTAGACAAACAATGCCCAACGTATTTTTTTTCAAATTTAATGTACAAAACCCACAAATTGCGGTACTCCAATGTCACAATGAAATATATTCGATTTAACTATCTAATAGATCTCGCTATGATCGCCTTGTTTTCGCGTTGTTTGCAATAATAATAACCTTTTAAATTCAGCTTCGAATCAATTTGATTCTTCTTTCTTCCGTTCCCCGCCATGCAACTTCCATATATTAATCTTTTTCCACTGGCTCCCAATAATCACAATGTCATGGAAATGCTTTCCAAAACCAACTTTTATTTGTTTTTCCTTTTGTTTACACAACTCTGATTTTCCTTAATTAATTAATTAAATAGTTAATAAACTATTTTATCCTTTTGCATATTTTATTGCTTTTCGACTCTTTCTGAACATATTTAAATAAATCCATTCTCACCAGGATAGTCGCCATAATCTCATCTATATCTGACTCATTTTTTATTGATAGCTTGGGTTATTTTGTCGTTGAAAGGGGTCGAGATGGTGTCAGATTTTGAACTCTAAGTCAGATTTCAAAAGTTCATTCTAGTGTCAAAAAATACGAATTAATGGTCAAAATATGTCGAATGAGCTTATATGTTCAAGAGGGGGTCAGGATCAAATTTCGAACAAAAAGAAAGTTTTCAACCAAACAACATACATTTTGCATGAAAGTCAACATAAATGTCAATTTAATGAACCATTGATCTGATCTACTGGCCTTAGAGGGGTCTGGTTATAGGGATTTTTTAAAGGATAATTTTCATTAAATCAGTTGAAAATGTTGAGACTGGTTTTAAAATGAACATGTCTAAATGGATTGACTAGACGTTGCCTTTCTAATGTTTTTGTAATTGGGTTCATTACTATTAATATTATTATTTTTATTATTATTATTATCATTATTATTATTTTTATTATTATTATTATTATTATTATTATTATTATTATTATTATTATTATTATTATTATTATTATTATTATTATTGTTATTATTATTATTATTATTATTATTATTGTTATTATTATTATTATTATTATATATGCTTTGTATTGTACAATATAAATACCCCGTGGCTATAGTGTAATCAATCGTAAGCTATTCAAGCCAATTTTTATTTTAGGCTTTTTTTATCGAGCTGTTTTTGTGGGAAAAAAATATTTTCGAAAAAATGTGTAAAATTAAAATTCAAAAATAATTTCGAAAATAACTTCGAAAAATAAACACGCACACAAAATTTAATTATCTTAATTGCAAAATTATGTAATCAAGATTACTCCGGATTAATTACATAATTATGTAATTTCATCGGTCACCACGGGAAAGGGGCTACTGGGGATTTTGTATGTGGTTCCAGTGTGCTCATAATTATCTACTATGTATAAATTTTTCTTGATCTAATATTAACAATTATAAAAGTAATGATAATAATAATTTATCATCTTCATCAATATCAACTGGAAAAACTTTGTTTGGAGGCCTTGTTGAAATTAAACCTTTAGTTTGAGACATTGTGGAAACTAAAACATTAAATAAGAAATATATATATATATATTAGGGTGCATCACAACTGCATGTCAAAAATTTTTTTGTCTACTTTTGATCTGTCTGTGTTTCTGATATGTTCCAGTATGATTATAGATAACTTTGGTGAAATATTTTTAACATCCGATTTGATTTAGAGGTCCCCCGTAGACAAAATATGATGTCAGTACCCGTTACTAATCGGGATGCAGCCTTAAAAGGCTTAATGTTGGAGACTTATTCAAAATTAAGTGTTTACGTGTTGATGTGTGAAGGGCAAGTTCTTTTCTGGTCAAAACAATTAGTTAGGACAAAAAACTTCTTTTTTTTATCTCGCATAACACAATTATACATACGAAAAAGTCACCAAAAGGACGCAAATCATAATATGTAAACAGCTGAACTGAACGGATGTACATGTTTATGGAGTAAATCGTTTGTTTTACAGTATTCAATCATCATTATTAGATCAATGCAATTACATGTGTACTGTGTAGTCCTGAACAGTAACAAATACGATTGTCAATATAATTACAGTTTTTCATTTTTGAATTTTATCTGTCGACGAAGATCTGGATGCTCTTGACGGTCTTTCTCAACGACCTGAAGTACATTCTGGAAATGTTCATCCGAACGAGCAATGTCAACAAAATCTGATGATAGCTTGACGCCTCTTTCTGCACAATCGTTGACGACATTAACTGCTGCCACATTTTTAGCACTGTTCATGTATGCTTCCGAATTATTCCATTCACTGACAGGAAGTTCCAGAAAGCTTGAATCCAACTACAAGCGGTATATTGTAAACCATGAATCTTCTCCGACCAAATCACACAGGCGTATAGACGCATTGATGGATGTGGGGAATTTTGGTTTCCCCCAACCGTTACCAAACCGATTCAATGGCGCTTGAAGTTCAATTGATGGTTTTATCTTTAGCAAGGCACTAGCCAGCGCTTCTCGTTCAGGTCGTGGCGTGCAATCGCTGAACAGCGCTAGTGGGACCATCTCAGCCGTTAAATACCACAGATGTCGCTGGAATGCCCGAACGGCTGATTGTGAGATTAACTTGTCTATGGCTTCATATTCCAGGAGGTGTTTGTACAGCTGGAGGTCATTCCATGGAGCATCTGCAATTTTCTTACAGGTCAACCACCATACAATATACACGTGAGTGACAAATGTGACAAATACACGTATCTTGCTCACTTGGTGACGTGTCGTAATTGTGCCTGGTGGCAGTTCGCCAATCTGATTCTCACAAAGTGCTATCTTGATACTATAGATCAACTTGACCATCCAGCGTGCCTTGTGCAGTGCTCCTGGTCTTTGGAGTGTCACCACACTAGCCTTGGCAGACAGATAAAGAAGTGCAAGCTCAGTGAACTCGTGATAATCATCTCGCAAAAATTCGATCTTTCCAGTTGCAACAGCAACCCCCTCATCCTTCATTTCTGCTAACAGTTGTTGTGCTTCAGTGTTATGATCAGCTGGGCAAAATGGTCGGATTTGACTGGAATCATGTGGCATCAAGTTCCAGTTAGTTCGCAATTTGGTGAACAATGTCACATCTGATGACCTTGTTGCTTCAATCTTCAAATCTTCAAAAACATGAGAGAGGACCACTTCACCAATGTGATGACGACAGCCTGACCACAGGACTGCACGTTGCAATTTGTCCTGTATGGCAATGCAAGCAGCAGTCAAATGGCCCGTATTCGAGCTGGTTGTGTCAAATTTAATATTGACGATTCGGTCCGTACAATGCCACTCGGTCTTCAGCTTCATTGTTAACTCAGCAATGATTTCTCCGCATGACTTATCTGAGGCTTTGTAATAACTGGGCACTCCCAACAGCTTCAGCTGTGAAGCATCGCCAACAACTACAGTCATGCGGTCTTCAATCACATGCTGATTTTGTAGAGTCGGCGTCTGCTTTCCATCCCAATGCAGCGTGAAGAGTTTGGGCGGTTCCCAGTTGGTGTGAATGTCCGTGGCTATTTCACCTACAACCCTACAACGAGAGCGATGATGTTGTACATGGTTCTGTTAGCTCATATGACATTTGTTCCACCATGTTCTTCTGCAGCTAATATGCAAAACTGATTATATAAATTGTTAAGGTTAATAATAATATAAGGTAAATACAATAACAGAAAATCTCATGGGCCAGGGGGACCTATAAATATTATGCAACATTGTTTCTTTTGCATACTATTGCATATTTTGGTCAGTGGAATAAAGCTAAATAGCAGACAGCTCAATAAACTAAATTTGTTTTTGATGATGCACCCTAATATAAAGATAAAATAAATTTTACTTTCTTAGTTGTTATCCAATCTAATCTTTTTCGTAAATCCGCTAAAAAATCGACAAACTGTTCCTAAAATGATATAAATAAATTGAATTGTAAAAATAAAAACAAAATTTGCCTTTTCTTTTTTTTGTCACTATTCATCATTTTGGTTAAATTGATTTGAAACATAATTTTTGAAATTGTTTTTAAATAAATGAAAAATTAAAGTGTTGTTTTATTCTCTAACCAACCAGATTCGAGTCTTTGATAAAACATTATAATCAATCAATGAAAATCGAGATTGGGTAGAAAAATAATACCTGGAGATTAGGATTATGCAATCAGTAAAGACATGATTAAAAACATAAAGACATAAACATAAAGACATAGGGGTTATGTCTTTGTTTTGACTTGGAAAAATCTTTGAAAAAAGTATGAGTCATAAAAATTGAGTCATGAAAAATATGTATGACTCATGCTTATATACTGCCCTGACCTCATTTAACAGCTGTAAAACAAAGACCATGATTCATACACACACGACACACCCACATGACCCCTGACTCACCCTCTACGCGATGAGTTATCGTTTTCCGTCAACCAGTCAGAACACTCTGTGCTGAATATCTCATATTTACCTTTAATTGTAAAATCAATATTATTGCAGGTCACAGTGATTCATATTTTCTAGTAATTAAAGGGTTTAAAGTAGATATACTTTTACCAGCCATGATAAGAGATAACCTACTGGATTCATCGAATTATTATACATTACATTAATTTTATTCAAGAGCTCTAGATTCTGTCATTGGTAAATTCAAATATAAAAATAAAGGGCTTAGATATAAGGAATGGGTGTTCCTAAGACCTAAATACCACAGTCTTATGGGTGATACAGACAGCAAGAAGCTCTACGGAATAACATTGAAAGGTACTGATTTAAAATATCGATCGTATTTTGATTGTTATATTAATAATTCGATGATTTCAGTAGCACAATCTCAAATAGCAAGTAAAAACCATCAATTATTTACAATTAAACATAGTAAAATACCCCTAACACATATTGATGACAAGATGTTTTGGGTTGATAAAAATAAAAGTTTAGCCTATGGGGATTATAATGTAGGTGACACGGTTATGAGTATAGAAACATCAGAGGAATTGAACGACAGATTTCTCATCAAAATTTCCAGACGACGAAGATGATTCAAATTTACTTGACGAATACAGATTTCAACATCCACATTTCCAGGTTGAATATTGATTCAAATAAAAATTATTAATCAATTTTATTTTTATTGTTGTGTGAATGGACATTTCGTATAAATTTTTTTGCATAAAATTTTTTTTGTATAAAACTTTGGTGTTTGCACTGTTTTTTTAATTGTAGTGATATTCATGTTCACCATCACTTAGCATTCGTTTTCCGTTTGTTGATTGAATTACAGTTATCATAATGAAGGATATAAAAATAAAAAAATTTATAAGTTCATTGATAAATTCATTTATAAAATTTATAATTTACAAATAATTTGTGATAAATTTTTGTTAAAAAAAATAATATACATAGAATTTTATACATAAAAAACTTTTTACGAAAAAAATTAATACAAAAAAGAATTTCTATGAAAAAATTTTATACAAAAAAATTTTTATAAGAAATGTCTAGGTCCATATATTTTTACATGTATTATTATTATTATTATTATTATTATTATTTTTATTATTATTATTATTATTATTATTATTATTATTATTATTATTATTATTATTATTATTATCATTTCTATTATTGTTATTATTATTATTATTATTATTATTATCATTTCTATTATTGTTATTATTATTATTATTATTATTATTATTATTATTATTATTATTATTAATATTATTATTATTATTATTATTAATATTATTATTATTATTACTATTATTATTATTATTATTATTATTATTATTATTATTATTATTATTATTATTATTATTATTATTATTATTATTATTATTATTATTATTATTATTATTATTTTATTTTCTACAAAATTTGACAATGAATCAGATTTATTTGTGGTATTCAAAGTGAATAACAGAATAAGCCCTTGCTGTGAAGTAATAATTATATTGTTGCAAAAAGTTTCGAAAGAAAAAAGTTTCATACAGAATTCTTATCATCAATGAGAACGTAACAAAATTTTTGAAATATTTTGTTTTAAAATTTTTTAAAAATTCTTATTTTTATTAAAATTCACTTTTTTGGTTTTTTATTTTTTAAAGTTTATAAATGATTCATAAAATATCTTTCCTCTTAATAACGAGAAAAGCCCCTAAACACCTTTCCTCCAAAAACTTCAAGACCAAAATACTATTCCACTCTGACTTTCATTTCCTTTTTGTTTTTGTTATAAAATTGTTATTTTTGTTGTTAACAATATAATTATTACTTCGCAGCAAGGTCTTACTTTTGTTGTTCACTTATCTGTTATATTAATTTATGCTGCTACCAAGAAATCACAGTTTTATACTTATTATTATTAAACTTTATTATTATTACTATTATTATTATTATTATTATTATTATTATTATTATTATTATTATTATTATTATTATTATTATTATTATTATTATTATTATTATTATTATTATTATTATTATTATTATTATTATTATTATTATTATTATTATTATTATTATTATTATTATTATTATAAGGACTTTTTTGTGTTTCACCTCTGATTTGTTTATAAGTGACATAATATTTTCTACAAAATTTGACTATGAATCAGAATTATTTAAGGTATTCATGTATTTTCGGCAGTCTTTTTCAAGTAATGATCGAAATCACTCGAAAAAGGCTGTGCCAAAAGTTCGTGAATACCTTAAATAAATCTGATTCACAGTCAACTTTTGTAGAAAATATTAAAAATATTATTATTATATAAATAATTTTTTAACGAGACAAAATTAGACAATATATATTATTTTGTGATATTATGCTGACTTGAAAAAGATATACCTTCCCTAGGTATGGTCACGTCGCCGTTAGCACAAGGAGCCATTTTGTCACTACTATTGTGTGCATCTAAAGCCCTGCTTATCCTCCAACTACCGGCCAATATCGCTGATGTTGAAAGAAAATTCAGTCAGTTCAATCAACTATTCTGTGACCTACATCAAAGACTCAAAGAGGCTAATGTCATGGGTCTTTTGAAGTTGACATTTTTTAAAAATTTAGAGTCGTTAAATACTTGAATATAAATATTTCATTGTAATGTGTTTATTATGTGCGATTTTCAAGGACGAAATTCACGGGCACGAAAGTGATGAACAAAAAATTTAACTTTTAAAAATTAAAAACGAAATAAAAATCAAAGCACTTGAGTCAGGATTGTGAATGCCATTAAACATCAACCCGATGAAAATATTGAATTGATGCCGAAACTAAGTGCTATGGCAAGCACTATAAATCCTGCAAGGTGAAACATTTTCCCATGGTGAAACAGAGTATATTGTAGCTGGTTTTGGAAAGGCTTTAATAAACGGAATCAGATCAGAGTATTAGGAGGTGGATACAGTCAAAAGGTCTTGCGCGGAATACAAGACAGATGTAAAATTTAAAAGAGCCATTAATTATTTTTTTGGCTTGTCGTTTGTGGAATTATCAAGATCTGGTTGAATTTATCGAATACTTCGAACGTCTTTATATTGGAACTAACGACACCGTCTCCTAATTCTTAAATCACAGAAAGGCGATCATACGCATGAAAGATGTGATTTAAAAAAAGAAGAGAATCTTCGAGTATGTTTATTCAACAGCGATATGTACGACGCTCTCAAGGAAAATACAAGCAAATGAATAAGTTAATATCTTTTGACTTGTTTGATATTTGTAATTTTAATATTAATTTATTTATTCTCCCCAAATCCTGGACGAGTTGCCGGTCAACGAATTATATATATAAATAAGTACCAAAGGTTATTTATTGCAAATACAAAATAATTTTATTTTTTTTAGATAAGCTTTTATTTTAATAAAAATTTATTTATAAAAATATATTTTTACGATAAAAAATTAAATAATAGAAAATATGAATTAAATTAAATATAGAATTAATATAAATTAAATTTAGGTCGAGATATATTTTTATTAAGAATTTATAAATAATTTATTAAGAATATATAATTATTAAGAATTTTAAATTTTAAATTTTTTACACATTTTAGCTATGTTAGTGTCGCCGGTTATTTCAATAGTTTTTTAAGTGTCCTTGAAAGTGTTTATTTTTCTTCCCTTTACCGCGTGTTACGAGTTAACTCGTCATAAAAAATGTTTTGTTTAATCGTGAACCACGAGTTAAAAAAAAGTACGAAAATTCAGGTTTTTCTTATTTTCCTAACAATTTCTAAAAGACAACTTGCCGGTCAATAAATTACATATATAAATAAGTACCAAAGGTTATTTATTGCAAAGACAAAATAATTTTATTTTTTTAGATAAGCTTTTTTTTTAATAAAAATATATTTATAAAAATATATTTTTACGATAAAAAATGAAATAATAGAAAATATAAATTAAATTAAATTAAATATAAAATTAATATACAATAAATTTATGTCGAGATATATTTTTATTAAGAATTTATAAATAATTTATTAAGAATATATAATTATTAAGAATTTTAAATTTTAAATTTTTTACACATTTTAGCTATGTTAGTGTCGCCGGTTATTTCAATAGTTTTTTAAGTGTCCTTGAAAGTGTTTATTTAATCCCTTTACCGCGTGTCACGAGTTAACTCGTCATAAAAAATGTTTTGCTTAATCGTGAACCACGAGTTTAAAAAAAGTACAAAAATTCAGGTTTTTCTTATTTTCCTAACAATTTCTAAAGGACAACTCATTTTCATTTAAAAAAACATTTTATTTTGCCAGGACAAAAACATATCAAATTATGAAAAAAAAATACACGGTTTGCATAACAAAAAAAATTTTTCCACAGTAAAAGAGTTAATGCTGATCCAGAAATCAGCCAATTTTATTACGCTTGTCTACATCATATATCCAAGAGGAGAGACAAGTTTTCGTCATGTACCTCCTCTCTACTATGAGCATTAACGGCTGGTTCAGTTTTGGATGTGTTCATTGAGTCGAGCATTTTTAAGTCCTTTAAAATAATTTTGTAATATAATGAAATATTTTAGTTTTATCTTTGAAAATGAACTGGGTAAACATTCAGTAAGAAATGTGTTTGATAAAACAAACAAATTTGTTTTTATCTGACAAACAAATCACAATTTTATATATACAAAATAATGAAAAGAAAATTAATTTATTCACAGCAGAAAGACCTTCTCAAAAAAGGAAATGAAACAATACTTCATATGTTTTGGGAGGATGAAATACTGGAACCCTTAATATTGTTAACATGGGTCTTCATATGAGTGACGATGTTGCTGAGAATGACGTAACTGTTATATATGCTAAACTTGATGTTTTTCTCCCGGCCTCTGGATTGCACACAGAGGAAACATTTGAAAACTCCACTAAACTTCGGAAGTTCGGCCTCTGAAATGATTTTATATTCTACATCCAGATCAAAGTCTTTTTTGTACTCAAGTAAAAGGTTTTTATATTTTGACTTTATTAAATCTGTAATGTTAGCCGCCCAAGTGTTGAATGTTTCCTCTTTCATCTCGTTTTTATATTTAAAGCTTTCTCCTATTCTTGAACTGGACCCAGGAACTAAATCCTCCCCTTCAATTCTATTTTCGTTGATATATGAAGAATTTTCTGTTTTCTTTGCTTCTTTTTGGATCATTTCAATGGCTTTCAGAATGCTTAGTCGGTATCCAATAGAGAAACGAAAGATTTCACTGGTAAAAATGAGACCTTTTGTTAGAAAGTTTTCAGGATTTTGTTGATAAATGAGAAAATCAAAAACGTAATTTTCCATGTTTTTAATGAATGTTTCGTCGAGGTCCAAAAAATCTTCAAGGTCGAAAAATCCGCAAATTTCAAATAGATTTATTATTGTTTCGTCTTGAACTTCTCTGATCAAAATGTTTTTGCAAATCGGATCCATCTTTAAAGCTTGAAAATCATAGTTAAATAGTTAAAATTTATGAAAATTTATTTACTTTCTAAAAGAAATTAAAATATTTTGTTTGAAAGATTTTGAAAATTAAAACAAATTTGAATTTGATTTTTAATTCAATTATTAATTTATTTTTCAAAATTATTAATTTTTAGATTAAATATTTAAAGTTTGATAAGAGATATTTTGTTTAAATTGTTTTAAAATTTGGATATTTGTTTGAAATATCGTTTCGATTTTTTATTATTAATTTTAATTAAATGATTTTAAAAAAAAATTTTAAATTTAAATTTATTTATTAAACTTTCATTAAAATTTTGTTATTTTTTAATTTCAGAAATTTTAAATTGCAAATTTATTATAATCATTTATTTTATTTTAATAAACTCTACTACTTGAGAGACTTCGATAATAAAATCATTTAAGTCGAGCATCATAAAACAAAATGCGTTCTCCCGTATATTTTGGGAGCGTCTAATTAATATAATTGCGTAATTACTAATAAACCTAAATGTATAATTATTTTTTGAACTTGGTTAGTTTCTGATAATCAGTGGCTGAATTACTGGCGAGCTAGCCGGGCGATCACCGGGGCGCAAAAATAATGACCGGACAATATAAATAAATTCATATAAATAGCATATTTATAAAATAAAGGCTTCTTATCCTTTTACTCTGGGTGGCGTTAAGAATTTTGCTTACTATCCCTATTTAGTCGCTAGTGCAGAAAGAAGTTTTAGTTAAGGAAAACTTATAAAAAACATATTTACGATCAACAATGGGTAATGAAAGATTAAATTCCCTAGCGTTATTATCAATTGAAAATGTAGTTGCCCAGAAAGTAGATATAAGAGAACGAATCAAATCATTTGCAGATTTAAAATCAAGAAAAAATTGTTTTTGAATAAATGAATTGTTATTGCTACCGAATAGATTACTGCTGTGCATCGCCTGCTTAGAAAAATAATTAAGTTTTGTAATTATTAGGTTTTTATGTTTTGTTTTTTCTTACTTTTGTGAATAAAAATTGATTTATTAATTATTTTTTTTACATCAACCAATTTTAGAAAATTGAAAATTTCTGTGGCGCCAAAACAAAGAGTTCGCCGCGGTCGGAAGATTGCCTTGGTCTGAAACACATTGCAAAAATATATTTAAACAATGTCGTTCTTTTATTTATTTTACTTAAAATTTTATTTTTTGTAAATGGATTCAAAATATTTTTACAATAATGACGGTCAAAAAATTGTAAGTACAGTAAACCCTCTTGTAACACGATTAATTGGTACGTGTTATAAGGAATATGTGTTATATGGAAACATAGAGGGCCTACAAATTCGTATAGTGCGTAGTGTGTTATATGGAATACAAAATCGTGCTATATAGAATACACAAAAATTATACAGGAATTGATGTTTGGATGTTTTTTTTACTATTTTCGGCCGCCATTTTTCTAAATTAGAGATGACAATTAATTTAATAATTACTTTACAATTCCGGAATTGGTGGAAATATATACAAATTCTAAAATATAAAAATAGATTTCAAATAATGACTCAAGCAGATAAGCAAAACTTAGCTGAATTAAAATTATTTGGAAATTCTATTTCCACTTCTTCTTAAAATATTATTTAAACAAAAACAGAAACATTACTTACCAATAAAGTAAGTCTTATCACATGTAGAATATTTTTTAAATCACAAATTTATTTATTCAGTTTGAAACATAAATTGTTAGACATTTTGTAACGTTTTAGACTGCTTCGCGAAAAAAAAATTTTAGTAACAGTTATATTGTAAATCGTGATATACGGAGAACCTAAGCTGTTGTATAAGGAAGGTCGCATTTTCGGTGCCGTGTTGTATGGAATCCGTGTTATCGGAGTACCGTGTTATACGAGGGTTTACTGTATTAGTTAAAGTTGACTGTAATTATTGTGATACTTTTGTTTGGGTTAGATAGATTGAAAGTGATTTAATTTTGAGTAAGTTCATTAGTTCGTCATAAAAGCCAATGCTTCACTTATATCCGGCTCCACTAAGCATTATTTCCTAATTAGAAGGAAATTAATAAATTCTATAATATAGGTAACACACAAACTTGCATGTTCGTTAAAAAGCTTGTTTTTGTGGATAAGAATTTTATTATATTATGTTGTTTCATATGAAATGTCGTTTATTTTACTTTGAAATCAAAATGCTCAATTCATAACAAAACATAATTTATTTATTCAAAAAAGCTTCCATCAGCTTCATACACTTTGTTCCCACGAGAAAATTGTAAATCTATGCCATGTTTATAAAAATTTTCTTCTTTTGAGTCAAAGAATTCTTCAACTGCTTCAATGACATCAGGGGAGTAAGGTGGGTGAGGTAATATTTCGTACTCGAGACCAGTTAATTTTTTGATAGTTGCTTTCGAAACATGGGGTATGGGTTGTCGAGCAATAATGTTGGACCATGTCTGTTAATGAGTGTTGGGTTTTTGATGCACAATTTATCATGCCTTATATCAATTTCTCGACAGTACGATTCGGTTTTTATTGTCGTTCCTGGTTGTAGGAAAGAATAATGAATAATACTCTTTATTCCCCACCAGACAGTAAGCATTGTCTCTTTTGGGTGTAATGGCGGCTTCGTCATGTGCTTTGGACGTTCATCCGCGTTGAACCACTATCCAGACCTTTTTCTGTAATCGTATAACACCCATTTTTCATCACAAGTAATGATTCGATTTAAAAAAGGCATCATCTTATTCCTAAGAATTAAGGAAGACCAAATTTCTAAACTCTTCATTTTTTACTTTTCGTTCAATTTAAATATAATTATATTAGTATTGTTAATTATATAAGTAAGTTTTAAAAAATAATCATAAACCCAATTATTATTTTGTGTACGTATTCGAAGATTTTTTTGAAAAGATGTATAAAAAATAATAATTATTTAATACAATTAATAATTTTTATAACTTAAAAAATAATTTAACTCACTTTTTTTGAATAATACCCGAAAAATAAGTTATCATAAAATAAATCATTTCCTGAATATTCATAATCTTTATTAATAATAATATACATGAGCTTGTAGATCAAAAGTTATAATTATAAGTTTGAATAATGATATAATTTCCTTGTAAAATCATAATTCATCTCTTAAAAATTTATAACTTTAAAAAATAACTTACTTTGCAGCCATTTGAGAAATGGCTGAAATCCATTAAATTTTCACAAAAAATAAATTCCAATAAGTTGATTTATGTTTCAACTTGTATTATAGCGGAATTTATCTCAACTTCGCTTCGTGTAATAGTGCTGCATTTTGTGCATGTAGTGTGTGTGTGTCGCACCAACTGCTTTGATTGAAAAAAAGAAATTACTTAAATTTAATTAAAATGTACTAAAGTTAATTTTATTTTTTACCAACATGCACTGTAATATTTTGTTTTGAAAGAATTGCATAAAATTATTTTTTTCTTGTGGCGCAAAATAATCTTAGTGGGAAAATTGATCATAGCCAATGATCCCGAGCTCTTCACCGATAACCGCTCATCCACTAAAAGTTTTTGTGAATATAATTGTTGCGTATGGCCATAACTCATACAAAAATTGCTCATGTAAATGATTTCGTGATTTCCTCATATCTGAGTGCATGCAGAATTTGAGGAGTTTCTTCTAGACGTGGCAAAAAAATAAACCAAAGCTGTAGAACAGTTTAAACGTGCCGAGTCATTGGAGTTACATGAAGTTGTAGAAACTTTAAAAACAGGTTAAAATATTGAGAAATTAATTCATGAGCAGCCACGAAAAATTTTGCAGTTGGAAGTTCACTGTTACATATATGATAAGCTTTGTTTAGAACTGGCTTACTCAGTATAACATCTGTTTTTGGTAGCACGCGTACCTGCCATTGAGGCAGCAAAATTCAGCATCCGAATTCCAGATGGTTCCAACTGAGAACCTTAACTCAAATCTCGTCCAGGAAAAAAAATCAAAAGACGTATAAATTAAAATTTGTAGAAAGCTCATCTTCTTGGTCATGCAAAGAAGCCCATGGATTAGATTTAGTCGTCATGACTGAATTTTGTACATGATTCTCTTGTGACTTTGAACCGGATTTTAAATCTTGTTACATTATTAATGTAAATATTAAATATATCTTTCTTAATTGGACATTCGGATATCATTTTATTTTATAAAACAATGATTTTGGAAGGACCTAGTTGTGACTATTTCACAATACCTTCTATTATAGCCTACGAATACAAAGGAACGATAGAATAGCATCAGTCGTTACAAAAAGACTCACTTCTCGTTGACAATGAAGCAATATTAACTTCATTTGTGGTGGGTTCTGAGTGGTAACACATCTTATGGTTACCTGAAAAGAATATTTAAAGCTTTTTCCCTTTGTGCGTTCTTGATTATTTACTTACTCAGGTACCGAGCGTTTATTAGTATGGGTAACCGAGACCAATTTATTGTCAGATTTAAATTGAACAAGTTTTCCCGTTGGATCTTATATAATTGCTAAATGTAAATGACCAAGAAAATGATGGCAATGCAAGAAAAGATAAAGATCCTTAATAGAACGTAAGACACGCACAACCTTACTACTGTCAGTCCTCAAACTCAGAGGCGCACGAATGAAAATCCCCTAAAGGAACTCAGTTTTAGCTGGGAGCCAGCCTTTTGATACAAGACCGACGATGCCTAGCAACATTAGCATAAAACTCATTGAGACACCTTTGAAAGGGGATATAAGTTATAATAAAATATTTAATAATTAATCCTATCGCAGTTTCCACAAATATTCCTACAGAATTTATACACCAATAAGAATCATTCATTATTTCTGGCCAATTGGAATCATTATTTCTAAATTCAAATTTTTTCATTGCACGATTTTTATCCAATATAAATTGCAAATTGCCAAGGAGGAGGGGGCGGGCAATTAACATAATATTTGAAATAATATTTTTATAAAAATGCATTTCTTATGGTTAGCAAAATTCAAAGTTATTATTTCTGAAATAAATATTAAGACTAAAAAATGTAAAGAATTTAATTTTAAAAAAATATTTTGTTATTCCAGACAATATTATAAAGGAGGGGGGGGGGTTTGTACAATACTAATTATTGAATAATAAAACAAAATAAGAATAAAATTCGCAAACTAAATTGAGTGAGTAGAAAGAATTGATCGGACTCATAAATAAACTTCCAACTCAAACATAATTGATTGGCACTTTCCTTGACCGGTTCAAACCGAGGGGGGGGGGCGCTCGACAGGCCGACTTTTAGCGGAAATATCTCCCGGTGCTCAATTTATGTTAGAAATATTGCCCAATAACATGACAATTGTGCAAATGCTCAAAAGTGCTATTTAATTAAACAAACCTTATCAATTTTGTTTATTTTTCAAATTCAGACCAATTACCGCCTAATGAGTCGGAATTTAAAACAAGGCAGCTAATGACTTGAAATTTGAAGTTATTTCAAGTTTTGTTTGTTCACTTCATTTGTATAAATTGAAACAATTATATGAATGTTGACATTTTACAAAAATTATGATTAAATCTGTAATTATTATTATTATTATTATTATTATTATTATTATTATTATTATATTATTATTATTATTATTATTATTATTATTATTATTATTATTATTATTATTATTATTATTATTTTTATTATTATTATTATTACTGTTATTTTTTTATTATTTTTTTATTATAGATTAATGTACTCTTTTTAATCACTGCCGTGTTCGGTCTATTTGACCAGTATTCCTCCTTAGAAGGAAACGAAGAAAGTCCATGCGTTGTGGAATGTACGAAAACGAAGGATGATTGCATGAGCAAATGCGGATTCTACTTGAAGACCTGCTATTCCGGTTGCTGGTACAATTTCACCAATTGCAAGAAAAATTGCTGAATTATTTAGATGAATTAAAACAATATTCATTTTAATTGTTAATTTGTGAAACATTTATAATATAATATATACAGCGATCATTTTCATGCAGAAATTAAATATTAAATAACTAATAAACGAAATAATAATTATTTATAATTTTAATACATTTTTGTTTGTTGCAACTGAATAATATCTTTAGTTTTTATATATATCCTTATAAAAAGAAAATATTTTTAACATAATAATAATTATTATTAATAACAATAATGAACTAAAATGCATATTAAACTCAAATTTAGTTATCGTTTCAATGACTAATATAAACAAAAATTAAAATCAATAAATTAATTTTAATTAAAATAGCTTTTATGTATTTAGCATAGTAAGCATAGTACCACAAATTTTGGATCAAATTGAAATAAAAGTGTCATGTTGAAGTTGAGTATAAGAGGGATTGAGAGAGGAGAGATGTAAAAATTTGTCGCAAGAAACTATAACGAAAATTGATATCATAGTTTATTAGCATTTCACCGAAATTCTTCAACATAAATTTAATAAATTTGTAATTTTGTCGTTATCTGTCTTTGACTTTTGCAGACAATTACAAATAAACACAGACACACACACACATACACACACATATATATATATACATATTTACCAAAGAAAGATTCAAATACAATGATAAATATTATCTTAATTTATTTATGTAATTAAAATTAATTAAAGGTAATTTAATTATTAATTAAGTGATTATTCAGTTAATTGGAAAATTTTCATGCGGTTTGATTGGTGAATTCAAATACAAATTCGAAAACCATTTGAAATTTGAAATATTTATCGATTTTCTACCGATTGCCGATAAAAATTTGGTGCAATTGATCGATTCGGATCAAAATCGATTATTGATCCAAACCAGTAGATCATTTGCACATGACAATAAATTAATAATAAATTTCAATGGATTCACGTATAACTGGATCAGTTATCAAAGTTTCTCTTTGTTTTATTATAAATGCTGTTGATTCCTTACTCCAGACCGACGATATCAGGACATCTTTTTTCTAGATATTAAAATGAAATTAATAAATAATAAATTATATAAGCTTGGCTCCTCATCATACGTTTTACTATTTCCAGACGTTTTTAATGGAAACGGCAGTAAAAGAATGACAGAAAATGGTAAACTTGCCCGTTTTGGTTCAATTTGTTATCAGATTCTCCTTCTTCCTTAGATTCCATCAGACAAAGAAATTGGCAAAGGTCTGGTTAGGACATGAGCGTAATTTTATTAATTATTCAAATTCTGATTGGCCGACCAATCAAATCATTGGCTGCGTTCATCGTTTCCGGCTGAATAATAAAAAAATTAATTTTGCAAAGTACGGAAGTAATTTTTTTGCGAACTGCATTTTGCAACAATCAGAACGAATTTGTCAAGATTCAGAATGCAGAAATGGAACATCCTTTCTGCACATTCTGGACTGCTCTTTGGCAAAGGTCAACACGGGCAGGCATTGCTTTCCAGGTTTTTCATAAAATAATTGAAATAATTTAATTAGTGAAATCAATTTTCCTTTATTTCCTTTTTGATCTGTTTTCATTTAAGATTTCTTTTATCTAATAAATAATTTAAATATATCATTTTAATTTCGTTTTTAGCAATTAATTTTCAATAAGTTCTTCCTGCCGCAATCTGTAAATAAAATAAATATTTAATTTTATTTGAGTTTCACTTACTTTGCCTTTCCATCTACTCTTATTACTTTCTTATTTGTTTACAATAACAAATTTTTCTATCAATTAACTAATTAAAAACTTTTGCTTTCACAAATTTATGCCTTTCACACTTTATACATTTCTAGATTGAAACTTTTGTGATTATTTTGTCCTTCAATGGCGGATAAGTAGGGAGATGGAGACGACTTCTCTCTTATAAGTGAGGTAAGATGCAATTTCATCAAAACCTCTGAACTTTGAATATCGTAAAATAAATATTGTAAATTTTAGGTTAAAAAATACCATTTGTATAATTTTAAACAATAAATCGTATTATTATAACAATTTATAACACAAAATCAAGTTTACGATTTCACATTTTCGCAAAATTGTTCAATTAAATTTTCAACATTTACTTGTGTGTCTTTGTGTGCATTCAGTACCGTATTTCCCCACATATAACTTGCAGGCTAAAAACGTATATTTTCCTGTCTATCATCCATGTGCCATATATATATTTATATCAAATTTTTCTACCGGCTTTTAACTTCCTGACTAATTTGTGTCATTCATGTTTTCAGCCAGGTTTTAATTCTTCGCAACGTTCAGCACTGGCAAAACTGGCAATTTGGAATAGCCTGTGAGTGACTAGGTGACCTGGATGATCCAGGCTGGATCCTTGACAACTTTCATGTTTCAATTTTGTTTATTTTTATTTTTATTAAACTAAATTTATTAATTTTTAATTAAATAAATTAATTAATTAGCATAAAATATTTATCATATTTTAATATTTCTTTGGTCAATATAATTATATAAATAATTGTAACTATCCGCAATCACAAATTTAGTTGCTTTGTCTTAAAATAAACAAGTTTGTTAATAATTAAATATTTTGATTATTGTTAAATGTTTTTTCTTTTTCTTTTATATTAAATATTCTAACATAAAATTAAATTAACTAAAAAACTTACAAATTTGTTTGTATGGAATAATTTGTCACGTGGAAACATCAAAAATTTCTTAACTATTGTCTTACTGTGGAAAACTTGCTCACCGTGCTTATATGCATGAACCTATTTTTCTTCTCATATTAAATTTTCTAACTTTCTATATTATAAATCTTAATTTAATTTTATAATATAGAAACACCTGTTTCAGTTCATTAAAAACTTCTATAATAGAAGTTTTAATGAACATCCAATTACAATTATGATTAAGTTTATGAATTAGCCATTTTTAAAATGGCTGACAGGTAAATATTTTAATAAAGTATATTTTAAGGCTTGGATTGTGATCTCGTATATTTATGAGATCATTATTCAAGCTCTTAAATAATACTTTTCATCAGCGTGTATTTTAAATTTACTTTTATTAATTTTCTTTGGGTTTTTTTAGGAATTTATGCCAATTTATATAAATTAATGGAATTATTTTCAAATAAATGTAAGTCCGATTAATTGAAAACTAAAATTTATTAAAATAAAATTTATTATTAAAAAGTTTTTATGTTCGAATAAACTATTTCTCTGTTCCTTGGAAATTCGTTTTGGCTGCCATCTTTTGTACCTTTTGACAAATCCAAATTTTTGATATTTATTGATTTATGAGGCTTTGGAAATTTCCGTTAATTTCCAAATTAATAAAAATCTTCCCCATTTTGAATGGTATTAATGATTTGGATTTTTTATAATTCTATAAAAAATATTATTTTTAAACTTAAGTTATTGGAAAACTTATGTTTTTCGTTTTTTAAACTCCTCATTTGAAGGTTCTGGTTCCACTGCTCCCGGTAAATTGCAAATGAGGTAAAAACTCAATTTATTTTAAGTACAAGTTAAATGTTACATTGTTATTTCTCCATCTCCTCAAAAACCTAGAGTTTTGATGGATATTTTTGAAATATCTGAAATATTGTAAAATATTAAATTGATTGAATTTCATGAAAAATCTTACGAAATTATTTCATAATTTTCTCTACAACTCAAAGTAGAATTATTGTGAAATAGAATTATTGCTATTTTTTTCAAAGATTTTCGGATTTAATTTTAAAAATAAATTGTCTAAAAAGTTACTAAAAATAGTTTTATATAGAGTTTTTATTGCCTGAACATTTCTACATTTTGAAAGTTTGCATGCATTATTTACTATATATTATGTTTTTATGTTAAAAAAAATTTTCTTCAAATTCCTTCCTTCATATAATATAAGTTTTTATTCAGTTGAACAAATTACATCCAGACACGGGTAAGTATGTATGTCCCTATATTATAACATTATTGGTTTTTTTCATTTTAGTATAGCAGTTTTTAATGAACTGAAACAGGTGTATTTAATTTTGGTTATGACACACACATTTATCATTTTTTAGTTTTTTTATAATATTAAAGCTCTTATTTCTCCTCATCAGTCTTTAATTATTGCTCTTCAGTGTATTAAAAGACGCAAATAAACAAGTTTATTTTTCGGAATCCGAGTCATTATGTCTAATGACTTTTTCAAAGTGGCTCATCTGCCTTATATTGTCAGAATTTCAATTTTTATCTTTAAAAGCATAAAAAATTTGTACAGTTTTATTTTTATTTAAAATTAAGTGAACAAAAATCTCTTCGATTAAGACCGACAAATGTGAAATTATTTCTATTCCGTTGAGTTCTTCAGCATATTGCCTTGTTTATTCTTGTTCCTTTCAGCATTAGCATGTCCTTGAAATAAGTAATCTTGATGACATTCAAGAGAAAGTATTGCGTGTTCTAATCGTCATATTCGCGAAAATAGATCATTTTTATCCACTTTGAATACTAATTTTTATTTTCTTTGAAATTATTTCTTGAAATACATCAATGTTGTCCAACTGAAAATCGCGCACGGCCCACTAAATCAACATAAAATCGATCACGGCACTTTCGATAAAAAATCAAAATATTTTATAAGAAAAAACAATACACTTGAAAAATCGTCCACATTTAATTTTTATTAATGAGATACTGGAGCGTTTTGTTTTACGTATTTTCGTTGCATGATAAGCACATTCTTAAGTCACTGTCAATTATTTTTAATCTTTCACATTTTTTCGATTTTATTATATACAACTTAAAAGTACTAAAACCTTAGTAATTTTAAATTTTTGCAGATTTTTTCGCGCCTTACACCTTGGACATACATCATAAAGTCTAGGTTATGGCCATTGAAAATGGAATAGTAGTCACTTGAATGGTTTTCATAAATTAATTTTTCAAAATATCAAAATCTTTATTTGACAAAGTAGCAATCATATGTGGACAAGGAGTTTTGCTTAGATGAAATAGTATTTTATAAATGGGATACTGAAAAGAACTTCACAAAATGGACAAAATATTTATTAAAAATATAACTTATTAAATAGTAAATTTTATTGTTTGGGTTTTCAAAATTATTACCCCTTCCTCATTTTTTTAAAAAACTTTTTTTAAATTTTAGTTTTGATTTAATTTGTAATTACTCAATCTATAATTATTGTTTAAATCGATGATTGCATAACTTTTACAACTTTTAAAATCGATTTTTCAGCTATCATTTTGACATTTGTCAAGAATTGTTTATCCCTATAGTCGTCATTATTGACGCTTGTTCTAATGAACTTACTATCTTGAATATTCTAAAACTTTACTTTACACACATACACAGGGTAACGGGGGTCTTCTGAAAAAAATTGAAAACCCAATGGGGGACCCTAACTTTTTCAAGTATCAAGATTGTACATTACTATATACTATCCCGTTTTTTCTTCTAACAATTTTGTATGTGAAGTGAAGGTATTTACCATGTTTTTAGTCAAATAATGCATAGGCAGAATTAAATTCTCTGCAATATAGCAATATTTGAAATTTCAAATAGTGTAGTATGTGTGCTACACACGTGTTTTGTTGTAAAGTTTGTACTTTTTACCTATTTAACTAACTTTTATAGAGTTTCTGCTCTAATAAAGTATATGTAAAATTTAATTCTTTATAATGTGTGTTTATCAGAAATTGAAATAGTGTGTTATGTGTCAAAATATTTAAAGTGTTTATTTTTATTGAATTTCTTAAAATAATCAATAATTTATTCAATGACATAATTATATATATTGATTATAGTCAATATAGAATTTAATACTATATTCGAATTATCTTAAATTAAATAAGAATTACTTATTTACATGTTTATTTCAAAAATTGAATGTTATTTTTTATATTATTATTATAAGATAAAAATGTTTAGCAAAAATAAATTCCTAAAAAATGTATATAATTAATTATCTATAAAAATCCTACATTCAGTTTTAAAATAATGTATATTAACAAAATATATAAATCAATAAAGATAAGAATTAATATAAAGACATATATAATAATAATATTTATAATATAAATAAAATTTAAATAAATAACAATGTTAGTCAATTTCCGCAATGTTTATTCAAAAATGTTTATTCTTCTTCTCTGATAATAATAATAATAATAATAATAATAATAATAATAATAATTTTAATAATAATAATAATAATAATAATAATAATAAATAATAAATAATAAAAAATAATAATAATACAAACTACTTATCTTTTTATTAATTGACTTCGAATATATATTGTATGATTGCTAATACTATAATAGTTTACAACATATCAAAAGTAAGAAATTGCATTAAAAATATTTTAATTACCAAAACTATTTAAAATCTGTAAAGCAATTTCCATCTTTTGTGGAATCTTTCGTTCTTTTCAATGATATATATCTTTACATTTTATATTTCATTGTATTTTTGTCTAGGATTTAGTAATGATATCAATCAAACATCGATATAGTTACTGATTCATAGTCAATATATATATATATATATATATATATATATATATATATATATATATATGTATCAAGTTTTTCAAAATTCATTATTTTAGAATTCTAAAATTTGAATTTTATGGTTCAACATGTTCTGCTGAGCTTATAATTCATATTTGAGCAAAGTCTGAAGGGTTAAAATTTTTGATCCTTCGAAGGTTTTGACAAATCATAAATAAACAATTGAATTAGAGCATTAGTGACTGTATCTTCATACCAAAAATATAATGAAGATCTTAGACAAGAAAAATTATAAACGTTCATATTTTAAATGGACTTTGAAATGTTTTGAACATAGCGATTAGTTATCGTGAGGTCTTTGTTAAATAGACAGCCGAATTTTTGAAATGTCTTTTTACAAGATGTGAGGTGCTTTGTTAAGACTTAGACATCAATTTTGACAATATTGATGAGTTCACAAAGATATAACGTTGTTGTATTGGCCTTGACCTAGTTAATGAATCATTCCTTTGTTTGATGTTTTATTGTGAGCTCACCTCTACCTATTATCTGCAGTATAATTTTGCGGCTTATAGTTCAAGATTTACGATAAATTAATTAATATTAAACATCTTTAAAATTTTAAGTTCCCAATTTAAATATTTAAAAAAAATTTTTATTTATTTTTAGGTTTATATAATAATGTTAATAAATTTTATTCCTACGCGCCGATAATTAATGAGCCAATTAGAATCAAATTGGCATGGATTCCGAAATTGTCAATTAGCCAATGTCTGCTGGAGATCGGCGCAAAGTAAGCATTTATCTACATTTAATGGCTTGACAATCTTATTTTTAGAAATGATTCAATTATTAGTATTTATGTCGGTCCGACCGGTAAAATTGTTCTAAATATCAAGCATAACAAATTGACAGAAGTGCCAAAATTTATTTTACATCGAATGACATCGAATGACATTTATGTCATATTAATAAAGTTTACAGTACGCAAATGGGAAATTCAGGTATTATTTATTATAAGTTAATACTTTATTTACTCTTCAGAACTTAACGTTCGGCATACTTCAAAGCAGGAAGGTGCACTAAGATCACTAAATATAATATTATGCTATTTTTCAGGAATTTGCTATTTGAGTATGACTGAAGAAAAGTGAATAACATTAGATAACATACCAATGCTTTGAAGCAATCCACTTATATAAATAAATCTAGCGTGATAAAATATATAACTTGTTTATAGAACTACCAACTTACCAATGATCACACAACGTTATATGCACGTTATATCGATATTTGGCATAGATAGCAGCCGGCCTAAATAGCACTTTATTCCGATGCATGTGGTTTGTTGAGGATACCTAAATAATTGAATAAAATAATTAATAAACATGTAAAATGATTGGGGGAAACAATGATAAGTGATTAAGATGTTGTTCTGGAGCTTAATAGAAAAGGGAATGAAAAAGAAATGTCGAATAACGAGAAGGGAATAATAGAAAATCAATAAAAATAGACAATTGAATAAAAGAAGGTCATTTATAATTAACGAGTGCAAATTTAAGAAAACAAAAACAAAAGCAAAATTTGCACATTATTTCGAAAGCCCTTTCAAGATAAGGGAAGGAATGCTGTTTGAGAATCCAGGAAAGGGCAGCTCTAAAACATTATTTATCTGGACTGCTGTCAGTGATTATAGAGGCCTAAATGGAATTAGCGGTAAAAAATATTGGAAATTTTATTTGACATCAGTAAGTGTTATTGGATGACGGAGTATAAAAAGAAAGCGCAATTGGAATCAAGAAGGGATTAGAGAAAAATTGAACTAAGAATTAAAATAAGAAAATTACAGAAAATTATTAAATAAAGGTATTAAAGAGAAATTTGGAGAAAACTAGAAGTTGAAATCAAGGAAAAGAGAAATTTGAAACAGAAATTAAGCGAAAAAATAATAAAGAAAAGTGAAGAGACAAAGCCGAAATTGTGAAAAGGAAATAAAGTGAAGTCAAAGCAAAGCAACTAAATCAGATTTACCAATCTCAGAAACCCGTCACAGTAGTCAAATGATTGTGAAATCCAATTGATCCGAAAAGTGCTATTCTTCCCGAAGGGTCGTAATAAGCACCAAGTGGTGACTGTAATAGATAATTCTTTGTGTCATTTTAAAGTGGAGATAAAGCGTATTAATCAATAAAGTTTATATCGTTTGGAGTTCATTACTGTTGTTTAAAAGCACGCTTGGAGTCAGATTGACAATACATCCTATTTAAATTTACCGACAACCCAATAAGTTGAAAACATTATAAAAATATAACATAAATTATTAAAAAATAGGAGTTTAATTGTCAGTATCCTACTATATCGAGCCAGCTCGTGGAAAGTATATTGGGCTAAATTATAACAGCGTGTAATGTATTTGTATATCATAAGGCGTTTGCAATATTGAAAACTTCGAATGCTCATTAAAATAGAGAAATGACTCAATGCGTGACTTACCCAACGGATGAGTTTGGTGAGCTCTGTTGGAAATTAAATCGTAGGTCAAAGAGTTAATAGAGTCTTTCAGAACTAAAGTTGAAAAATAAAATGACATCCAATATAAAACTTTTCGTTTCCATGAATACCTACTTTTGCTTTCTAGGTATCAGATGGGATTTTCATTCGGGCTCAGGAAGTGCTGGATTTACAGGGAGTACATTTCATAAATATCGGTTGGAATACTAATGTGAATTTTGTCAGCCCCTTAATGATAAATTTGGTTTTATTATTATTTTTGATTAAAGTGATTTTATAAATTAATTTGTAGAAATTCAGCACAACATCAATGTTAAATCTGGTCAAATTATAAAGGTAATTAATATCTTGTGTTTAAATCTGTCAGAAAATAAGCTCGGGCGGAGGTTTTATTATTTAAAAGAATTTTGTTTTAATAAATGGTTGTAATGAAATAAGCATATTTTAAATTAGAAATTTAGCAAGTGTATCTCAATTGATTATGGAGTTTTGTAATATGAAATAACTATTTTTATCTGTTAAGCTGTGAGTTATTTTGCTCATAGGGACACAAAGAGTCAGTACAGAGCAAATCTTACCAAAAATAGTTTAAAAAAATTTCCCCAAATTCTTTCATTATTTCATAAAACAAATCTACAAATTTGAAGAATGACAGTAAAGTCTTTTATTTTTTGGTCACTTCTGATTTGTTTTCTTTTTGTTTGTTTATTTTTGTTTTTTTAACTATTGTGTTTACATGAAGTTCAGTTGTGACTAAACAAACATAAATAAATGAATTTTTTTCCAATGAGTAAATGACATCCTAAAAAGATTAAATCTCGTACACAACAGTGGTGTTTTCTAAATTAACTTTTCTTCTCCTTTAAAATCTTTCAAATTAGCCCCCCCTCCTGCTCGGTAAACTAAATTTGTTTAGAGAAATTTAAAATTTGGAATATTTGTCAACAAATTTCAAAAAATAGTTAATTTTTAATTCAATAATTTTTATTTATTTTTAGGCTTACTCTTCGTTGATAAAAATAATAATAATAATCAATATTTTATTTTTTTTATTTTTATTATTCTTTATTGGGAAATATGTTTTTGGTAATCATTGGAGAGATATTGACAGGCCGTTGTCGTATGTGTTTTATTGTTTAATTGCTTTATAATAACATTTAGAAATGTCTACGAAGACCCTCAACAAATTGACGACGCCGATAATCTCAAGTCAAATGCTATTAAACATTCAGAAACAAATGTTTATGACGAGTGCCTTTTTTGATTTATTGAACATTATTTGGTTTTTATATAGATTTTTAAAAGATAAACAAAAATTTAGTTTTCACAAACTTACATTGAAATTACATAAAGCAATTACTCAACATGGAAATGCATAAATTCTACAATAAATTTTAACTTTAATCGAAAACATGACATTTTCATTTCAATATTATCGGATTTTTATATTTAATGATTCAGGCTCACATCAAAGTAAAATACAAGCCCGTTTATTAATTCTACATTTAATATTACATATTTAATATTTTACATTTAATTTTTTTTATTGAAAAGGAAGTGGCCAACAATGGGCTAGAATTGTGTAACGTCATTTATTGAATGTCAAAAAACATATTTTTAATAAATAAAATAATCAACCATTTAAACAAAGATTAAATATTTTTCAAAATCATGGCTGTTCTTATAAATACTAAATTTTTTATAAGAAAAAAATACAAAGATGAAATAGTATTATAATTCAAGGAAATTATGTAAAGGTTTCCAATAAAATGGATGACAAAAAATTCAAAATATCTAAATATTTGAGTTAGGATTAAAGTTTTAAATTCTACAAAATAAAAAAAAAATTAATGTAAATACATAAAAGACATAATTTATTAGATATTTAGGGCTCTGTAGGTTTTGAAAAACTTTCTCTTTGCAAATAATGAACAGGTTTATATTTGTGGTGAGAAGCTTGCACGGTAATATTGAAATCTATATAAATCTGAAATGTATAATTCTGCAAATCATAATTCATTCAATGCTTTCAATCTACAATTTGAGTCTCCTGATTTTTAAACACTAAACGAAAATGTATTCAAAATAATTGTCATGGAAATTCTAACAGCATCTAAACAGTATCCAGGGCCAGCATTTAACAATCTTTCCGACGTCGAATTCAGTGAGAGTAAGCTCTTTAACTCGGTACCTATAAAGAACCCGTTGGTGATTCGTAAACCAAATTTTAAAAAAACATTAGAAATAAATAAATTTTAAATAAATTTAAAATAAATTTTTAAAATAAAATAAATAAATTTTATTTTTAAATAAATTTAGTTTGCTGATTTTAGTTTAATTTTTGTGCATGAGAAAAATTGGATTTATTATTATTTATATAATTGCTTTGTGATTTAAAAATAAAAATAAGTCAAAAAAGTATATAAAAAAAGCTCTTGTTTTAAATTAAATTGTAAATTAGGTTGTTTTAAAAAAAATGAATAAAATTTGTACTTTTGTGAATTTTTTAAATAATTAATATTTACATTTTGAACAGGCCCGTTCCTGGCGGGGAGGCAGAAGGTGCCCCGCACGTAAGCGGACAATTCGTTATTTTTATTAAATATTGTAAGTGATAATTAATACTCACAATATATTTAGTAAACCTTACAGATAATTCATGATTATAATACGAACTATTACAAAATCAATCATATTTATTATTAAAGATTGAAATTTTAAATATAAGTTAAGGCAGTGCCTCTCGTCATGTTATGCTCTATGTCGCCAACAATGGAGTTTAAAAGTCAAATTGCCCTAGTTTTTGAATTAATTAACAAATGAATTTACAAGCCCCTACTTAAAAATTTCGATTTTACTTATATGTTAATTATTAACATATTATTAGATCTTGGTTAGAGCTATATTTTCAGTGTTAAGAAATTGTTTCTATCATAAAATACCTAAAATATAACGTATATACTTGAGAAAAATTATGATTTTTCAAATCCATTAATTTCGAAATTGTCCCAACTGCGGCCTTAGGGCCCCAGATGAGAAGCACTGAGGTAAGGTAATAGACGGGTTATGATAATAAAAACATTGATTTGAATGGTAACAAACTTAAATAGGTAAGTAAAATGTTGATATCAGATAAATATATGTCAATAAATCTTTCTAACAATATATAAATTGAGAAAAATAAGTAAATAACTTTGATTATTTGTCGGAAATTACAATGTTCCTATATCTACGGATGTGTCAGTTTTGACACAATCTCTTTTTATTAGATATGGCTGAGTTTAAGACAATGTATGTTTTAGTCAAAGTCATGGTTTTAAAATTTATATAAAGAGAAAAACAGAGTGAGTTTTCATCCCTTGTAGCCTTCTGTTACAAAAGAAAACAATAATATATTGACGGCATAGACAATACCCAATATTACAAAAGTAAGGTGTGGGACGATGAGCACGACAGCACATATAATGTAAACATATTCTTATGATTTTCACAAACACTCATATTGCACTTTAAACATAGCATAAGAGACAAGTTAGGACATTGTGAAATGAAACAATGACATCGTTTTCGTACATTGGGAATAATAATATGGTTGTGCAGTTGCAATGAAGTTTGTGAGCAAAGATCACGCCTTGAAATTCGGTTCTTATTCAATGATTTATAAATGATTCAAGAATTGACCAAACATATAAATAGCACATTATAAAATATACACACAGACCATTTCCGAGTTTGACATCTCGTAGAATACAGGAACACCATTTGGTCAACACAATCCGCTCCACATTTTATGGAATTATAGAAATTAATAATGTTGGATTTCTTCTTGCTTGAGGCGTCTTTTGACACTGTGTCATGTGTAAAGCTGAGGAGAGACCACTTTATTTTTTTTGTATTTATAGACTGTTAGAATAGTTTTATTTTCAGAAATGAAGAATAACGTTTCACCCTTCATAGGTGACTCCACGTCGAGCAATTCACGCCGATTATTACGAATTGTCCCGATCATACTCACACTATTTCATTGTAATTTTTCGACCAAATTCAGTGATGTAAACTAATTGCTACAAGTGACGTTGTTATCATTTCTTCTATTTTTTGTAATAGAGTGTGAAAAACGTATCAAGGCAACGCTTGGTTGACTGGTCTGCTATGATTTTTTCCCAAATACGGAAATCCGTTGCATGTAAGCTTCACCTGGAAGAATAAAACAAGAATTTGATGCCAAATTTGTCAGGTTTTGAAGCAATATACTGAATAAATGGACACCGACATTTAGATGGATAAAGCTGATCATCAATGGTGAGATTCTCATTTGAGACAAAAGCTTTCTTGCAGTTTTCAATAAATGGAAACCATAATGAAGACGCTAAGGCAAATCGATTTTCTTGCCATCGCTCTTTTAATCTCTCTGATTCCATATCAAATCGTAAAAATGTCATGATAGCTGTGATCCTATCTCTAGACATAGAATCACGAAAAATGGGTGCACCACATTCTTTAGACCATAATTCGGCAATTGATATATCCTCAGTGAGCACCCCTCTTGCATGGCACAAACCTATGAAAGTCTCCATTTCATGCAACAGAACGAGCCAGTCATTTCAACCTTGGCGACAAGCTTCTGCTTCTGTACACTTTTGAATGTGGCGAAGCATTGGCTCGTCAAAAATCAACTTGAATGAACTCTATGGTAAATCATCCACTGGGCGAATTGCATAAGTAATTGGACCCTCATTGACTCGTCGCACATTTTGAATTGTTTTTCTTCCACCAGAACGCAGTTGACTAAATGTTCGCCATTCTGTGCCATCGTTCCTAATTGCACGATCAGTCATATTTGAATTTTTTTGTGTCACAGAAGTAGAGCTGCATGGCTTGTTTCCAATACTCTGAGCTAATACGTTAACTAAATATTTGTTTTTTGTTTTAATCATGGCTTTTAGCCCAAACCCTAATGATATGTTGGAGAAATTGAAGAAAATAAGGAATTATTTACTTTAAAAAATTTCATTAATTAATTTTGCTTTTTTCAAACTTTATCATGTAATTTGTCAGAGCTAAATTACTTTAAAATGTTTAACTTGTGCAATCTAACTAGAGACTTACTATTTACTTTATAAAAATATTGCCTTATGTAATTTGTCAATGCTGACTTAATTTAGAGATTTTCAGTTTATGCAATCCATTTTACCATTTTTAGTTAATTTACTTCAGGCACTTTAATTCACTTTAATTTACTTTAATTTACATGTTTTTACCGAGAGCCAAAATATCGTGACTATTGTCAGAAATATTATGCCATAAAACATTTTAATTATAAATTGTGTAATTTCCGCGATGCCAGATTTCCGAAAAATCATATCGGGAAATTCCCGACGAAATTGGGAGGTCTGGCATGCCTGTCGGGAATAAAAAACAAAAAAATCAATTATATTTTGTGAAAAAATATAAATTCATTCATTTTTATTATATGCATTTATAAATAAAATATACTAGAAAAAATAACAAAAAAAGAAGTCTTCAGTTTTGTTAACGTAAAAAAACAGTAACAATTAATTTTATTTATAAATATTTATCAGCATTTGCTGCTTTTTTAAGTATTCCTTGTGCATTTTCTGTTTTTAAGAAAGCCAGAAACTCATTGCACGTCATTTTGAAATTAAATGTAACACCAATCCATAAGGAAAAGGTGAAATCACAAATCCCTATGGTAAAAAATAGCGATCAATAAATAAGATAGAAATATAATTTCTCTAGTTTTCTTAGTTTCGTTTAATTTTATGGTTTTCTTAAAAGAAAATCCTTTCAAGATGGGTAAAATCTATTCAAAATCTAAAACTGTTCAATATCGGGAGTTACGGTTCATATATCGGGAGACGGGAATATGCGTTCCATATCGGGAGACTCCCGACGAAATCGGGAGGTCTGGAAAAACCTGTGTAATTGCATAATTGAGATTAAGCTATGTCATTGCGTAATTTTTTTCAAGCAGTGGTTAGGATGTGTTGTGGGCAGCAGCCTCTACTAGTAACACACTGTTAAAAACATTTCTAAAAATAAACATAAATGAATAGAAAAAACATTTTAAATGATTCTGAAATGAGAAAATAGTTTGTCATTATCAATTCTTTTAATACGTGCCTTTTGAATGATTATTTCCCAATTCTTGTTTTTATCGCTTGTACGCATCTTATAATTGCGTTTCATTGAATTTAAACAATTATACTCAACTAATTATATATCCAACCAATCGGACCTAAAGAGTCTTGTATAATTGGAACAGTTTCCTCATTAACATTATTCAAAATACATCACTCTTAAAAATGATACATCTGATTTGGAATGCGTCTATCTTAATACTTTTACTGGCCGTCATTTTGCCGGCCCCTGCCAAACAAATAGAGTGCGCCATGACCGCCTTAAACAAGAAATTGATCTACTTTATTATGTTGAATCAAACATGTTTTAATCCCCAAAGTACCTCGTCTCTGTCATTTCAAATAAAGCTTCAATTCATGTTCCAAAAACTACCAAATCAGTTGGTGGTTCTGAGAATTGTTAGTGGCAGTGGAGTAAATCCGCCATATTTCCTAATAGGCCAAAACATAAGTTCACAAATAGATACAAGCGATATTTTCTCAGTTGTGGATAAAATGAGTAACTATTCAAACAATTTCAGAAGTATCCTTCTAGATGAGTGGAGCAACGTCAAACCAATGTTTATGAATGTCACTATCAAGGATTCGAGTGCCATCACTAAAGCCTGGCTGTTTTTCAAGGTTGATCCAAATGATTCTCTCAGTTCTTGGTTTAGAAAGACCAATCTGTTGAAGTCATTCCCGTGGAACGTTGAAATATTATTACGTAATAATTATAATTATTTTGATATTACGGGTCACACGACGGACCAGTTGAAGCGTAATTTTTTTATTAATATATACTATAATTATTGTCCGGGTGACGTTGGTGTCCTTTGTGTTTTCGGGATTGCGGATGGTTGTAGCTATGGCCAGACAAATTCCGGATATCCGTTAATAAAATATGTGATAAAAAACGGTAATGGGGGTAACTGGACAAGTTATTCGGTAACCGCCCAAGCAATGGAAATAACCGCAATATACGACGATTCAACTCTGATATACTCTTAGGATCTTTACGTTGACTTTATTTTCTTTTTCATAACTGCATTGCTGTGATTATACGAGAGAGACTTTATAGATTGTTTGAGTCATTTGGGTAAACCATAAATGTTTGTGTTTAAAATTTGATTTATTTGTACATATTGCATAAGCTATGGCAGATTTTGGTGCCCCATAGGGATGTTTTGGATATGGTTGTCCTATAAAAGCACTTTCCAAAATTGATTTAGTTGCCAATTATACTAAACTCTATGTATGAAGAATACCTAGAAACCAAATCATGATCTCATAATTTTAAATGCTACCTTCCTTCAGAATTCGGCAAATATTTAGTTTTGGTTATGCAGAATCAAGGTGAAGACGGAGAACTAAGAGCAATGCAATTGAAAAGTGGCAAGAAATTGAATGAAGTGAGTAGATGTTTATGTCCAACCACAGCCACATTCTAACCACAACTGCCTTTCTAAAATTTCAAAAAATCTGAGGATTTTATTTAAATAAACTAGTATTTTATGTAGGTCACAAAATGTAGGACAGTTACCATGAGTTCAATGTGGTTTTAATGAACACCACAAAAATCTTTATTTATGTCACGGATTTTTCATGTTTTTTTATAATTTTTGTATTATTTTCATAAAATTTTTGTTGTAAATCATGGTATATTTATGTAGGTCACGGAAATATTTTAAAATTATGACTCATTTTCAAAAAATAGTCATATCAAGGTTTTTTAATAAAAAAGTAGTTCACAGACACAAATTTTCTATATAATTTTATAATATTGATGAACCATTTTATAAACTTTGTCATGCGAAGCCACCTTAATAAATAAGTAGATCATACTGATTTATTAAATAAATAATTAGGTCAAACAGATATACTAAATAAATAAGTAGGTCATATTGATTTATTAAATTAATAAGTAGACATATAGATTTCGTTCCAGTATTCAAGAGATTGATTTTGGAATTGAGGAAGAGATGTAGAAATCCAATGAATGAAAAGCTATCAATAATTGAATTAGCCTTGTGTGATTTAGATTGTTGGGCCAGAACGTAAACGGCCTTGAGGAATGTTTAAATGGATCAGTAACACACACGCAAATATAACATGCAATTTAAATAAACCTATTAAACACCAATTAAACCCCATAAAATACGAGAAAAAAAAAGGGAATTAAAAATAAAATAATAAACATAAAAATAAATTAAAATAATAACAAAACGCACCAAGATCCGCACGATACCAACACAAATATAACAAGAAAACACAACAAATTCGACAAAATTGAAAAATTAATAAAAAGTTCATGAAAATGAAACTTAAATCAAAAAATTTGAATTAGTAATAATTCAATAAAAATCCTAAATGAAAAATTATAAAAATAAATCAAAAAATAATAAAAGTAAAGAATAGAATTTACTAGAAAATAACAAGGTCGAATTTTGTTTTACTGCATCAAATTTAACATGCGAGAAAAATAGGTATATATACTGATCCATTTTCACATTAAAGTTAACCTTAAAACCATTTTCAAAAACCATTTTGAATCCGTTTTACAAATTTGTTTAAAACTATTTTCAAATCGTTCCAACTTATTTTTAGGTGAGAACTGTTCATTTTGGAACCCTCTCTCCACGTCACATCCTTGCAACCTCGGTAGAGCTCTGCTTGGATGTCGGCGTGGGGGAAGAGGTATTTTGTTTTATTTTATTATATGCAATTTTATGCGATTTTTATGGATTGGCAATGAATGGTAACTATATTCATTTTTGTTTATAACTAATAAATATTATTAATATTAATGCATTGTTTATATGTTTAAATAAACTAAACTTAAATTTTTCTGTCGAAATTTTTCCGGCCCACAGCCAACACATAACGCAAGAAAGCAAAATCTACATAGTACAGATTTGTGTAAGAGCGCGGAAAATCGCCAATGATATGTACCCGTGAAGACTCAGCGTGCGGAACGCAGGAGTCGTAACGTCAATATTATCCCTGTAGCTGAAAAGAGAAATAAGGAAGAAGTCTCTGGCTGCTTTCTCATTTCTGTAAAATCGACCTAAATTTATATTACATACGGCTCAAAATCATCACACCGAGTAGTCCAGTGGGCACTCAGTAAATATAATATAAACACAATGTGCGTCTAAGGTCTATTAAAGGGAAAGGGTACGGGAATAAAATGAAAATCGAAATCGTTGATATAGTTAATTCCATGTTAATACTTGAGATAAATTAATTAAAACTTATTGCTAGCAATACAATTGAATTCATAGCTAATTGTAGTAGTTGATCTTAATTCTAAAAGTGAATTGAATTAATAAAACTTATGTCTAAAGGTAAATTAAAGTAATAAAATTAGATAAACCGTATTGCTAGAAATAAATTGGATTCCTAGTTTAAATATACTAGATAAAGCTTACTTCTACAAGTAAATTAATTTCAATGTCTTGAGTAAAATTAGATAAAACCTATTTTTAAAGGTAAATGACATTAATAGTTCGAGATAAAAAATTGATTAGATAAAATTACTACTACTATTAAAGTAATTCCCACCCTGTGAAGTAAAAGAATAGGAATCATGTGATTCATCAACTTAATTCAATTAAAGTTAGAAATTAAAGTTAAAATAACCACCGATTGTAAATATTTTACGGCTAAGAATCAAAGTAAATATTGGATAATATTAATCCATGATTTAAACTTGTTGAATGAGGAAGCTGATTAAGGATTCGCGACCAAAGATAAGTAAATTCGTTAACGCATTGATTAAATTCATTAATTAGAATGAAAGAACTCATAAGTCGATTTTTAAAAGATCATATTTTAATGACGAGTAACTATCAGTGAGATTAGGTAGATCAAATTAACTCGGCGATCAAAATCACAGTAATCTTTAATTAAGTTATTCAGCTCCGAAGATTTTTGTAATAACAAGTTATGACAATCGGAAGTCAATTAATGCATATATAGAATCAAGAAACAAAAACTTTATAATACAACAAGTTAATCATGAAAAGTTTTACAAACATAGATAAGACTTACGGCCGATTGACGTGGATGCAAAATGACATGATCTCCAATAAATCCGCAAATAAGATATCCAAGTAATAAACTCAAGCGAATAAGCACTGAGAAGCAATCCATCCAAAAAATCCACAACAGAGGTACGTATGCGGCGCTAAAATTTCATAGGTAAACGGGTCAAAATCAGCTAGATTAATAAATTAACCGAATCGAATCGTTGCATGGCGATGAAATCCAATTATAGCGATAGTGTGAATTGAAACAATCTGAAGACGACATAAACCGGATGAGACATAAGAATTCTAAGTTCATATACATCGATCGTCAGACAACTCGACCGGAAGATGTGACTTCGCGATCTCTCCGTCGACATTACCTACGAAATTCACTAACAAATAAACATCCACAAAGATGGATGTCCTCTCACCTGTTAACCGTATTCACAAACAGCAACCATCCTGGTCAAATTCTGGCCAAAAGTACACCACCGTAAATATCGACGTCAATTTAACTAAAATGAAGCATTAATAAATTCAAGGTCTCTCGCATTTAACCGATATTAAACTCAGATAGACCGTTTTCTTAGCTCAATGATCCAACCATTTAGTAGGCCTGACGAAATCCAACTAACTGCAGGGGAATAACCACACTTAGTACTTATTGAACTTGTAAGATTGCAACTTTAAAACGATCACCGATACTAAATGATAACTTACAAATGATAAGGGTCGGTAATAAGCAGATGATAACTTCCGAATAGGTCCTAACGACACCTCGACACTAGCACTAACTTGATAAACGTTGACACTGGAGAGATTGTGGCATACAGTTCAGTTGTAAATTAACACTTAACCTCTCACCATTAGGACAATCATTACAATAGATAAAATAGAAGTGCTATCCCTCAACTAGATAACTTCCCCAATCATTAAACATTCGATAGGTTTTAATCGTGACAAGCCAACAGCAACGACCCGTCACTAGTGAGTTTAGCGCCCGAAAAAGGCGGACGAACTATTTAAATAAACTGTTTTCTTCCCTATAAGACAGTAACTGATGTTGATGCATTTTTAGAAAAGAATATGACGCTCAAATGGAATGACGCCCCAACGACCAATGAGCAAGCTCGACAAGGACCACCCCCAAAGGCGGAAATTTTCCAGAAAATCCAGCAGCAGTGGCCGTACCCCACTACTTGGAGGTTACTGGGCCTAAACAGCGACCCGTGCGGGTTAGCCGGACAACAATACCCAGCGGCAGAGATATATATCAATGCGCAGAATCTCCTCACCCAATGGGAACGGGTGCAGGAGCAGGTGGATCTGCAGGTGGTCCGGGCGAGGATGTACCTTGCCAATGTAGAGGAAGACATCCTCGCCGGACGAATTGCAGAAGCCTACCCACCTCGCCCAATCCGCGATACCCGACGCCCATACCCCGTGGCTTCATCAAGAAAGAATCGAAATAAGCCGTACGAAAAGTAGAAATATCAACGACTCTAACGATACATAAGCTGACTTCAATTTTTGGTTTAAATAAAAATGTTCAATAAACGTTTTTGCGTTTAATCGGATGCCTGAGAATAACTGTCTTAATCGCTATGTTTGAGATAACCACAACTATAAACTATATAAATTATTAGAGAAAAATTTAATGAACTTATTCGTTATAGCTATGACCGCCACCCAAATCCTGCAAGCAGAATTGGACCGTGTAAGAAATACAAATGCGGACCTCCTCCACCAAGTCCTCCAGATGACCAAAGAGGTCCAACAGATTAAAGCGACCTGGATGGATCCGGGAAAGGTAAAAGCGTTGTACCACAGACTAACCGCGGCACAGAAAGGCTGGGCAGAGGAGCGGCAGCTCAATCAGAGCCTGCGCACTCAAATCCGGGGACTCGAAGTAGCCCTAGCAGTCTGCCAGGAGGGGGAAGCGGTAACATATCCGCTCGTCTTCGCTCCATCCCAGATGCCGCAGAAAAGTACCCAAGCCGCGGAGCAATCCATCATTCCAGCAAATAATCGTCGGCCGGGCCGTAAAGAACGTGCTCGTCGTCGAGCAACCCAGCTTAAAACTCACTAACTCATAAATGCCACGTGTGTTGTTGATTCAAATAGAGTAGTCATGTTCTTAAATTATTTACTCCTTGGATACATTTGCATGTCAGCGTCATCATAAATATTCGCATTACATCACCGGACCTTCGTCTCATCTTCCCATAGACAAATAAGGACTAAATCCTGAATGGCTACAAGGGACAGAGCAAAGCGAGCACAGGTCTTCTATCGACAGCTCGTGAACCCGATGGTTGTCCGAGCAACTACAGTACTAGCGATAATACTCAATTTTTGCGGACAATCCACCACTTGAACACATTACCAACGTTGCCTGGCAACGGGTGCCAAGTGGCAGCTAAGAATCATTTTGTATGGCGTTACTAGGGCAACCCGAAGGATAAGCAAAATTCGAAACCCTGTAACCCACCAAGATGATGATGTTTGTTTTTGTGGTTGGATTTTACATTTTAGAATCATCATCGTGTTTAATGGTAGACTTCAAGTCTCTCTAAGATGGTATTGAGATCTTGGTTATGAATATTTATGTCATGGGTACAACGCCACATACATTAGATTGAGTGCTCGTCATATCCGTTTTTAAGTTCTTGATAACAGTCGACATGAGAATTGAATAATATGAGTGAACACAACTGTGGTCTGGAATTTGTGGGATTTGCACAGTCGACTTATGAAATTGGTTGAAATTAGTAAACGCAGTTTTGTGCTGCAATATCAAAATAAATGTAAAATATTTTATTAAAAGTTTTTAAGATTTTGTTAAATTTCAATTTTATAAAATTTATTAAATTAGATTTTTAATAATTGAGATTTTTAAAACAGAATTTAAGATTTTTAAAATATTATATATTTGTTGGAATGGCGTTTTCTTCTATTTAATTCAATACCAATGCTGTGTGATTCTTTTAATAAAGTAATTAGTGTTATAAAAATAAATGTCAGAAATCTAAGACTAATGGTTCATTCAGTTATAGGTTTTCGTATATTCTTATGAACGGTTGCAAAAAGTCACTGTCAGACTATATTTATATTGAAACCTCAATATCTCCCAGGTATCTTCCCGATATGTAACCGGATCTCGGTTGTTTTAATAAGCAACCCTGTTTTGAAGTGTTTCATTAATGAGAATGTATTCTTTCTTTGTTCCAGTTGTTGTTCCATGCTCCAGTTGACGACAATGAAATTGAGTGCTGTGGTGCTTCTGTTGTAGTTTTCGTGACTCACTTAAGTGACTAACTTAAAATAAGTAACAATTTTCAATGACTGCAATATCCAAATAAAATACTTATGTTTTCATATCAAATATCCATATTAGATGTATTTCATGATTAACACTTGGGTAAGTACATTGGTAGCAGGGCCCATTTTGGGATTGAAACCTGTTGTTAACAGATTAAAATTATAATATTGTCACTCATCAATTTATGAATGTCCAAACCACCAATGTTTTCTTGAAAGTTTGCTGATATTCTTCAGTTAAAATCTACATATCAAGCCATGGTATACAACTAACAAAATACATAAAAGATATTATTATGTTCTTGTTCATAAACTAACATGAATTTATATCAAGAATCATCTTTTAAAATATATAGCAAATTGATAAGATGTCTATAAATCGAATTTAATACTCAAAGGTTAACTAAAAGGATCTATGAATCTACTAAAGTATACTTAAATGACCATGTTTTACTATACAATGTTTTGTTACATTTTTCTCAGACACAATCATGTTTTTAACCAAAATAGAAAGTTTTATAAATTTCGCCTGAAATGAGCATGTTTTACCAATATTTATAGATTATCAATGAATGTGATAAATGCAAACTTAAATAATCATAAATTTATAATCATAGATTACCAAAATTATCATCAAATATACATTTTTTACCAATATTTATAGTTTTCTAACGAATTTTATAAATGTTTCTTAATAAATGACTGCATTTTTAACTAGACTATCAAATAACTTGATAAATAAATCGTAAATAATCATATATTCTTAACAAATATTCATAAATTACCTAAGCATTGTTTAATTATTACCGTAAATATCATTAAATAAATTTTCAAGAAGTTTATTTATCGTTACTCAAATATTTCTAATATTTACTAAATGATGTGTTACAACGCAACGAAAAGCTTATGAATTATTTGAAACCTAAATATACAAACCATAACCATGATTATATAAATGCAAAATAACAAAGACATGTGCATTAAAAGGGCATGATTAACAAAGAAGTGACTAAACTAAAAGGTTAATAAAAACTATATCTTTTTATTTAATGTTCAATATTTCACTTTTATTAGTTTACAAAATATGAAAATGCGACAACCGGATGTATTAATTCAGTTTTTTTAAAACGAAATTGAATATTCTTACTATTAATGGTAAATTTTGATTTGTGTTATTCAATTTTAATTTTTATTTAGAAAAGTTTATGTCGATTCGGGATAGATCTCGAAGAAATTCGTCATAGACATATCAATTCAATTGATCAAGATTTGAGTCCAGCTGTACACCTCTCAATATGTACCTATGAGGACGAACCATGCATCGATGTACTTTGTAACTATCTCATTTGGTTATTACATGCCGAATTGAGAAAATACCATTTCTCATGTTTATTTATTCAATATATGTTTTCTTTAAAGTTTTGTAATTTTGACAGTTTTAACCATCACTTGAGAAAAGCTGTGCCGAAAATTCGTGAATATCTTAAATAAATCTGATTTATAGTCAAATTTTGTAGTAAATATTATGTCACTTATAAAGAAATCAGAGGTGAAAAACAAAAAATGTCCTTTTAACAGTTTTGTTTTGTGAGAAATAAAAAAAATAATAAAATTGTGACAATAATAATTATAATAATAATATATCAGATAAGTAAATAACAAAATAAGCCCTTGCTGCGAAGTAATAATTATGTTGTTGAAAAAAGTTTCGATTATGAAATAATCCTCTTCAGTTTCTTTTGGAACTACTAAATGCAATGGCAAAGTGCCAAAATAGATTCTCAGTACCATTAAAATTTACTTTTTTGCTTTTTGATAGGATTCAATTAACCTTTAAATTTAAAACTTTTTTAAACCTAAAATTTTAAAAAAATTAAAAATTTTTAATAATTTTTTCTAAAATATACAATTTAAACTTTAAAAATTTTTTTCCTATTTTTTTTAGTTTTTATTGAATATAACATTTATTAATTTAATTTTTAAAAAACTTTAATTTTTTAAAAAACTTTTAAAATGTTTTTCTATAATTTATGTTTTATAATTGTAATCTCTTTTTTTCTTCAAATTTCTTAATGTAAATATAAAACTATAGAAAGTTTTTATATAAAATTCAGACCAAATAAATAAATAGTTCCTTAGTTTTAAAAGTCTTATGAAAGATGTATCTGAAAAAGCTTTCCTCTTAAAAAAAAGCCTTCAAACGACCCTCCACTAACAACTTCAAGACCTAAATACAATTGTGCTCTGATTATCATTTCTAAAAGTTTTCCTTTTTTTCTATACAATTGTTTTTATCTTTAAGTTAACGTATCAGAGTTAACAACAAATCAGACTGGAGATTTCACTGATTTCTTCTTTTGTGTTTATTGATGGATGCTTATCTAAGATAAGAATTGCTTCTTCGAATCTGAGATTCGAGTATACCGAGGATTTTCTGGCAGGGTTCAGGTGTTCTTTAATTCTTTGGTGTAGGTTCCTGAGTATACTTCCATGATTGAATTTTGGTTACGAACATTATCGATTAATAGATTTTGATATATTTCTTGCAGATAACAATATGGAGTTCAGTTAAAAAGTGAGACTATTTAAACAAAAATTAAATTTTTGTAATTTTTAATAACACATTTGTAATTTAATTTTAAATAATTAGGACTTGGTAAAATTAGATAAAATTAAACGTTTCATGCACTGCAATTCTGTATTCAGGTATGTTTTTAAATGTTAAATTTTTAGGGTTACTTTTTGATATTTTAGGAAGTCATAAATTGTTCAGAAGGGAATTATTTTTCATCCAAATCCTGTAAAAACAATCTCATGATGAATTTTTACAAGCCTAAAACGAGGCCATGCTAAAATTTATTCAGTGAGTTTTTTAATTTAAAAATTTTATTAAATGTATGTGAATGAACTTTATTTTGTGATTTATTTGCATTTACGGAATGCTGCTCAAATCTTTGGGCGCAGTCAATGTGCTTGGCTTTGGGTCTTGAAGGCGTTATTTATAAATTTGAAAAAGAGACCAGAGACTCGCATTTATGAACAACAACATTATGATTTCATAAAAATGTTAAGAGTAAATAAAAATAGAGTCATTATAGGTCGCTGTTATTTCCAGCGATTTTGCGGTGATTGCAAATACCTTCCAGTTGTACCCTTCACCGTTACGCATCACGTATCTTATTAGCGGATATCCGGAAGTCGTTTGTCCGTATTCGCATTCATCCCATTTATCAAAAATACAAAGAACACCCATGTTTCCAGGACATTGATAATTCAAGGAATTTATGAAGAAATAGCGAGTTGGGAATTTTTCATTAGTGATATTAAAGAAAATGTAAGCACTTCTTGCTATTTTATCAACGTCCCAGTAGAAGGATTTCAAGAGATTATCTCTGCTGAACCAGGAAAGCAAAGAATCCGATTGTTTAACCGTGAAAAACAGCCACGCGACTGTGGAATCATTGTAATCCTGGATCGTGACATTCATAAATGTTGGCTTGATGATGTTCCAATCATCGAGAATGGGACTTCGAATGTTTTCCGAGTAATTTTTCTTTCTATCGAACAGGAAAACTGGCCCATAGTCTGTCGAACGGTTCTGGCCAGTAAGCAAGTCCAGAGTGCTCACTCCACTTGCCGTGACAACCCGAAACACGGCCAGTTCATTCGGGACATTTTCATATGTGAATTGAGTGTCGGTATGGAGCAATTGGGGGGTCAAACGTTGTGGATGGTAGCAAATCTGATTAGCAATTATAAAATAGTTCAATTTATTGAGATACGCAGTAGCAGCACAGTTCATCCGACTGAGCGGATCGGCCGGCAGCCCGGATATGAGAAGGAATATCAAATATTTCTCAACAGCCATCACGGCTCGAGTCTGCAAGCACAGCAGAAAATCAGAAACTAATCAAATAAATAATAAATAATTAATATTTCACATATTTCACTTATATTAATACTAAAAATGAATTGTTTTCATTTACTGATGATGTGTAAATAATTATTTATTGGCTGCTTAAATTTCGGTAAACAACTCGCTTTTGTTTATTTAGGAATTATAAATATATTCGATTATTATATAAGCATTTCTATAAAGCAAACAATGTTGAAAACAAAAATAAAAACAATAAAATGTTCATAATAATAATAATAATAATAATAATAATAATAATAATAATAATAATAATAATAATAATAATAATAATAATAATAATAATAATAATAATAGCATTGGGGTAGCAAGGGAGGCAAGAAATCTTATTATGCTCAGGCGTCAGGCACAGGGGGGCTACAAATGGTACCAAAAATAAACAAGATTTTCCGGGAAATTTCAATTTTTCGTTATGATCGATTTCTGGAAAATATTTTTTAAATTAATAATTATTGTAATATAATTAATACTATATTTTTTGCAATTTAAAATAAATTAAGTTCTCCTGTTTAAATTATATTTATAGTTTTTGTGTTGTTCAAAAGTAATATGTTAATTAATAGTTATGACATTACTATTATTATAATAATATTATTATTATTATTAATCACTATGTCTGATTCTAATCAAAGAATATACGATCCATTAAGTGATATCCAGTACATTTCCCAATATTATGCTAGTTTCGAGCTAATGGCTCTCATCAGTACTATGCTGGAGGCGCTCAGATTTCTCTGAGCGCCAGGTAAGTGTAAAAACAGTGTCAAATTAACATTGTTATACACTTATCCTGATGCACTAGATATCAAATAAGTTTGCAAAGTTTGGTTTTAAGTCAAGATAATAAGACGAATCTTTATCTTGAACATCCTTTCACTTGAAATCACAATAGATACCATCATACCTCTGTGAACTACAAGTTCAACACAGAAACTGGTAACAAGCTATCAGACTACCAAAACTACTTGAAAAACTTAATTTTATTAATTACTATGTTTGATTATATTCAAAGAATATACGAAACATTAAGTGATATCCAGTGCAATTCCTAAAAGTATACTAGTTTCGAGCTAATGGCTCTCATCACTACTACTACTACTACTACTACTACTACTAATAATAATAATAATAATAATAATAATAATAATAATAATAATAATAATAATAATAATAATAATAAAGTATAAGTATAAGACGGTGATTCCTTGGGAGCAGCATAAATTAATATATCAGATAAGTGAGTAACAAGCCCTTGCTGCGAAGTAATAATTATAATGTTGAAAAAAGTTTCGATTGTTAAATAATCCTCTTCAGTTTCTTGCGTAATTCTTATCATCAATGAGAAAGTACCAAAATACGTTCTGATTTTCATTAAAATTCACTTTTTTGTTTTTTGATTGGTTTAAATTTAAATTTAAAATTTCATTTTATTAATTAAACATTTCCAAATATGAAATATGAAATTTTACTTTTTTAATTTATTTTATATATCGAATTTAACATTTTTTTATTTATTAATTTAATTTTTAAATTTTTTTTCCAATAACTTCTTTTGTTTTATAACTGTTTATCCTTCTTCAAATCTCTTTTTTTCTACAGATTTTAATGTAAAAATATAAAAATAAAGAAATTTAAATGTAAATTTCAGAGAAAATCTGTAAACTGTTCCTGAGTTTTTAAAGTCTATGAAAGAAGCATAAAATAGGCTTCCTCTTAAAAACGAGTAAAACCCCTAAACACCCTTCACCAACAACTTCAGAACAAAAATACTATTTCTCTCTTATTTTTATTTCTCTTTTGTTTTTGTTATAAAATTGTTTTAATCTTTAAATTAAAGTATCAGAGTTAACAACAAATCAGACTATCGATTTCACTGATTTCTTCTTTGGTGTTTATTGATGGATGCTTATCTCAGATAACAATTGCCTCTTCGAATCTAAGATTTTTTATGGATATTGTCTCCGGCCAAGATTTTGATTGAAATAGTTTTTTTTTCTTTCCTTGGTTAGCATTGTTGGAGATGTCTGTATACGAAGATACCCGGCAGGGTCCAGGTATTCTTTAATTCTTTGGTGTAGGTTCCTGAGTTTACTTCCAATGTATATTTCTTTGCATGTGATAAGCAACGTTTTTTTGAAGCATATTTTCTTTGGTGTTTGGCAATTTTCCACTTTGCAAGTGTTTTCTCTTCACGTATTGTTTGCCAGTGCTTGCCGCAGTGTCCAAGACTTGTGTGATATACGAATTGGAAGGCCAGTTCGATTGAGATCTTTCCGGATGTTAAAGTCGAGGTGTCACTGATAAATGGAATGTTTAGATAAAAGTATTTTTTCAGTTTTTGGTTTTGAATTCATTCAATTATAATAATAAAAATAATTTCTAGGCTGAAGAAGACTGATAAACGGTAAAATGTTATAAAAAATATATAGTTAGCGATTTTCAATTATTATTATTTATTCAAGTATTATGTTCTGCGTTTTGAGTATTCAAAAGGTTGTTGAAGAAATTCATGTCAATTAGAAGAATCGAACTAGACAATTGAAGAATTATCAAATTTATAAATTATAACTCAAGAAAGTCAAGAAACAAAGCTTTTCCACCGTTCGGGGGACTTGCTAGTAAAAGAATGTCCTGTTGATCTGGATGCAGAAGAGAAAGACCAAGAATTCAAAGAAGTACAAAGACTAGAAAAGAGGAAGAAAAATAGACTAAAGAGTGTTGCAAATAAAATAGGAGCACCGATAGTTTAGATAAGCTCATGTCCATTCATGTCGATTTCCCACTTAGGCCCAATCGCGTTTTGTTGAATATTTAGTATTTCATAAAATCAGCGTTTTAGGTCTATTTAAATATCTAAATTTTAGATATTAGTTTTGCATCCACTCCCGGATTTAGTGTGCATGTTTAGATTGGCATTGAAATGTTTCTGCAAATGTGAGTAACATTGATTAGAATTTATGTTGTTGAGCTCCAAAATCCTGGCTTCTCGCCAGAGTACAAAAATGACTTTTCGACACTTTCTAACTTATTTATAGTTTCTCTCCAATTTCTTGATTTTTGCTAATATTTTGATTCCACATTATTTTTTCTCTCCAATTTCCTCACTTTGGTCTGCTTTTATACTATTTAGTAGATAGCCACATACGAATAACATCCCGAAATTTACCGCCCAAAATTAAAAGGTCTTCTCCGAAATATCTAGATTATTGCCTAGCCGTAAAGATTCTAGTTTTCAAATAATTAATTAATTAATTAATTAATTTTAATTTTTGTGATACCTTTATAAAAAAATGGTTACGAGTGAATTAAGGATTGGAACTATTATTCAAAAAAGAGGAAGGATGAAAGGAGTTGAATGAATCTGAACACAACATAGGATTATTTTCTCGAATTTCTATATTCATGAATGGGCATAATTAAGGTCTAGATCAGTGATTCCTAACCCGGAGTTTATGTACCCGGTAAGGGTACATGGTTCACTTCTTGGGGTAATGTAGAGCGTTGAGTAAAGAATGAATTTTTTTCCGCTTGTATTAATAAAAACGAAATTGTGGAACAAAATAAACACTGAACATGGCATGTGTTGGGGCTTTCGAACATTGCACCAAGAATACAACAGTTGGTTATTGATAAGCAGAAACGATGATCTCATTAAAGAATTTTTTACCTTTTGTAATGACTTTTTTACTTAGTAAATAAAATATGATTTCATTTAATAAAATGCATATCGCATTTGTACTTTAAAAATTACAGAAATAATGAGTTGTACGTGAAATTCTAAATTTTTACCAAGGGGTGCGATCACTGCAAACGGTTGTGAACCATTGGTCTAGAGTGTTTGTGGAAGGGGATACTTGATTTTATCTTGCATTTATATTGCTTATAATAGCTAAACGTAGATTTGTAACTTTATAAAAATTGTTTGTTAGTTTCAAACGGATAGACCTTGACAAAAACATGAAATATAATTTAATATTAGGAACATTTCGTGCACTCAGAATGTTGGGAGATATTTCAGACAACTGCTAGTCCAGCTTCCGGGGTTAGTCCATTTTTATCTGAGGAACTATCTTAGACTTTTTGTTTGGAGACATCATAATAGTTTCATAGACATTATTTCATTGTCCTTTTGTTTTATTTTTTATGGGAATTTAACAATTAATTGGACTAGGACGTGCGCATTTGACATTTACAAGAAATTTAATAATAATGTGTTTTATAATTATCAATTCCTTTTACTTTCATCTATAATTATTATCTACATTATTATTATTATTATTATTATTATTATTATTATCATTATTATTAAATAGATAAATAATTAAATAAATAATTTATTTACAAGAAAACACCATTCAAATACGCAGTTTAAATGAAACAATGACAAAAAATGAATAAACACATACAAAATTGTGTTGCACTAGATGAGTACCAAGAATTGGCAAAATAATAGGTTTATTATTCTATCATAATTGACCACTGTTTTAATAAATCCAAGACACAATCGATGACTTTCTTTCCGTTCAACGTGTGAATACAATGTTCTAATGTAAATTGTTCATAAAAGGCAAAAACGGCTCTACATGTTTCTGATGTTCAATTACAAGAAAAATATTATCCGTACACCATTTATACAATGATTTCTCAATTTGGAAAGAAGCAATTTTTTCTAACCTCGCCAAAACTATTGATGCAATTATATTTGCTATAAGAGAACCCATAGTGACTCCATCTATTTACTGATATCATTTAATTTATATATTCATTATATTTTTAAAACTGTATGGGCATTATAATGGGGGAGGTGTGGTTTTGAGTTTATATTTTGATGAAAAAGAATTTTGGAAGATAATAAAGACTTCGAAGAATTTTGATTTAAAAAAAATTATTTGAAAATAATTGTATTTTTCTATTTGCTATATTTAGTTTTTATTTGATGAAAAGAATTTATTTTTTAAAAGGTTGTGTTTTTTTATAAGTTCTTTTGAAGAATTTAACTTTTGACTTTTTAATTGAAAATCTTTTAAACAAAGAATTATTTTAAGAATTTTTAAGCACTAAGATTTCAAATTTATGCTTTTTTAGTAGAGAAAAATTAATTATTTTTCATTGAAGAATTTAGGCTTTAGGCTAGGGTTTTTTATTGAAGAAAAATACTTGTGTTTGATTAAAAGTACTTTATCTGCTTTTAATGTAAACTTGAAACTATAACTTAAAATTATAAATTTAATTTTAAAAATTGAAAAATATAAAATCACTTTTAACGAGAGTCAAAAATACTGTGAGCTAAATACAAAATTTTTAAAAAAATTAAAAATTATTCCATTAGAACTAAAAATTAAATTAAAAAATAAAAACTTTATAAAAAAAAATAAAATTAAAAAAATTTTAAACCCATCTTTTTAAAAATATTTTAGTGGGGGGGTTTATTTAAAAAAAATTTCTTAGTCCTCATTATACACTACTCACAAG